>JBBCBC010000008.1:39448065-40048065 GCA_037126765.1 Stenogyne calaminthoides | reverse complement strand
TGGCCGCCAAGTGACAGACCTTTGGAGAACCCTTAAAGATCGGAACCCCAAGATAAGTGAAGGGAAGAGAACCCGTAGTGATAGAGATGCAGTGTCTGATATATCTCTTCATGCCAATGGAGACCTTATCCCCATAGTAAATCCGGGACTTCGGTGGGCAAAACATCTAACCAGAAATGTTACTGTAATCGTGGAGGAGTTGCGTAATGTTCCTCTCATTCGCCCGAGTGGCCTCCAAAAAGATCTTAATATCGTCCGCATAGAGAAGCTGTCGTGGAAGACCACGATGGACAGTATGTCTGGAGGTGTGAATGTTGTGATCAATCCACCGGACAAGAGCTTCTTCAGCAAGACAGAAGAGAAGAGGAGATAAAGGATCACCCTGACGAACCCCACGAGAACACGAGAAATAACCATGAGTCGTGCCGTTGATAAGTAGGAGATTTGCAAGATTGGATCTTTCTTGAATTTATGAGATATTCTTGTATTCCAAGAATACATATCTTTCTCCATAAAAATCTTTCCAAGAAAATCAAGAAAAGCTTTTCTTTCTTCTTATTCTCTATTTTTCGAAAATTTCCATTAAAGAAACCAAGTGGGAAATTTCTTGAATTTATGGGATAATCTTGTGTTCCAAGAATACTTATCTCCTTTCCATGAAATTTTTCCAAGAAAATCTTTCTCCTTCTTTTTCTTTAACAATTTCGAAATTAAGGAAAAATATGCAACAAAAATATTTAATTTATTTTAAACACCTTTTCATTTAATGGACTTTAATTTGGGCTACTTGAGGGACCTTTAGGAGTAAGATAGACCTCCCAATGGGCTTCTGAATTCCAATATTGAGCCACAATATAATTCAGCCCATTAATATTAATTAATTCCACTATATAATTAATATTACACTATCCATCTCAACCCATATTATGGTAATATGGCTCCCGGTTATTATTCCCCGTTGTTTAAGATTATTTTTATCCATTAATTAATTAAGCCACTGAAATTTTGGGGTTATACTGAAAAGTATATTTTTTTACTTTGTATAACCGAACTGAATTTCTTATTTATTTACTGAAATAAATTATTTATCACTGTTGCACTAAATATGAATGAATGTTATATATATTTACTGCATACCTGTTCAATAAATAGTACGTGTTACATTGTAGTTAATTTGGTGATACCAGATCACAGAAGATCAAATTAACAGTTCCTCGTGACTAAGTACAAATTCACAACCCAGATGGAAATGAACAGTCCATCATGAAAGGTTGAAGTGTAAGGCTCAGATTGGCTTGTCTTGACCAAGAGATTACACTGGTGCATTATGATGCGCTGAATAGGACCTACAGGAGGATAAATTCTTCAGCACTGAACATGGAAGAATTAGACCTCAGTGGTTCGTTATTTCTTAATCTTTATTCCTTAAATAGGATCGTGTGAAATTAATAACTATTGTTTTGACTAATGCTGGGAAGAGAATCAACGTGATTCGATACCTTATATCTTGGGCAATATTATTGATTACACGACGATTGCTAAGATTTAATACGGAGAATCGTGTGCAAGTACGGCTTGCTTGATTTGTCCCCTTGGTGGACTCAGAATCTTTATCATATCAAATCTTGCAAGTGGAAATTTATTTCCGGTATGGATAATAATGTTGAGTTGTCTTTACTCCAAGGACAAAGATATTAATTAATATAAAGCCTGTTCAGTGGCTTAATTAATTAGTGGACTAAGATAATCTTAAACACGGGAAATAATGACCGGGAGCCATATTATTGTGAAATCGTAATGTGGGTTAAGATGGATAGATCAATAATAATTTTATAGTGGAATAAATTAATATTAATGGGCTTGAATAATATTTTGGCTAAATATTAAAGTTTCATAGCCAATTGGAGGTCCAATCTTAATTCTCCTAAAGGCCCCTCAAATAGCCCAAATTAATGAAAAGGAGAAGAAAATATTCTTGCCTAATATTTCCTAATATTTTCAAAAATATTGTAGGAAACATGATTTTATAATCGATCGAATCGCCGGTTCAACCGGGTTTAACAGAACCGGAACCGTCCGAGACCCCTAAAATCGCTTTTTTTGGACCGGTCACAACCGGTCAAAACCGGACCAAAACCGTTCAAACCGGTTTAACCGGTTCTAACCTTAATTTAAAAAAAAAAAAACTTTTAACTATATTTATCAAGGTCCACCTTCATCCCTTTTATAATACTTCCTCTCACATTTTTCTATAATATTTTTCAATGTGGGATAAATGTATGCTCTCACATTTTTCTCCAACATTTTCGATGTGGGATAAATGTGTGAGGTGAGAAAATTTTTATAATACTTCCCTAACATTTTTTTCCAACACTTTCGATATGGAATAAATGTATGAGGTGGGAAAAAATTTATAATATTTTCTCTCACATTTTTCTCCAACACTTTCGATGTGGGATAAATGTATGAGGTGGGAAAATTTTTATAATACTTCCTCTCACATTTTTCTCCAACACTTTCGATGTGGGATAAATGTATGAGGTGTGAAAATTTTTATAATACTTCCTCTCACATTTTTCTCCAACACTTTCGATGTGGGATAAATGTATGAGATTTAACAAATTTTATAATACTTCCTCCAACATTTTTCTCCAACACTTTCGATGTGGGATCAATGTATGAATGTATGAGGGGGAAAAAATTTATAATACTTTCTCTCACATTTTTCTCCAACACTTTCAATGTGGGATAAATGTATGAGATATGGGACAACTATATGAATCAAGGTCCACCCTTTTATATTATTTCATCTCACATTTTTCTCTAATACTTTCGATGTGGGACAAAAATATAAGGTCCACCTTCCCCCTTTTATATTGCTTTCTCTTATATTATTGTGTTATTTTTGTATTATGACTATGACTTTTATTGTGTTTTCTTAAATATGAAAATTTATAATATATATGTTTAAATTTTTGTAGGTGTATACTTATTTTATTTTTTAACTAAACATAGGAAATATTGACAAAAATTAGAAAGAAATCATTTTAACGGTTGAACCGGTCCGACCGGTTGAACCGCTGACCGGTGATCTGTCCGGTTCGATCACCGGTTCGATTATGAAAACATTGGTAGGAAAGAAGAAGAAAGATTTTCTTGATTTTCTTGAAGAGAATTTTATGGAAAGAGATAAGTATTCTTGTAATACATAATTATCCCATAAATTCAAGAAACAAAATCTTGTTTCTTTTTCCTTGTAAATTTTCGAAAAATATAGGATAAAGGGGAATGAGATTTTATGAAAAAATTTAATTATGGAGAAAATAATATATGAGATATATTCAAGATTTCTTGGAGATCAAGAAAAAAAATTTATTCCTTATTTTTCTATTGAAAAAAATCAGCCCCCTTAGTCCTATAAATAGGGGATGAATTTTTCATTCCCAAGTGTAATTTCATGTGTTGGAAATATTAGAAATCCACAGAGGTGGTGGCAAAATATTTTAATTTTTCTCCTTTATTAAAATCGTTCTTGTGAATCCTCCTACCGGATTACGTTCGTGGACGTGGGACATATTTGGGAAGGCTCTTTGGGTTGATCCATCGTCTCAACGGTTGTCTCTACAAAAGGTATGTAATCTCGTAACTCCTAGATTCCGCATGCTCAGGATTTACGTGGATTACGTGTACCCATGTTGTTTATTTGCTTGTTTAATTATTATGTTGAATTGATTTAGGATTAATTCATGTTAGTAATTAATTGATTAATTTAAATATGTATTTAAATTCATCTCGAATAGATCCTGACACCCCTTATTTCCCAACATGAAAAGCTTTATATTAATTAATATCTTTATCCTTGGAGTAAGGCACCTCAACATTATTATTCATACCGAAAAATTAATTCCACTTGCAAGATTTGATATGATAAAGGTTCTGAGCCCACCAAGGGGACTAATCATGCAAGACTCTCCAAGCACACGATTCTCTCAGATTAATTTAGCAATCATCATGTAATTAATATTATTGCTAAAGATATAGGTATCGAAGTCGATTGATTCTCTTCCCATTATAAGTCAAAGCAATAATTAGTAATCGCATTACGACTTTATTAAGTGATGAGATTAAGAAATCAACAACCAATCGGCGCCTAAATCTTCATCCTATAAGTCGGTTTGAATGAGTTTATCCTCTCTCAGAGGTCCGCTTTCAAATAAGATCAAATACACTAGTGTAATCTCTTGGTCAAGACAAGTCAATCTGAGTCTTACACATCAACTTCTACCAATAGATTGTTCATATCTATCTAAGTTGTAAACACGACTTGTTTACAAAGAGATCAATGTGATCTTCGCGATCTCAAGATCACCAATGCTAACTACAATTTAACACGCATATTCTATCAACAAATTTGCAATAAATATAGAAATAATTACTTCATAGGTCCATACCTGTGAAAGAATAATACCCTGCGCCCACGCCCATTTTAAAATTAGTGAGAGGTCCATAATAGGGTGGGATTTTACACTATTACCCCTTATACTAATATCGCATAGTTGTTGTCTTTAATTAAAAAAAAATCGCATTGTTGTTGGCTTTAATTGTCGTTCTCTCTCCTCTCCCCCATCATCCTCAATTCCTCTCACTTCTTCTCCCCTCTCTCAAAACCGCATCTCAGAAAGAAAATGTACCAAATTAAGAAACCTTCCCCAAAATCATGAGCCAAAAAAGACGTCGTCTTCATCACGACCCTGATAATCCTGCGGCCCCACCCCTCGAGGTGGCACAAAAAAACCAGACGGCCGAACAAGAGGGCCAAGCACCGACCAGCGGTGGCCATCGCACCACTCCCACACCCATCTCTATTCGTTCCACGCCAAAAACCAGCGACGCGACAACGTTTGGCTTCGCAGTCGCACCCCGCCGCCGCCCCATGCCAAAAATCAGTCACTGCCGCCGCCCCATGCCAACGTTTGGATTTGAAATTTTTTGGATCTGTTGATTTTTTTAGATCTGTAGAATTTTTTGGATCTGAGACCCTTATTATTTTGGATTTGAATTTGGTTTTTTTGAATCTTTGATTTTTTTTAAAAAAATCTGTTGCAAATATTTTTTTTGAAATTTGTTGGGTTCGACCCCATGCTGATTTGAATCTACTGAAGTTTTTTTTGTTGAATTACGAGTTCCTTTGAATTTTCTGGGTTCATTTGGTGTTGAGTTCCTTATAATTCATAAGGATGAAGATGGAGATGACGAAAGATGTTGGAAGTGAATTGAAGATGAAGATGAACATGTTCATCACAAATGATGAACATATGCACGATTTGAATTGAACATGTTCATGTTGGAATCCAGACGAAGATATGTAACTTTTGGGATTTTAGATACGTAAATTTTTGTAATTTTTGGTATTTTAGAAAGGTAAATTTTTGAAAATTTTCAATTTGTTATATAAATTTTTGTTGTAATATTTTTTAATGAAAAAAAATTAAAAAAAAATATCATTCTTGAGGATGAAAATTCTTCTGCTAAGAAGACATTTTATATAACAATGTTATAATTTACAATTTTTTTATGGAAAGAATGGCAGGAACTTGAATGTGATATGTGATATTGTAAATAAACCCAGAGAAATGTGAAAAAGAATGAAGAGAGAGAAGGAGAAAATAACATAATAAATAAATAAGGGCAACTTAGTCTTTTAGTATAGGTTTCTGGACCTAAGAGTGTTTTTAAAAAGGGGGTGAATCTAAGAGTATTTTTAGAAGGTGTAATGGACCTTAAAGTCACTCACTCATAAATATATATAACATTCAATCATATTTAAAGCAACAGTGATAAATAATTTATTTCAGTAAATAAGTGTTTAATACATAGGTTATACAAAGTAAAAACACACTTTCAAGTATAACCCTAACAATCTCCCACTTATACTCAAACTCTACTTTTAAGTATACCACAGCATATCTAATCTAATGTATTACTATGTGGCATCTAATGTCACTTACATCAACCTAATAACATTTCTCCCACTTATACTCAAACAGATTGGCAACGTACTTGACACTCATTCCTTCCACATGTCTCTCAAATGTTAACTGAGGTAGACCCTTTGTGAATGGATCGGCTAGGTTGTCATCCGATGCGATCTTTGCCACCTCTATATCTCCTCTCTTAACGATTTCTTGTACAAGATGGTATTTCCTTTCAATGTGTTTGCTGGCATTGTGGGCTCTCGGTTCCCTTAAATTCGCAACTGCTCCGGCGTTATCACAGAATACAGTGATAGTGCTGGGCAAATTCGAAACTACGTCCAAGTCCACTAAAAAGTTCTTGAGTCACACCGCTTCTTTCACTGCTTCACAAACAGCTACATATTCGGCTTCCATGGTAGAATCTGCGATGCATTTCTACTTAACGATCCTCCATGTTATAGCTCCTCCTCCCAGACAAAACACACTACCTGGGGTAGATTTTCTGAAATCTAGGTCCGATTAGAAATCTGAGTTTGTGTATCCCACCAGAAATAAGCTGTCTGACTGATAAACTAGCATTCTATCCCGAGTTCTCTTCAGATACTCAGAATATTTTTAACAGCAGTCCAGTGTTGATTTCCTGGGTTGCTTTGATATCTTGCTACCATGCCTACGGCGTAGCAGATATCCGGCCTCGTACACAGCATTGCATACATAAGGCTTCTTACTGCCGACGCATGAAGAATGCCTCTCATGTCATCTATCTCCTTTTGTGTCTTAGGGCACATATCTTTGGATAGATGGATTTCATGTGTGAAAGGTACAAAACCTTTCTTGGAATCCTGCATGTTGAAACGCTTCAAAACCGTATCTATGTATGAAGCTTGCGATAAGCCTATCATCCTTTTCTTGCGATCTCGAGTGATCTTGATCCATCATATCAAACTATTTTGACAGCCATACCCTCACGTCTGACAAAACCTTTACATCGTTTCCGATGAGCAGAATATCGTCTACGTATAGTACTAAGAATACCAAGGCAGTTCCGTCACACTTCTTATACAAACAACTCTCGAACTCGTTTTGATCAAACCCATAAGATTTAGTTACTTGATCAAAACATTGGTTCCAAGCGCGAGATGTTTGCTTCAGTCCATAAATTGACTTCTTTAGCTTGCAAACAAGATGTTGTTGGCCTTTCGCAATAAAATCTTCGGGTTGTTGTATATAGATTTCCTCGTCAAGACTTCCGTTTAGGAAAGCTGTCTTGACATCAATTTGTCAGATCTCAAAATCTAGATGTGCATCTATTGCCAAGAGAATATGGATGGACTTAAGCATGGCTACGGGCGAAAAGGTTTCTTCATAATCGATACCCTCTTTCTGAGTGTATCCTTTGCCACTAGCCTAGCTTTAAAGGTTTCTACCTTCTCGTTCGGTCCTCTTTTCCTCTTGTAGACCCACTTGCATCCAATGGATTTTACCCCACTGGTTGGTTCAACTATCTCCCACACTTGATTATGGTCCATTGAGCCCATCTCGGCTTCCATTGTTGTTTGCCATGATTCTGAATCATTGTCTTGGACCGCCTCTTTATAGGACCAGAGGTCTGATTCACTATCCCCGGGGATCAAATCCAAAGATTCTCCTATCCCCATGAATCTCTCAGGTTGTCGGACAACCCTCCCACTACGACGAGGTTCCAGTTGTGTCGGTGTGATGCTTGGTATATCAACTTGTACAGTTGGTATAGGAGTTTTCCCTCTTAATTCATCTAAGGTAATCTCACTTTTGGGCTTTCTATTATTCATATAGTCTTCTTCCAAAAATCTAAAGTGTGTACGGATTACAACCTTTTGATCTTCGGGACCATAGAACATGCACCCCTTCGTTCCCATGGGATACCCTATAAACAACCTTAACTCTGAACGTGCTTCCAACTTACCGGCTTCTTTGTCTAGCACGTATGCCGGACACCCCCAAATTCTCAAGTGTCTCAGACAGGGCTTGTGCTCGGTCCACAACTCTATCGGGATTTTTGGGAACCAATTTGGATGGCATTAAGTTCAAAATATAAGCTGTTATTTCCAAGGCGTGACCCCAAAACGACTTGGGTAGATATGAATAACTCATCATGGATCTGACCATTTCTAAGAGCGTTTTGTTTCTTCGTTCTGCCACCCCATTTTTGTTGAGGGGTTCTGTGCAGTCAACTGGGAAACAATTCCCTAGTCTGACAGGTAGTTCAAAAACTCATCGCTGAGGTATTCGCCTCCACGATCGGATCGTGGAAACTTGATACTATTTTCCCTATGCTTCTCAGATCGGCTTTAAACTCCTTGAATTTATCAAAGGTTTCCGATTTATGCTTCAAAAGGAAAATGTACCCGAACCTTGAGTAATCATCGATGAAAGTTATGAAATACTCATAGCCACCTCTATCTTTGGTCGGTATTGGACCACACACGTCAGTGTGAATGATTTCCAGCACTTCTATGGCTCTAGTCCCCTTGGCTCCAAATGCCCTCTTGTTTAAACATGATTCGCAAGTTGGAAATGGTTCTGGCTGTAAGATTTGGTATGATAAAGGTTCTGAGCCCACCAAGGGGACTAATCATGCAAGACTCTCCAAGCACACGATTCTCTGTATAATTTAGCAACTGTCATGTAATTAATATTATTGCCCAAGATATAGGGTATCGAAGTCACATTGATTCTCTTCCCATTATAAGTCAAAGCAATAATTACTAATCGCACACAGTCCTTATTAAGTGACAGAGATTAAGAAATCAACAACCACTGAGGTCTAACTCTTCATCCCATAAGTCAGTGCGAATGAGTTTATCCTCTCTGTAGGTCCGCTTCAGCGCGTCAAATGCACTAATGCAATCTCTTGGTCAAGACAAGTCAATCTGAGCCTTACATATCAACTTCTACCAATAGATTGTTCAGATCTATCTAAGTTGTGAAACACACACTTTTTTACTAGGGACTGTTAACGTGATCTTCTGTGATCTGGTATCACCACGTTAACTACAATACTATTCTATGAATGGTTTGCAATAAATATATATAACATTCAATCATATTTAAAGCAACAGTGATAAATAATGTATTTCAGTAAATAAGTGTTTAATACATAGGTTATACAAAGCAAAAGCATACTTTCACGTATAACCCCAACATACAGTCGAAATGGAAACTGGCGTCAACATAGCCAGCTGGAACTAGCTCTGACTATCCTCCGTAGACAAGAAAGCAATCTTTAGTATGTCTTAGGTACTTCAGAATGTTCTTGACAGCAATCCAGTGTGGTTCACCTGGATTCTGCTGGTATCTACCAGTGATGCTGACAGTGAAGGCCACATCAGGCCTAGTGCAAGTCATGGCGTATATGATGGAACCAATTGCAAATGCATATGGCACATCCTTCATGTACTGGATATCAGCTTCTGTGGAAGGACAATCCTTCTTAGACAGCTTTATCCCATGACATGTCAGTAGAGAACCTCTTTTAGAGTTATCCATCGCAAATCGCTTCAGCACCTTATCTACGTAGGTGGACTGTGACAGTCCCAACTGTTGGAATTTAGAGGCACGTAAACACGTAATACATGCGCAGCGGAATTAAACAGTTCACCAACAACGAACATATAATTGCATAATTAAATACGTGTAAACATAAAGAGAAATCTTACAGTAAATCGTACGCATATTTCTCTACTATGGTATCCACGTAATCCCCGTTCACAGACTTGCACAGATTTGCCAGCGTTGAATCCCGAGATGAATTTGCTAGGAAAATTCTAACTCTAGATTTTATGGAGAGAATTTGAACTAACGTTGTTTGTGGATTCCCAAGATCTCATATATATAGGAGAGGCCCAACTTAAATATTAAGCTAACCTGATTAAGAAATAAAATCCCTAATCTTATAAAATAAATCTCTTAGATTTATTTCCCATATAAAAAATCTCTACGGATTTAATTCCCATGTATATCAAATCTCTACGGATTTGATTCCATATATATTAAATACTATAATAATATTCCATATATTATTATTGGGAATTCTATTTAATTAAACATTAATAATAATTAATTTCAAATTAATCTATTATTAATTAATTCTCCATAAATTAAATATTAAATCCAATTTAACATTTAATCAACCAACTATAATCCGTAAAAGGGAACTACTTGTTGTGTGACCCATAGACCCTCATATATCGAGAGATTAGTCAAACTAACGGTCTTAATTGAACCCTAGAAAATAAATCAAACATTCTCAATATATGAGGTACGTTGCGAGAAACGTGCAATTACCTGTAACTGAAACATGGGCTATTACGATTTCCTCCTTTTATTCTCAAATACTCGATTAAGTCTTGAACATGATGAAGTGTCTATTCAAATAACTTAATCAATTTATCTCTAATCACTAATAGATCACTTATGTCACACTTAGCCACAAAATCTAAGTTGGCGTGCATCGGCCGATGACTTTGATCCAATTATGATGAGAAGATGAGTATTCTCTCTAAATCCACATTGAGGAATGAATCCTATTCTTGGCTCAACTACCACGCACATGCACTTCGTGATGAAACCAACTCAAGCCATATCTACCCATAGACGGGTGTAAGCGTCGGTCATGGTCAAAGTTCATCACTCCACACATGTCGTGCGTTTGACTTGATCGCATCGCTCCCACTAACCGAGACACCCTCTAAGGTATTTGTGCATCCATCATGAGATACCTAGTATCTCGTAGTAAGTGAGATCTTACTACACTCTCTAAGAGTATGATGCAGATCGCACACCAATCTCCATTGCATCATCAATATCTCATTCTTGATGATCCTTGATCGGGGATATTTGAGAATAATGCTTAAGTCATCTGAGTTCTCACAACCTCAATGACTCATGGGAACACTTGTATGAATAAATGCAAACAATCAAACATAATATTCAAACAAGTGTATTGTCATACATTAATATTAAGTGAACTATAATATTAAATTAAACTGAATATCATCGAGTATTATGTCCTTATAATAGATTGTCTCTAGAACACTAACACTAATAATCTCTCACTTGGACTAGAGTCAATCACCTACATGTCTAACCCCTAGACCATCAAATGTCTAGTGTGTACATGAACACTCAGTGTTTTGGTGAAAGGATCTGCCAAACTAAATATGTGGGAATACATTTTAATTCTATTTCTCCTATCGTTATGATCAATCGGATCAAATGATAAGCCTGGTACTGCTTGTCGATCTCGGTTCCTTTGCTTGCACAATCGCACCAACGTTGTCTCAATACAAGTTTATTAGACAACTGGCACTCGGAACTACCCCTAGTTCTCTTAAGAACTATAAAATCCAGACAACCTCCTTGAGGCTTCTGATACAGCAATGTACTCAGCTTCGGTTGTTGAATCTGCGGTCGTCTCTTGCTTGGAACTATTCCAATTGACCGCCTCATCATTGAGAGTGAAACGTAACCTGACTGTGATTTGTAATCATCACAGTCAGATTGAAACTTGCGTCAGCATAACCAGTCACTACTAGTTCTGACTGTCCACCATAGACAAGGAAACACTCTTTAGTTCGTCTAAGATACTTCAGAATGGTCTTGACAGCAATCCAGTGAGAGTCACTCGGATTCTGTTGATCTACCAGTGACGTTGATAGCGTAGGCCACATTTGGCCTAGTGCAAGTCTTGGCGTACATGATTGGCCCAATTGCATACGCATATGGGACATCTTTCATGTGCTTGATATCAACTTCAACAGAAGGACAATCCTTCTTTGATAGTTTTATCCCATGATTTGCCGGTAGAGACCCTCTCTTAGAGTTCTCCATTGCAAAACGCTTCAACACCTTGTCTATATGGGTGGACTGTGACAACCTCAATATCCTCTTGGATCTATCTTTGTGGATCTTGATCCCTAGGATATAGCAGGCTTCATAAAGACCCTTCATCACGAAGGTCTTTGACAACCAATCTTTAAGGGACTGCATTAACGGGATATTAGTTTCCAAAATCAATATGTCGTCGACATATATGATTATGAAAATAATATTCTTCCCATTGCTTTTACAATAAACGCAAGGATCTTTCGAATTTCTGATGAAGTCAAAAGACTTGATAGCTTCATCAAATTGGATATTCCAACTCCTAGAAGCTTGCTTCAATCCATATATGGATCTCTTTAGCTTGCATACTAGATTAGAATTTGGCTTAAATATGAACCCTTCCGGTTGAGTCATAAACACTTCCTTATCAATGTTTCCATTGAGGAAAGTTGTTTTGACATCCATCTGCCAAATCTCATAATCATAGTGTGCTGATATCGCAAGTAAAATTCGAATGGACTTGATCTTAGCAACTGGTGAGAAAGTCTTGCCATAGTCAATACCTTCGCGTTGACTATATCCTTTCGCCACCAACCTAGCCTTGTAGGTTTGTACTTTGTTGTTTGCATCGGTTTTACACTTGAAGACCTATGGGTCTAACCCCTTTCGGCAACTCAACCAAGTCCCAGACTTAATTGGTGTACATCGAGTCCATCTTGAATTTCATGGCTTCATCCCACTTCTCTGAATCAATATCTGATATTGCTTTAGAGTAAGTATTAGGATCGTCTTTATCCGGTATGTCCACATTATCAAGTTTCTCCAAGAGGTAACCTTATCTAATGGGCGAATTACGATTCCTAATTGACTTACGGAGTTGTGGTTGTGCAGGTTGTACATTCTAATCGTGAAAGATTTGTGGTGCATTGATTTCATCAATGTCCAGAGAGTCCTCAAGAGCTACACTTTCAGATGCCTCTTTGGCGGGAGTTTGAACTATGTTGTTCTCATTCAACCCACTTGGAGGTTCTTGCACAGGCAAGCCAACTCCAATTACTCTCCCACTGGCTGAAAGATGATTTCCTAGTGAAAGACTCCCACCGTGAAAGTTGTTGAATGCTCCCACTGATTCCTTCTCATATTGCTTTGACAAGATATCAATCTCTTTGTTAATTTGTGGTTCTTGAATTTCTTCAAGTTCTATCAGCTTACGACCTTGTTCCTTAAAGACATAGTTTTCTTCGAGGAACTGGTCTGCCTAGAAACAATCACTGATTATTTCTCAGGTAGATAGAAGTAATATCCTTTAGTTTCCTTAAGATATCCACAAATTAACCCTTTTCACCTTTGGATTCCAACTTATCAGTAAGCATCTTTTTCACAATCACGGGGCAACCCCACGTTTTGATATGTGTAAAAGTTGGCTTCTTGCCACAACATTGAGCATATTGTTAGTGTTAGTGTCCTAGAGACAATCCATTGTAAGGACATAATGCTCAGATAATATTCAGTATTGATTTAATATTATTGTTTATTTAATATTAAATATATGGCATTGCACATATTAGAATATTATGTTTGATTGTTTGCATTTGTTCTTATTTGTGTTCCCTTGAGTCATTGTTGTCATTGAGTGTGTGAGAACTCAGATGATCTAAGCATGATTCTCAAATGGCCCCAATCGAGGATCATCAAGAATGGGATATTGATGATACAATGGAGATTGGTGTGCGATCTGCATCATACTCTTTGAGAGTGTAGTAAGATCTCACTTACTACGAGATACTAGGTATCTCATGATGGATGCACAAATACCTTAGAGGGTATTGGTATACCCATCCGAGAAACCGTTTGATGTAGTTCCACTATATGTGTCTACGGGTGTCTCGGTTAGTGGGAGCAATGCGATACTCCTTTGACTTGAGGTCAATATGCAAGACATGTGTGGGATGATGAACTTTGACCATGACCGACGCTTGCACCCTAACCATGAGTAGATATGGCTTGGATTGGGTTCATCACGAAGTGCATGTGCGTGGTAGTTGAGCCAAGAAAATGATTCATTCCTCAAAGTGGATTTAGAGAGAATACTCATCTTCTCATCATAATTGGATCAAAGTCATTGGCCAATGCACGTCAACTTGGACTTTGTGGCCAAGTGTGACATAAGTGATCAATTAGTGATTAGAGATAAATTGATTAAGTTATTTGAATAGATACTTCATCATGTTCAAGGCTTAATCGAGTATTCGTGAATGAAAGGAGGATATCGTAATAGCCCATGTTTCAGTTACAAGTAGTTGCACATTTCCTCGCAACGTACCTCATATATTGAGAATGTCTGATTTATTGTCTAGGGTTCAATTAAGACCGTTAGTTTGACTAATCGCTCTATATATGAGGGTTTATGGGTCACACAACAAGTAATGGTTGTTTGCTAATTATAGTTGGTTGATTAAATGTTAAATTGGATTTAATATTTAATTTATGGAGAAGTAATTAATAATAGATTAATTTGGAATTAATTATTATTAATATTTAATTAAATAAGATTTAATTAAATAAGAATTCTCAATAATAATATTTGGAATATTATTGTAGGATTTAATATATATGAAAATAAATCGTAGAGATTTTTCATATATGGGATTTAAATCCGTAGAGATTTATATGTGGGAAATAAATCAAAGAGATTTATTTTATTAAGGATTTTTCCTAATAAAGGTTAGCTTAAGATTTAAGCTGGGCCCCTCCTATATATATGAGCTCTTGGGAATTCATATTACGTGTGTTTATATTTTTCTCCATAAAATCTCTAAGTTAGAATTTTCCTAGCAAATTCATCTCGGGGATTCAACGCTGGCAGATCTGTGCAGATTAGTAAATGACTGTTACGTGGATACCATAGTGGAGGAATCCGTGTACGAATTGCTGTAAGAATTCTGTTTACGTTTACTAGTATTTAATTATGCAATTAACTGTTCGTTGTTGGTGAACTTTAATTTTCGCTGCGCATGTATTACATGTTTACGTGCCTCTAAATTCCAACAGTGGTATCCGAGCTCAGGCTCTTGTTTAATTGCATAGTGTATTGGTTTTGATTAAAAAAAAAAATTTCAAAACTAGGGGCACAGTTGTTTAGAACAGACCGCACCCCTTGGAATTATTTTGGGGGTTTTTCTGCTTTGTTCCCCCTTTTGGTCTTCTGGACCTGTCCTCTTCATCGCCACACCGCTTAGGGTGTTTTGGGAAACACCCCGGCGCCGCCGTTGTCGATGCGTGCAACCCGACTCCATGGGCGACTCGCGACGGCGCTCGAGTAAATGACTTTGAGCCGTAACTCGCGTCGATCACACGAGCTCGTGCCGCCGCCACAACGGATAGGATCCGTGGCTGCACACCCATGTCCCATCGTGATTTGCTACCACTTCACCCTTGATCTGTTTCGCCTCGACTGCAAGCACCCACGTCTCATGGTGGTGCGCTCCGATGCTTTTCGGTTCGTGGCGGAGCACCGCCATTTCGCTTTGTCTCAGGGCGGCGGTCCTCGATCCCGTCCAACTCGATACATCTGTGCCCTAATTTTGATTCGATTCGTGGTGGTGCTCCACCGAATCGGCTGACCTCTGGCTTGTCTGTTCTCGTCTTGGACGAAATCGATGAACCCACGGCTCCGCACGCTTTGTTTTGAGTACTCGCGATGGCGAGTCGCCCGCACACGCCTAGTGGAGGCGGCGACTCGCACGGGCGCTATACAATGGATGGTTCTGTGATTTTCGTTCGTCTTGGTCCCTGGTTGAATGTCTAATTATTTTTGATTGGATGTTTGAAATTGATATTAATTGAACCCAATAGTTGAGCAATTTTGTGAATTATTTGGAATAATTCGGATAAATTGTGATGAGTTATTGGATGGTTTGATAGATGTCTGCTGACCCGATTGGAAAAGGTTTTGGAAACCGGGCGATGATGAGGGGAGGGATTGTGCCGAAATTGGATTTAGGACAGGCCCCTCCGTCCAATTTTAGAATTTGCACATGAGCCCTCGTAAAAACAAATGAATAAAATCTATTTAAAATTTAATTGGATTAATTTTAAAATAGTAATAAAAGTTGGACTTTTATTTAAATTAATTAGATTAATTATTGTTTTAATAATTTAAAATCGAATTGGATTTTGAAATTCGGTTTAAAAGGAATTATTAAATCCCACTTGGTTAATTATTTATTTAAATTAGTTAACGTTTTATAGTCCGCATTATAACTATTTGGGTAGGCGGCGCCCAATAATTGTCGGACCGTATTAATTGTTTGGGTAGACGGTGCCCATATAAGTGTTAGTCCGTATGAAATCATGCTTGGGTAGGCGGCGCCCAATAATTGCTCAAATGTGACATAGATTAACATGTTGGATCTCGATTAAGCAATTAATACTCTGCCTTTGAAAACGTTCCTCACTAAATTATAGTTTTTCATTAAATTGAAACCATGTCTTCCATCGAAATTAAAAGTAAACCGGGGATTTCGTTCCAATGGGTATTTAAGACCAAAGTCTTTTGCTCGGATCTACATTCAATGGGACTTTTATAGGGACACATAGTGTCGCCGCTTGATGGTTGTAAACCAACTTAACTTTGTTTCACCAGCCAAAGCAGGGAACCGAAAGTTAGGGGACATCCGATTGAACTAGGTTCAATCAACTAGGAGTTGTAATTTTGTAATTGGTTTGGAGACCTACCAGTTATGCTATTGTGATATTCAACCAAAGAAGGGATCATGATAGTAGGAATGTGGATCCTAGTCCATTAAAATTTATATTTGATATAAATTCGTACTATTCCGATGAGGTCGTTGAGTATGTGAAAATAATGGAGACAAAATAAACACTAAAGAAAGGCCACGTTTATTTTGATTGCTGAATATTGATCATAGAAATTATGTGTTTTAATTCCCATTTTATTTTATTTCTCTAGGATTGTTGAAATGAATAACTTATCACTGAGAAGCGTTTTGGAAACGAACAAATTGGCTGGGCCAAATTTTCTCGACTGGCACCGAAACGTGCGTTTGGTGCTTAGGTAAGAAAAGATTGAGTACGTGTTGGACACGTCAATCCCTGCTACCCCGGAGGCTGGTACTGAAGAAGCCGAGGCGTTTGACGCCGAGGCTCAGAGGCTCAGTGTGTTATGCTACTCGGGATGACTCCCGAGTTGCAAAAGCACATGAGAAGATGCTCCCCTTCGAGATGATTAAGCATCTGAAGGATCTCTTTGATTCTGAATCTCGTTCCGAGATTTATGAAGTGATGAGAGATCTGTTTAGATGCCGATTGTCTGAGGGAGGGAAGGTTTCTCCTCATGTGTTGAAGATGATTGGGCTAATCGAGAAACTTGGTCGTCTGGGCATTGAGCTCAAGACCAACGTTGTTGTTTATGCCATTCTTCAGTGGCTTCCCGTTTCATATTTGAGTTTCGTGGTAAACTTTAATATGAATAAGACGGAATCGACTATACCCGAGCTGTATAACATGCTAAAGACTTTTGAGTCTTCCACTGCTAAGGAAAAGCCCGTGCTCATGGTGAGTGCCTTTACTTCTTCTGCTCCAAAAGGAAAGAAGAAGCGAAGAGGCAAGGTAAAGAAAGGCTCCAAGTCAAGCTTTCTTAAGCCTAAAGGTGGAATTCAAAAGAAGGAGAGGGTGGACAAGGATGTATGCCTCCACTGCATGTAGAAGGGACATTGGAAGAAGGATTGTAAGGTTCTAGCAGCTGAAAAGAAGACACAAGGTGTTTCAGCCACTGGAACAGGTATGTTTGTTATTGAGATAAACATATCCACAAATGATACTAACTGCTGGGTATTAGATACAGGTTGTGGCTCACACACTTGTACAAATGTGCAGGGTCTCAAGCATAGCAGGAGAGTTAGGCCGGGTGAAGTCGCCCTACACGTTGGGAATGGAGCAAGAGTTGCTGCTGAACGTGTTGGCGTTTATGTTTTAGACTTACCCTCTGGTTTTAGACTTGAACTGAATAATTGTTATTTCGTTCCTTCTATTACTCACAACATTATTTCTATTCCTATGTTAGACATTGAAGGGTTTTCCTTCCATTTTGCAAACAATAATTGTTATTTTTCGCTTAATGGTGATGTTTATGGAAATTCTCCTTTATCGAATGGTTTATATTTGTTGCATTGTGGACATAATATTCTTAATATACAAAACAAACGACTCAAACTTAGTAATCATGAAAACCCAACTTACTTGTGCCATTGTAGGCTTGGTCATGCAAATAAGAATAGAATTGCAAGGTTAAGGAAGCTAGACTACTTAACCCCATTCGACTTTGAGTCTTATGGAAATTGTGAATCCTGTCTCAAGGGCAAGATGACCAACAAACCCTTCTCTGGGAAAGGGGTACGTGCCAAAGAAGTTCTAGAATTGATCCACAGTGATGTCTGTGGACCATTGCCCACTCTAGCTAGGGGTCACTTCTCCTACTTCATCACTTTTACTGAAGATTTCTCAAGATATGGATATGTGTATCTTATGAAGCACAAATCCGAATCTTTTGAGAAATTCAAGGAGTTCAAAGCTGAAGTAGAAAAGTAACTTGGTAAGAGTATCAAGACTCTTCGATCGGATAGAGGAGGTGAATACCTTAGCCATGAGTTCATGGATTACTTAAAGTTACATGGAATCCAATCACAATGGACTCCTCCCGAAACACCTCAAATGAACGGAGTGTCCGAGAGGAGAAACCGAACCTTGTTAGACATGGTAAGGTCCATGATGAGTTTTTCCTCTCTTCCGACATTCTTATGGGGATACGCGTTACAAACCTCAATATATATTCTGAATATGATTCCATCCAAATCGGTTGAGCATACGCCATATGAATTATGGTGTGGCAAGAAGCCAACTTTTACACATATCAAAACATTGTCCCGTGATTGTGAAAAAGATGCTTACCGACAAGTTGGAATCCAAAGGTGAAAAAGGTTATTTTGTGGGATATCCTAAGGAAACTAAAGGATATTACTTCTATCTACCTGAGAAACAAACAATGATTGTTTCTAGACAGGCCAAATTCCTTGAAGAAGACTACGTCTTCAAGGAACAGGGCCGTAAGACGATAGAACTTGAAGAAATTCAAGAACCACAAATTAACAAGGAGACAGGTGTCTTGTCAAAGCAACATGACAAAGAATCAGTGGGAGCATTCAGCAGCTCACATGGTGGAAGTTTATCACTAAGTGATCCTCTTTCAGCCAGTGGGAGTGTAATTGAAGTTGCATCGCCCGAGCAACGAACTCCAAGTAGGCTGAATGAGAACAACATAGTTCAAACTCCTGCTCAAGAGGTATCCGAAAGTGCTCAAGGAGCATCCGGGAGTGTTGCTCTTGAGGCCTCCCCTGTCGACGATGAAATCGTTGTACCACAAAATTTTCACGATCAGAATGTGCAGCCTGAACAACCACAACTCCGTAAGTCCACTAGAGTTCGTAATCCGATTACCAGATATTATGGTTTCCTCGTGGAGGAACATGATGACGTGGAGATCCCGGGTAAAGACAAACCTAAAACATACACTGAGGCAACATTAGATGTTGACTCGAAGAAGTGGCATGAAGCCATGAAATCCAAGATGGACTCGATGTACACCAATCAAGTATGAGACTTGGTTGAGTTGCCAAAAGGGGTCAAACCCATAGGTTGCAAATGGGTCTACAAGCGTAAGACCAATGCAAATGGCAAGGTACAAACCTACAAGGCTAGGTTGGTGGCGAAAGGTTATAGTCAACACGAAAGCATTGATTATGACGAAACTTTCTCACCAGTTGCTAAGATCAAATCCATTCGAATTTTACTTGCGGTAGCAGCACATCTGGATTATGAGATTTTGCAGATGGATGTCAAAACAGCTTTCAGCAATGGCAACATTGACAAGGAAGTGTTTATGACTCAACCGGAAGGTTTTATATCGAAGTCAAAGTCTAATCTTGTGTGCAAGCTTTAACGATCCATTTATGGATTGAAGTAAGCTTCTAGGAGTTGGAATATCCGTTTTGATGAAGTTGTCAAATCATTTGGCTTCGTCATAAATTCAAAAGATCCGTGCGTCTATCGAAAATGCAGTGGGAAGAATATTGTCTTCATAGTTGTGTATGTCGATGACATACTCATTATGGGAAACAGTATCCCACTCATGCAATCCGTGAAAGAATGGTTGTCAAAGACCTTCATGATGAAGGATCTTGGTGAAGCCTAGTATATCTTAGGGATCAATATCCATAGGGATAGATCCAAGAAGATGTTGGGGCTGTCACAGTCCACCTCTGTAGACAAGGTGTTGAAGCGATTTGCGATGGAGAACTCTAAGAGAGGTTCTCTGCCGACATGTCATGAGATAAAGTTGTCTAAGAAGGATTGTCCTTCTACAGACGCTGATATCCAGCGCATGAAGGATATACCATATGCATCTGCAATTGGATCCATCATGTACGCCATGACTTGCACTAGGCCAGATGTGGCCTTCGCTGTCAGCACCACTGGTAGGTACCAGTAGAATCCGGGTTAACCTTACTGGATTGCTATCAAGAACATTCTTAAGTACCTCAGACTTACTAAGGATTGCTTTTTGGTCTACGGAGGACAGTCAGAGCTGGTTGCCACTGGCTATGCTGACACAAGTTTCCAATCTAACTGTGATGATTACAAATCTCAGTCAGGCTATGTGTTCACTCTCAATGGTGGGGCGGTTAGTTGGAATAGTTCCAAACAAGATACTATGGCTGACTCAACAACCGAAGCTGAGTACATTGTTGTAGCAGAAGCTGCCAAAGAAGTTGTCTGGATAAAACAGTTCTTAAGTGAACTAGAGGTAGTTCTGAGTGTCAGCAGTCCAATAAAGTTGTATTGTGACAATACTGGTGTGGTTGCGCAAGCTAAGGAACCGAGATCCAATAACAAAAACAAGCATGTACCGAGGCGTTATCACTTGATAAGAGAGATAATCGCTAGAGGAGAGATAGAATTAGAACGTGTCCCCACGGAGGATTCCCTGGCTGATCCTTTCACCAAGGCTTTGAGTGTTCATGTACACACTAGACGTTTTATGGTCTAGGGCTTAGATATGTAGGTGACTGGCTCTAGTTCGAGTGGGAGATTGTTAGTGTTAGTGTCCTATAGACAATCCATTGTAAGGACATAATGCTCAGATAATATTCAGTATTGATTTAATATTATTGTTTATTTAATATTAAATATATGGCGTTGCACCTATTAGAATATTATGATTGATTATTTGCATTTGTTCTTATTTGTGTTCCCTTGAGTCACTGCTGTCATTGAGTGTGTGAGAACCCAGATGACCTAAGCATGATTCTCAAATGGCCCAAATCGAGGATCATCGAGAATGAGATATTGATGATACAATGAAGATTGGTGTGCAATCTGCATCACACTCTTTGAGAGTGTAGTAAGATCTCACTTACTACGAGATACTAGGTATCTCATGATGGATGCACAAATACCTTAGAGGGTATTGGTATACCCATCCGAGAAACTGTTTGATGTAGTTCCACTATATGTGTCTACGGGTGTCTCGGTTAGTAGGAGCAATGCGATACTCCTTTGACTTGAGGTCAATACGCACGACATGTGTGGGATGATGAACTTTGACCATGACCGACGCTTGCACCCTAACCATAGGTAGATATGGCTTGGATTGGATTCATTACAAAGTGCATGTGCGTGGTAGTTGAGCCAAGAAAAGGATTCATTCCTCAAAGTGAATTTAGAGAGAATACTCATCTTCTCATCATAATTGGATCAAAGTCATTGGCCAATGCACGTCAAGTTGGACTTTGTGGCCAAGTGTGACATAAGTGATCAATTAGTGATTAGAGATAAATTGATTAAGTTATTTGAATAGACACTTCATCATGTTCAAGGCTTAATCAAGTATTCGTGAATGAAAGGAGGAAATCGTAATAGCTGTTGGGAAATTTATAGTTTTGATGAAAGTTCCAAAAACACATGTAATAGGACCAAATCGGACACAAGAATGATCGATGTTTATATTACCCGCTATAGGAGACCAAATTGATAATTAATGATAGAACAACCGATGTAATAGATAGGACACATATTGAGGGGGAACTCAATATGTATAGGTCAGATCTGAAGACTCAAAGAACAGCTGATATCCGACAGGCCAAAATGTTAGAGAAGAACAGAAGATCAGATCGATCTGATCTAGTCAGATATCTCAGCTGAAGTCATGAAACTCAAACTCGACTCGAAGATCGCACTGAAGACCTACATCACGAAGCTCGCTAGTTGAAGCTCACCAGGTGAAATAATGTTTCACCTAATCATATTTCGCCTATGATCCCTAACAAGAAGAATGTCAAGCTTAGTTGGAAGAACAACTCGAAAAAGTGAGTCGCTATCCAATAAGAACAAGACACGATGATCGTGAGCCGGAATTATGGATTTCGATGCTACCTCTCAGAACGGCTACAAAATACAAGTTCACGCTTTTCGCATGTTTGTTCTGAAGCACGCCACATCAATCCCGCAAGTCTACCAAATATAGCCTCGAAATTCAAATTGCTCTCCAACGGCTCTTTGATTTCAAGGTCTATAAATATGGGATCACACTTTGGAGTGAAAGACGAGAAAAAAATTGAAAAACAATTGAACAATCAAGAAGCTAAAGCTAATTTCCGCATCGAAGAACACGATCAAGAAGATTTTTTTTTTAAGTGTTCATCCCATAAGTTCTTAGATAGAAATCTTTTCATATAGTCAATTAGGGTCGCTTATACGCTAAGAAAAGATTTCATAGTTGGAACAAAACAATCTTACCCAAACCCCCAAGTTAGGTTAAGTTGTTTAGCAAGATTTCGCATCAGGGTTTCTAGTTCCGATCTCTCGGATCGGTTGAGTGTGAACTCTTTAAACATCTAGTCGATTGTCTTGTGTTGGACTAACACATAAAACTAAGTCCGCTTGGTTAAGTCGGTGCCCCTTGATAGGGAAGAGTGGACGTAGGATCGGGTTTGTCCGAACCACTATAAATCTTGTGTGCCTCTTACCGCTTTGATTAATTGCTACACAATCGCACACAACCTTTAAAGCGCATACATATTCCAAGTTGAGATCACCTAGCACCAAGCTTCGACGATCAAACGTGACACTTCAAAGAAACCGATTAAAAGATTAAACTTGGAATCGATTTATCAAAACCGGTTTTTCACACGGTAAAACTTAAGCTTCCGCACACATCGTTAAACCGATGATTCTCGAACCGATCGCCTTCAGCGATCAAGAAGTTGGTTATCGTAAACCGATTCACTTTGACTCGATCAAAGATAATTGCCTCACACCGATCTGCGACAAAAGTTTTCAAGTCTATTCACCCTCCCTAGACTTCGCCAAACCCGCTCGGGACCTACAAGTGGTATCGAGAGCGGTTGGTTCTATTGCACTAATGACTCTGGTATCATCGATTCTTGAGGAAGAATCTTTGTGGTCAATCAAATGATCTTGAAAAACCATTTTTAAAACTCATTCATTTTCCAAAATCACTCAAAGATGGATAACACCTCGGTATGTATCATGATCTCATGGTTTCTCAATCGATGAGTATGCAGATTGGGCCATATATATGTCCAACCATCTAGGTTCGATAAGCGGCGTAATGATGGAAGTCATCGAAAGAGGACCCATCATCATTTATTACGATAACCCCGCAGCTTGGAGGAGATCCGCACTTTGCACCGAAGTGTTGTGCGAAAAAAGCCCAAAATTTGATGGATGCGAAGAAAGAAAGTCGCACACTCTCTAGATACTATCGCGAGGCATATTATCATGAAAACCATGGATAAGGTCACCAAGGAAAAGATTAAGTATCTCAAAATCTGCGAAAAACAATGTGGGATACTTAGCCGAGATATGCGAGGAAATGAACAGATAAAAGACAAATAGTCTACAACCGGGGTAAAGTTCAAAAAAGCAAGATGTTTGCTAAAACGAAACCATCAACGAACTCGATGGAAGAATTACAATGTCTATAAACAAGCTTCGAGAACTTGGTAGAGAGATGTCCGATAAAGATATCAACTACAAAATCCTAAGGTCTCTCACCAAGAAGTGGGATATGAAGGTCACGGAATCAAGGATTGCCAAGACATTTCAAAAATGAAGCCAAGTAGCTTGTTCTTGAGCCTTAAAGCTCACGAGTTCGATTTGATTGAGAGAGGACAAGTTCGATGAAGATGAGGTGCCCGGCCGATGCCTCAATTCCAAAATCGGCTTGCTTTTAAAGGCAACCAAAGAAGAACGAAGACAAATGAACCCATTGGGAATATAGTAAGTCGATCAACAGACGCTCGCTACGCGAAGCTTGAGAAGTCAAACGTCCAACTTGGTAAGTATCGAAGATTTTATAAGGACTATCAACATAGCCGAGGACGAGATAGGAGATCGCATAAATGATCTCCGAAGAACTTATCCGATGATCGGAGGATCACAGAGATGAAAGGAAGAGAGATAGTCGAAGAGGAAGGAAGAGATAACCAATCGCATTAAGAAGCTCGCATACTATCGAAAAGGGAAGTCACCCGATAGGTCATACAGACGGAGTGATTCACCCGAAGGAAAGGTTCGGTGGATCAAACCGGGAGAAGCCAGTCACTATAAATGCAGAATGACGCCAAGAGAAAGGAAGAAAAGAGGAATGGAAGAGAGCAACGAGATAGGGATAGAAAGAGCCATGGTTGTCGATACGCCAGAATTTATATCGGTCCGAGGACTCGTGATACTCCTCTCAATTTCCCGACTAGAAGGCTATTGACTTCTATGAAAATGAAGATCCGATATTCTCTTCATTTATGATGAGATCTGCTCGATGGCCATCTGAGGTAACCTCCAAACCTAAGCTTATTCACCGCTATCATTAGCACACCTGATTGACTCGCAGCTCTACTCGATAATTGCTTGAGGATCTCTCCAATGCAAAGAGACACTTATGCTATAGGGAAGTTTAAAATGACAAGCTAAGAATTAGAAATAATCACTTTACTAAAAGAGAATGATCTCAAGAAAATTTGAACTTCATTTAACCGAGGAATGTAACATTCGAAGTTAAGGCTTCGATCGAGAAGCATCAAAGATCACCGTTAACAAAACAAATTTATGACTTCAAAAATTCTTCAAGCAAAATTCGATGAGCTATTCCAAAAGCATGAAAGTCTAAAATCATCCGAGGATAATCTGCGTAGAAAAAATAGAGGTTTTCACAAAATCATCTAAAACCGCTTCAAGACATGAACACCTATTTTTGAACAACGATTAAAGAAGAAGGACTTGGCTATGAGAATCCTTCCACATCCTCAAAAGCCCCTAAGATTCATCTCAAAAAGGTGTAATCGACGAATTTCGAAAAGATACACCAAAAGCCAAACATGTATCTAATAAGGAAAAAAGACTAGTTGAGCGGTTAAGGCATGTGCCTAACCGTAAGGGGAACATGGACTCCAATCGGTAAAGCATCAAATGAAATCAACGAAGAACCCAGTTTTTCCAAGAGACCTCAACTCGATCAACGATCGTGTATCGAAAAAGACAACCTGTAAAAGGGAAGTCCAATCGAGACCTAATCAAGGTCGTTGCATAATAAGCATGCTTCGTAAACCGCAAAAACCACATATGCCAAAAAGATATGAATCTTTTGATGGTAGCGAATTACCCCTATAATCATAAATCTAGGGTTCCACAATAAAAAAGAAGACTAACAAAAAGATAGATCCCAAGTCTTCTAAGTCATCCAAGGTTCACACTAATAATCATACAAAACAGAAAAGCATATAAAGAGACGATGATTATGTTGATAGTATGGGGAGACAAATCAGGCCTTCGATCTAACCGATCACAATAGAAGTGCTTTATGGATTCCCAAAACTAAACCTAACCCCTCGGGACCCAATCCAAAAGGGGTACCTAAAGCCCGATCTGCGCAGATCGCGTGGGTCCCGCCAACAAAGGAGGTGTGCAAGCAACTATCCGGTACATCGATAGTGGATGCTCAAGGCACATGACAGAAGGCAAAGCAAATCTCCTCCGGCTCATACATAGAATGAAAGGCCAGCGTGTACTTTTCTCGGTGATGATAACTTTGGTTATACCAAAGGGTTCTAACCTTAGAGAATGATGATGTACAAGTAATCGAGTCTCGTAGAAGGTCCGAGCACAACCTATTATCGATTTCACAATTCATGACAACGGATTCAAGTGTTGAGTTCTCGATCGATCAATGCACTATCAAGAATCGAGCCACTCAAATGATTTTGCTAATTTCAAGGAAAGGGACGATCTACACAATTGATTGTTTGCCCAAGAAATGCATGCCTTTATTGTCAAGAGTTCCAAAAGTAGCGGTTTCGCACAAAAGGATGAGCCATCCGAACTTTAAAACTTTAACAAGATAGCAAGGATGTCTCTAGTGGAAGGACTTCCGAATGAAGTATTTTCAAAGGATCGGATATGTCTTGTGTCGGATGCAGTCAAAGCTTCATTCAAGGGAATTCGAGATTTATGGTAGGATCTATTTGGACCATACCTCAACGACGAAATATACTCGTAATCGTGGATGACTATTCCAAGTTTATTCGGGTTATATTCTTACATAAGAAGAATGAGACGACAACGAAGATACCCGAGCCGCTAAAAAGCGATTACAAAATGAGAAGGGTGTCACCAGAGTAAAAATCGGATCGATAAAGGTACATAAACTCTTTTATTAATTGATTTTTGCTCTAAGTTTGGTATACAAAGATGAAACATCACCGCAAGGACGCCACAACAAAATGGAGTAATAACGGAGGAACAGAACTCTCAAAGAAGTTTGCCAAGACGATGTTAGTTTAACATGCAATACCAAGCCGTTTTCTAAATCAACACCGCATGCCATACTCGTAATGATGTCTTCGACTAAGGCTCACTACAAAACACCCTATGAACTGTGGAAGGACAGAAAACCTCGTGTCTCTTACTTCCATGTTTTTTAGTGTAAGTGTTTCATACACAACAATGGGAAGAGTCACCGAAAACCTTTGAAGCCAAGTCGATGAGGGTATATTCTTAGATATTCCTCATCTAGCAAGGCTTTCAGGTTCTATAACAGACAAACCCTACTTGTGGAAGAAACACCCCATGTAGTCTTTGATGAAGCATCTTCGATCAAGAGAAATCTCCGAACAAGATGTACCGATCAACAAGAACTCCGGATCACCGACGATCAAGGAAAAAGAATCGTAAACCGTAATAATATACATTCCAGATCTAGTTGATTCACCGATCATTCAGATCCTAAGGTACGAAAAAACTGCCGATGAAGAAGCCGATATACCGAGATAAGATCAACCGAACCATCCGGTTCGGGGAACATCTGAAGTTCCCACTTAAATGTACATCGACACATGATGAGTCCAACATCACCGAGACTTGTTCTTATCAAGTGGATCATAACTCAACACCACTCCCAATCGCTAGTAATGAAATTTTATCGTAAATTGACGATGTTCTCCAAACCGACGCAAGTCGAATCGATGGATAACCACCATCCAACCGATCCGATATGACCCATCTCGATAAAGTTAAAACTAGACATCGATTGGTGAAAGTGCCATGTATTGTATTTGTCTATGAAGGAACCAACAACAATAGAGGAAGCTCTACAAGACGCAAGTCGGATTCTAGCCATGCAAGAAGAGTCGAACAGTTCGAGAGAAATCAAGTTTGGAACTTCATCCAAGTCATCAAGACGTTATTGGACGAAGTGGGTATTCAAGAACAAGAGAGATGAGAAAAATGTCATCACCAAATAAGGCAAGACTTGTTGCTAAGGGGTATTCACAATCGAAGGAATTGATTATGATGAGACCTTTGCACCGGCCGCCGCCTAGAAGCCATTCGGGCATTTCTCATATGCTTCCCACGAGGGTTCATTGTGTATCGATGGACGAAAGAGTGCTTTTTAAACGGGGTACTAGCAGAGGAAGTTTATGTCGAACAACCTCCGTGCTTTGAAAAGGGCAAACAAAGTGTACCGCTTTAAGAAAAGCTCTTTATGGTTCAAACAAGCTCCTCGAGCTTGGTATGATACACTTCTCAGCTTCTTGATCGATAGTGGGTTCACTAAAGTCCCTTATTCAATAGAAGATGGAGAAGATATTCGATGGTTCAGATCTCACGGGATCGACATCATCTTCGATCCCCTAACAAGAGTCTATGTGAAAGATTCAAAGAAATCGATGCAAGGGAAGTTCGAGATGTCCATGATGGGTCGGATGAATTACTTTAGGGTCTTCAAGTAAAAGCAAAGTTATTCATCTCCCAAGCAAAAGTACACTAGGAATCTATTGGCTAAGTTTGAGTTCAAAATTGTAAGGAAGCCAAAATTCCTATGATGACCGGATTCAAGATGGATCCGTATTTAGGATGGTCGAAAACAAATCGGAAAGAATATAGGGCTCTCATTGATCTTTACTATACCCCGATTTGAGATGGTGTATGTGCGATTTCGGGCAAATCCAATGAAAGCCACCTAGAAGCAAAGCGGATTCTTAAGTATCTGAAGGGACAAAGTAAATCTTGGTTTATTTTACCCATCGATGATAATCTAGAGCTTAGTGGGTATTCTCGATTCTCGACATGGAGGTTGCAAGATTGACTCCACCTCGTGAACTTGTCGTTCTTTAGGAAGTAAACCGATCTCGTGGTTTTCAAAAGAAGATCGATTCGCGACATCTACTATCAAGCGTAATATATGGTCAAATAATTAGTCGGAACCGAGGATTATAACATTGAAGCTAACAATGTACCTATTTTCGTGATGAAATGTGATTGCAATCACTCGTAATCCCGTTTCTACATACAAGATGCAAGCATGTGGATGTCGACATCATTTTATAAGAGATCATGTTGAAAAGAAGAATATCATAATGGAAAAGATTCATACTGATATACAGAAAGCTGATATTCTAACCAAGCCACTAGCTGAGATCAGATTCAGAGAATTATGCAATGAGCTAGGGCTTCGGATCTTGGAGAAAATGCACCTAAAATGTTTGATGGAATGATCTCTCCAGAACCACCGTTAAGAGACTAACCAAAGTTGAAAGGAATCCTTGAGTTTGGTATCTCAATCGATCGGAAGATCGATCCAAGGAACCGATGTGAGAAATCGATCGATTTATAAGATTATCGATTAAAGGAATCGATCGATTTAAGGTTTATCAGATTAAAGGAAACGCTCACTTTTAAAAGGAATATCTGATTAAATCAGTTGGGTTATTTTACATCCTTGTAAGTCGATTAAGCTGATATTCAACAAGCGAGATTCACAAGTGGTATTCACAAGATTAAAGCTTAAAATCGCATAAGGATACATGAATTTTACACAACAATGGAATAATAGAACTTTTCATTGATAAAGACCAAGGTCGACACATTGCAAGATACAAGTACAAAGGACCCGGAGGTCAATACATAAGTGATAACCAAAAACCCTAAACCTATAACCCTAAACCCTCATCCTAACCCAAGTGGAGCAGGGAGAGAGAGAGATTTTAAATCTGATGCTCTCATTTTCCCCACTTAACAAGGGTGAGAGAGGCTTTAAAAAAAAAAAGCCTCCAAGGCGCCGCAAAACCAAGATCAAGAAAATGGAGCGAGAGCTAAGCCTTGATAGATTTTTTTTTAAGCCAGAGCCCTAAGAAAGAGTCAAAAACCTCTCCACAATTTGCATAAATGGTGAGTTGATATAGGAAGATCACCGTTGTCCGATCAAGACCGATATCAAACTCACGCTCATTTTCGACTAAGTCTCTGCTGATGCTCGTTACGTCATAACGATAGACACACAAGGTGCATACGGTTAGGAGAAGTGTCTTCTCGCAATTGCTAGAAATTCAATGGTGGTAGAGAAGCTTTGCAACGATCGTATGTGAAATCTTTTGCGATAACGAAAAACAAAGGATAAGGGACTCGAGAGGGTTGATTTGAGAAGTTGAAATCATTGAAAAAAGGGGGTAAAGGTGTTTGCTTGGGAAGTTTAACCGGAAATAAGGGTTCACCAAGATACATGATTCTACAAAGAAGATAAGTATGGTGAATGGGTTATGTTGTGTAAAACAATTTGTCCAATTTATAGAGGTCAAGCAAGGGTGCAAATGCAAATACGAGTTCTCAAACCCTTTTAGAGAAATCAAGACCAAAAGGACAAATTCACGCGATCGATAATTGATATAAATTTACTGGATTGACATATCGAAGATTAGCATTAAAATTACGATAAACAAATCGCGCCAACTTAGGAATAGAAGCTACTATCCTAGACTAAGTTTTACGGTAACTCTTATCCCAAGAATTGGCTTGATCTCGAAGAAGAAGAATCGATTAGTCAACTAAAATCGATTACATCTAAATCGATCGATAAGAAGATCACCGAGCTTGAAACTCCAACAAATCGATACATCGCCTATGGGAAAAAAAAAATATCGGTTGAAGGGGGAACTTCAATCGATCAATCGAGGAGGAAAATCGATATTCAAGGAAAGATCACCGAAAATTGAAACTTCAATGAAGAAGATCATAAAAAAGGATCGAAAATTTTAAGGCTTAGGCGTAATCTTTGAGATCAACAAGTGAAATCAACATGGACAAGTGGTATTGACCGACATAATATCATCAACCGATACGCTTTTTTTTCTCTTGTTCTTTGCTTATTTATCGGATCTTATCCGATATTATTTGCCTTCTTGTACTCATTATCCTTGTGACGATTCTCTTGCAAATCATTTAATGCGGACGTGGGAAAATGTATTAACCGCTATTAAACGTGCTTTTAAATCCAAAAAAGGTTTTCAGACGCGTTTTTTTCCGACCCTACGATCAAAACCGCTTAACTGAGCGTTTAATCTTTTCAAACGGTTGATCTTCAAAATCGTGTCTTTTCTTCCCTCCTCGTTTTTATAAAGTTCATCAAAACATACCAGAGTTTTCCATATCACAAACTTGCGATTTATTCTCCTAAAACTCCAGATTACTTCTCAAATTTTTTTTTTTTTCCTAAGTTTCAAAAAACGTAATCTTGTAATTTATGTTTATTTGATGTATTCTTTGATCTTAAATGCTTTTATCAATACGTGTTATGCTTTGTTGTTTCTTGGTTTCGATATATGATGATGTTCTTTGTATTAATGCACAATTTTTAACCGAATCTATCTTATCTCAGAGATGATCACTCACGGTATGGGAAAAATAATGTGCAACTATACTAATCGACAACAAAGATTGTGGATGATAAGTTCGCATAAGTTCAATATCACTGGGATCCGAATCCATGGAGGTCGAGCAAATTCTTCAAAAAGCGAGCCTTGAGAAATTTTATATTTTTTGCAATCCAAAGGATGCAAAGATGAAGCACTATAATTCCTAAGGAATTTAAGAATGGATACTGGATGCTCCAGAGAGAAGAACTACTTTCAAAATAGAAGAAATCGGATCGATTTAATGATGATATAACCCGCCTATTCAGCCTACCAAAGGACGGATCTCGAACTGGGGAGAACGAAGATGAGCCGATCGAAAAGAATCTTCAAGAGGCCGACAAACATCATACTTCAGTTTTGTCGTGCCAATGCTCAAGAGGAAATACCGATTGTTGTTTGACATATTGTCAAAAACAATTATGGGTATTTATTCAGCCCAGATGCGATTACGTCCAAAACTCAAAAAGATGGTTAATTGATGGAGCCAAGAACATCAACTGGCATGGGTTTCTCGGTCATTCTACTCCAAGAACATGAGAAATTTGGAGTTGATGAATGGAGGCAGTATATATCCCAAGAAGAAGATCAAATAATCAACAAGGTTGCGCTTATCCTTCAGATAAAATGCCTACTGACCAAATGGGAAAAGAATGGACTAAAGTCCTATAAGGCTTTTCTCTCACCACTTGATTTTTGGGCCACCAGACGATGATATCGGCCAACCCCCAAAGTCAAAAGAAAGGGAAAGGCAAGAAGGCAACTAACTTCATTCCCCCGTAAGGCCCACATCAAAGCCCCCATGATAACTAGGTGATCAAAACCCGTTTCAAAAAAAATCGGTTTAACGACCAAACGATTCTCCTCCATTCCTAATGGTCATGATTAAACCCGAACTACATCGTTCAAAAACGAATGGGGTACCGTTGTCCTTTAACTTTCAGTAACCAGATCCCTTTTCTCAAAGTTGATCATGGTTTAAAACTTTAACAATAGGACACATCTTAAGTTTGAAAGTCTTTTTATTTTATAAAATTAGAACAGGTGCGATGAGTTTGCGCACTTTTTTTTCATTTATGAGGAAATCTGCAAAGTGGGATCACCAAATGAGGTGATATCCGCTAAATTTGTCAAAGCTCATCCACGGGAAGCTGTAGGTTTCTTTACCCAGAAGAATCGAAATCACCGACAAGGCTCTCAAGCGAGATGCCATCATGAAGGATGCAGAGCTGCTGATGATAGTGGAGCCGGTGAAGCTTCATGACCAACCACCGGAGGCACAAACAATCAACCAATCAAGTGACACTCAACATTCCAACATCACACGTCACTATTGATCAACTTCAGGAGATCAAATCTTGTCTCAAAGATCTCCCCAAAGAAGAAGTTGAGGGACCGAGAAAAGATCAAAGGAAGATTGCCATCAAGGAAATAAAGATGAAAGGGAAATGGCTATTTCCCAGATTGGGGCAATAAAAGATCGTTCTCCCAAAATGTGTCCTTCAAACCGAATCGATAAAAGACCGTTGATGCCAAACCGACTCATGGAACAACAACAAGTTTCTTTTTTCGATGCTCACCGACAAGCTAGATTTGGATGAAGAGAAACTTGATAAACCGATTAAAAACACTCTCATTGGAATTGCCAAGACCGAATCGATATCAAGATTCAAGAGCTAACTACTCAAACTTCAGCGTATCAGATTCAGATCTCAACAAGGCGATCGCATCAACTTTTGGTTCTCTCACCTCCCACCTCACTTTTTTTGATCAAACCAAAAAGGGGGAAGGACAGAGGAGAAACCAACTTTACACAACAGTAATCACAAACACAGACCATTCAAAAAAGATGTCCAAAGAATGTAATAAAGCGAAGAAGCCCGAAAAAGTCAAGAAGAAAGAAGGGCGCATAAAATGGCAGGGGCGTAAAATCAACAAGAAATTCGGATCGAGAGTGAAGAAAGGAAGGGCCGGAAAATCCGTGCGAAAAGAAGAGTTGATGAGATCATCCCAAAAAACTGTTTTGAGGAATGGAATAAGATCGAGAGTGAATGGCTTCGATGCCTTTGTTCTTGATCTTGTCCCACAAGAAGAATCTCCCCGATGAAGAATTCCTCAACCGTTTACAAAATAAATACCCGGATTTTCCTCAAGTATCCGGAAAATGAGGCCAAGCTTATCAATGCAAAAATAACTCGCCAAGAGTATGATCTGATGGAATACTCAAAGAAGGCAGATGGCTCATTCGACAGACTGGCATTTCAAAGATTCTATTTTGACATCATGCACATAACGAAATAATTTGATGTCAAATGGAAACTTTATCGGTTTTCAACGTTCCTCAAGATCAAAGAGAGATGCCGAAGGATACAAGCCCAAAGAGTGAAGAATCAAGACTACTCAGATCACCATTATTATTTTCAAACTTTTCGATGTAACATGTAATCAACATTCATTAATGAGAAAAGTTTATTTTACGATCCTAAGACAAAGTCTCATTGTCTTCGATTATTATATGCTCTTAATCGTTCTATTTTTTTATCAATCATTTGGTTTCTCAAAGTGTTTTGGTTTCATCAAAAAGGGGAAATTGTTGGGAAATTTATAGTTTTGATGAAAGTTCCAAAAACACATGTAATAGGACCAACTTTTATTTTGTTTATATTACCCGCTATAGGAGACCAGTTGATAATTATTTGATAGAACAACCGATGTAATAGATAGGTCACATATTGAGGGGGAACTCAATATGTATAGGTCGAAAGACTCAAAGAACAAATCCGATAATTCAAATGCTTTACCGAGAAGAACAGAAGATCGACGATCCGATCTAGTCGATATCTCAATTTGAAGTCATGAAGCTCAAACTCGTAATACTCAAGATCGGATTAAGACCTACATCAAAATTGAAGCCAAACTGAAGACTCTATCGAGTAGATCGATCATCCAAATCTGATGTTTCACCTAATCATGTCAAGCTTAGTTGGAAGAACAACTCTGAAAAGTGAGTCTGCTATCCAATAAGAACAAGACACGTATGATCAGAGCCGACAATTGCGGGATTTCGATGCTACCTCTCAGAATTGGCTACAAAATACAAGTTCACGCTTTTCGCCATGCCGTTCTGGCTGCACGCCACATCAATCCTTAAGTCTACCAAATATAGCCCTCAAATTCAAATTGCTTCCAAACGGCTCTTTGATTTCAAGGTCTATAAATATGGGATCACACTTTAGAGTGAAAGACGAGAAAAATGAAGAAACGCTGAACAATCAAGAAGCTAAAGCTAATTTCCGCACGAAGAACACGATCAAGAAGATTATTTTTATTAATTGTTCATCCCATAAGTTCTTAGCATAGAAATCTTTTCATCTAGTTTGTTAAGTCGATACGCAAAGAAAAGATTTCATAGTTGAACAAAACAATCTTACCCAAACCCCCAAGTTAGGTTAAGTTGTTTAGCAAGATTTCCTAGGGTTTCTAGTTCTCGATCTCTCGGATCGGTTGAGTGTGAACTCTTTAAACATCTAGTTGGTGTCTTGTGTTGACTAACACATAAAACTAAGTCCAGGGTTAAGTCGGTGCCCCTTGTGATAGGGAAGAGTGGACGTAGGAACAATCCGAACCACTATAAATCTTGTGTGCCTCTCTTTGCTTTGATTAATCGCACACAATGCATACATATTCCAAGTTGAGATCAAAGCACCAAGCTTTCGGATCAAACGCGGACACTCAAAGAAACCATTAAAAAGATTAAACTTGGAATCGATCAAAACCGTTTTTCACACGGTAAAACTTTGTTTTCCGCACACATCGCTTTAAACCGAATTCGAACCGATCCGCCTATCAAGAAGTTGGTTATCACCCAAACACCCTTCATTCTCTACTTTTCTCATCAAAATAAAAATAAAAAGTTTTCGGTCTATTCACCCTCCCTCTAGACTTCGCTTCACTAAACCCGTTAAAGGACCTACAATAGCCCATGTTTTTATGTAATTGCACATTTCCTGCGCAACGCACCTCATATATTGAGAATGTCTGATTTATTGTCTAGGGTTCAATTAAGACCGTTAGTTTGACTAATCGCTCGATATATGAGGGTCTATGGGTCACACAACAAGTAATGGTTGTTTGCTAATTATAGTTGGTTGATTAAATGTTAAATTAAATTTAATATTTAATTTATGGAGAAGTAATTAATAATAGATTAATTTAGAATTAATTATTATTAATATTTAATTAAATTAGATTTAATTAAATAAGAATTCTCAATAATAATATTTGGAATATTATTGTAGGATTTAATATATATGGAAATAAATCGTAGAGATTTTTCATATGTGGGATTTAAATCCGTAGAGATTTATATGTGGGAAATAAATCAAAGAGATTTATTTTATTAAGGATTTTTCCTAATAAAGGTTAGCTTAAGATTTAAGTTGGGCCTCTCCTATATATATGAGCTCTTGGGAATTCATATTACGTGTGTTTATATTTTTTTCCATAAAATCTCTAAGTTAGAATTTTCCTAAAGAAATTCATCTCGATTCAACGTTTGGCAAATACTATGCATTAGTAAACGACTGTTACGTGGATATCATAGTGGAGGAATCTGTGTACGAATTGTTGTAAGAATTCTGTTTACGTTTACTCGTATTTAATTATGCAATTAACTCTTTGTTGTTGGTGAACTTTAATTTCCGCTGCGCATGTATTACGTGTTTAAGCGCCTCTAAATTCCAACACATATGGTGTATGCTCAACCGATTTAGATGGAATCCTATTCAGAATGTAGATTGAGGTTTGTAACGCGTATCCCCATAAGGATGTCGGAAGAGAGGAAAAGCTCATCATGGACCTTACCATGTCTAACAGGGTTTGGTTTCTCCTTTCGGAAACTCCATTCATCTGGGGTGTTCCGGGAGGAGTCCATTGTGATTGGATTCCATGCAACTTCAGATAATCAGTGAATTAATGGCTAAGGTATTCTCCTCCTCGATCCGATCGAAGAGTCTTAATACTCTTACCAAGTTGCTTCTTTACTTCAGCTTTAAACTCCTTGAATTTCTCAAAATATTCGGACTTGTGTCTCATAAGTTACACGAATCTGTATCTCGAGAAATTGTCAGTAAGAACGATGAAGTAACAGAAGTGACCCGTAGCTAGAGTGGGCAATGGTCCACATACATCACTGTGGATCAACTCTAGAACTTCTTTGGCACACACCCCTTTCCTAGAAAAGAGTTTGTTGATCATGTTGCCCTTGAAACAAGATTTGCAATCTCCATAAGACTCAAAGTCGAATGGGGTTATGCAGTTTAACTTTCTTAACCTTGCAATCCTTTTCTCATTTGCATGACCAAGTCCACAATGCCATAAGTAAGTTGGGTTTTCCTGATTACTAAGTTTGAGTCTTTTATTTTGTATATTAAGAACATTATATCCACAATGCAACAAGTATAAACCATTCACCATAGGGGCATTCCCATAATCCACACCATTCATCGTGAAATAACAATTATTATCACTAAAATGGAAGGAATAACCTCAATGTCTAACATAGGAATGAAATAATGTTGCGAGTAATAGGAAGAACGAAATGACAATCATTAAGTTCCAATCTAAAACCAAAGGGTAAGTCTAACACATAAGTCCCACACGTTCAGTAGCAACTCTTGCTCCATTTCCACGTGTAAAACGACTTCACTCGGCCTAACTGCCCTAAGACACATGAGCCTCTTCACATTCATACAAATGTGTGAGCCACATCCTGTATCTAATACCAAGCAGTTAGCGCTATTTGTGGATATTTCTATCTTAATAACAAACATACAAGTTCTAGTCCCAGAAGCACCCAGTGCCTTCCTATTAGTAACCAGAACCTTACAATCCTTCTTCCAGTGCCCTCTTCTGCTTACAGTAGGGGCACACATCCTTGTGTACCCGCTCTTTCTTTTGAACACCATCTTCTCGATAGTGAATTCAAAAGTCTTGAGCACGTTGTGAAGTTCAGGCATGGTCGCATCCGTCTTATTCATATTTTAGTTCACAATGAAGCTGAAATATAAATCCGGGAGCGATGGGAGGATATCATAATTGAAAAACGTTGGTCTTTTAGCTCGATGCATAAATTACCAAGTTTCTCAATTAGGTCTATCATCATTAGCACATGAGATGAAATCTTCCCTTCTTTAGCTAACCGGCATCTAAGCAGATCTCTCATCACTTCATAAATCTCAGAATGAGATTCAGAATCAAAGAGATCCTTCAGATGCTTGAGCATCTAGAAGGGACCCATTTTCTCACGTTGCCTATGTATATCGGGAGTTATGCCGAACAACATCGCACACTAAGCCTGGAAAGCATCCTCTTGATGCTTCCTTTGAGCTGCTATGTAAAACGTGGCTGCCTCAGGGAACCAGATTCAGGGGTAATCGGGATTGGCGTGTCTAACACATACTCAATCTTTTCTTGCCTTAACACCAAACGCACGTTTCGGTGCCAGTCCAGAAAATTTGGCCTAGTCAATTTGTTTATTTCCAAAACACATCTCAATAACAGTTATACATTTCAACTAACCAAGAGAAATAAAATAAAACGGGAATTAAACACATAATTCCTATGATCAATATTCAGCAATCAAAATAAATATGGTCTTTCTTTTGTGTTTATTTTGTCTCCATTATTTTCACAAGTCAACGACCTCATCGGAAGAGTACGAATTTATATCAAATATAAATTGTAATGGACTAGGATCCACATTCCTACTATCATGATCCCTACTTTGGCTGAATATCACAATAGCATAACTAGTAGGTCTCCAAACCAATTGCAAAATTTGCAATTCCTAGCTGATTAAACCCAGTTTAATCGGATGTCCCTTAACTTTCGTTTCCCTGCTTTGACTGGTGAAACAAAGTTAAGTTGGTTTACAACCATCAAGCGGCGACACCACGTGTCCCTATAAAAGTCCCGTTGAATGTAGATCCGAGTAAAAGACTTTGGTCTTAAATACCCATTGGAACGAAATTCCCGATTTACTTTTAATTTCGATGGAAGACATCATCTCAATTTAATGAAAAACCATATTTTAGTGAGGAACGTTTTTAAAGGCGGTGTATTAATTGCTTAATCGAGATCCAACATGTTAATCTACATCACATTTGAGCAATTATTGGGCTTCGCCTACCCAAACATGATTTACACGGACTAACATTTATGTGGGCGCCGTCTACCCAAACAATTAATACGGTCCGACAATTATTGGGCGCCGCCTACCCAAACAGTTATAATGCGGACTTAAAACGTTAACTAATTTAAACCAGTAAACAAGTTAACAGTGGGTTTTAATAAATCCTTTTAAAACGAATTTTAATTCAATTAAAGATTCAATTTTAAATTTTATTAAAAATGATTAATCCAATTAATCATTTTTGGTCCAACCAAATTTAATTTCAGAGTTAAATCAAATTAAAATTCTAAAATTAAATTTTAATCGTATTTGTTTTTTGGGGGCTCAGGTGCAATTTCCAAAATTTGCACGGGAGGGCCTGTCTCAAATCAAATTTGCAAAACAGCACTCCTACATCATCACCCTCCCTAATCGAATCCAATCCGAAAATTCCCAAACACCCAATTCATCCAAAATTACAGAATTCAATTTCATCATAATTAATCAAATTAATCAACCCATTATTCTCGAAACAGGAACCAAAAAAAAAAAAAATCCAGATTCATTGTTTAAAGAAAAGGAACAAAGAATGCCATCGGGACGCGAAGGAGCCTCCGCGAGCCACCGCTGTATAACACCCTAGCATGCAGCGCTTTTAAAGGGGGTCAATCGCACTTTGAGCAAAAATCGTTCAAACCGATCGCTAGACGAAGAGGACGATCGAGTTGGTGGCGCATCACCACTGACTCTTCCCGAATCCGGTGATGCACCGCCTTGAATCATGTTGAGATGGGCACGCCGGCCAAGCCCCGAGCGAAATGAAGTGATGAGAGTCAAAATCGGAGAGAATCGGCAGCGAACCACCATGAATTGAGTCGGAGGAGAAAGTCTCCAAGACTGGTTCTCGTCGGAGATGCCGATGGGGCCGCAAATTAGACCGCGGTTATCACAAGATGACGTGAGACACGGTGACCGACCTTCAATGACTTCAGAGTAGCTCACCGAGGGCGTTATGAATTGCAGTCTTGGCGGAACCCCAAATGAGGGGGAAACCCTAGATATCGGTGGGGATAAACAAACCAAGCGGAACAAATAAATCACAAAAGGGGGTGCGGTTTCTAATACCGTGCCCCTACTAATTTTAAAAAAAATCCTTTTAATTAAAAAAAACATATTTTAATGCAATTATAAACAAGAGCCTGAAGCTCTGATACCACTGTTGGAATTTAGAGGCACGTAAACACGTAATACATGCGCAATGGAATTAAACAGTTCACCAACAACGAACATATAATTGAATAATTAAATACGTGTAAACATAAAGAGAAATCTTACAGTAAATCGTACGTGTAGGTCCCGAACGGGTTTTGTGAGGGTGGAAGTCTAGAGGGGAGGGGTGAATAGACTTCCAAAACTTTTTGTGTGGATCAGGTGTGAACTACAGACACCCGTCAGTGCTAGTGTATTAGTTTAGGCCGATGTTCAATCTTCTTGAGTGCCTAAGGCGGATCGACGATATCTGTCAGTTTAACTGAATGGTGCGGAAGCTTGTTTTAACCCGTGTGAAAAATCAGTTTTATCAATTCAGACTCTTAAGTCAGTTTTCAACCAGTTGATTAAGGTGTCAATCTAATCAGATCAGTTGCTTGGTGCAGACTGAGCTTAACTTAGAATATGTATGTTGTTTTAAACTCAGTTGTGTGAATAGTGTAAAGCAATAAGAAAGCAAGTAAATGCACACAAGACTTTTTATAGTGGTTCAGACGAAACCCATCTTACTTCCACTCTTCCCTTAACACAGGGGAACCTTAACCGAACTTAACCTGCGGGACTTATACCCCTCACGGGATGGCCGAGATGTTTACCGAGTTCTCACTCTACAAACTTAACCTGCGGGACTTATATCCTTCAAAGGATGGCCGAGATGTTTATTGAGTTCACACTCTACAGATGTTTATCGAGTTCACATTCAACCGAACTAGAAATCAGAAAACTAGAATCCCTAGTCTGAAATCTTCCGGGAACAAACTTAACCTAACTTGCGTTTGGGTAAAGAATGTTTGAGGGTTCCAACCGAAATCTATCCCGGTGTTTTTAGGTAGCCAAAATGCTAGTGGATAGGATTTCTTGCTAAAACTAATGGGATGAACACTCTAAGAATAATCTTCAAATATAGTGTTCTTTGAGCGGAGATTTTGCTGTAGCTTTTGCTTCTTTTGTGGTGTCTCCGTGTTCGTTCTTTGCTAGTTGTCTCTCTTGTCTTCAATTGACAAGCAATCCCATTTTATAGACCTCGAAATCAAAGAGCCATTGGAGATCAATTTGAATTTCGGGCTATATTAGGTAGGTTGTAGGATATGATTGTGATGTGCTCCGATTCCGGCGTGGCCATAGGCATCATTAAGCGCCATTTTTGTCCGCAGCGTATCCCGTGTCGGCTCTTTTTGTGCGTGTCTCTTTCTCCTTGCCCCATGGCGACTTGAAATTTGTCCGTTAGGCGATTGATATTCCTTTTGTAGAAGATTAAATCGTCTTGTCGGTGTATCTTTTGATTGTCACCCGGTGTGGTGACTTGATCCGATGGCCCGTCGATCTACCTTGTTGAGTCTTCAGATGCACATTGTCTTAGCTCAATATACAAACTCTGGCGATATAGGTCTTGGTCTTTTGATCTTGGTGTCTCGAGCCTCGGTGTATTCGATCATCTTTGAGTCTTGAGTTTATTCTTGAGTCTTGAGGTTTATCTGAGTCTTGAGTTCATCCCCGAGTCTTGATGTCAATCTGAGTTTTGAGTTCATCTGAGTCTTGAGTTCATCCCGAGTCTTGATGTCTTCTTGTCTTCACCGATCTTGACTTCTTGTCTTGATTTGTGCTTAGTCTTCCGATCATCGACCTTATCCGGGTCATCCGATACTTCGACTGACCTATACATATTGAGTTCCCCCCTCAATATGTGACCTATCTTTACATCGACTATATATATATTTAAAATTTGGTCATCTTAATCGATTCTAAGTCATCACCAACAGTCCGACCGGGTCCTATTACAACCTGTTTTAGAACTTCCATCAAAACTAAATTACAGATTTCCCAACAGTACGCATATTTCTCTACTATGGTATCCACGTAATCCCCGTTCACATACTTACACAGATTTGCCAGCGTTGAATCCCGAGATGAATTTGCTAGGAAAATTCTAACTCTAGATTTTATGGAGAGAATTTGAACTAACGTTGTTTGTGAATTCCCAAGATCTCATATATATAGGAGAGGCACAACTTAAATCTTAAGCTAACCTGATTAGGAAATAAAATCCCTAATCTTATAAAATAAATCTCTTAGATTTATTTCCCATATAAAAAATCTCTACGGATTTAATTCCCATGTATATCAAATCTCTACGGATTTGATTCCATATATATTAAATCCTATAATAATATTCCATATATTATTATTGGGAATTCTATTTAATTAAATCCAATTTAATTAAACATTAATAATAATTAATTTCAAATTAATCTATTATTAATTAATTCTCCATAAATTAAATATTAAATCCAATTTAACATTTAATCAACCAACTATAATCCGTAAAAGGGAACTACTTGTTGTGTGACCCATAGGCCCTCATATATCGAGCGATTAGTCAAACTAACGGTCTTAATTGAACCCTAGACAATAAATCAGACATTCTCAATATATGAGGTACGTTACGAGAAACGTGCAACTACCTGTAACTGAAACATGGGCTATTACGATTTTCTCCTTTCATTCGCGAATACTCGATTAAGTCTTGAACATGATGAAGTGTATATTCAAATAACTTAATCAATTTATATCTAATCCGTAATTGATCACTTATGTCACACTTAGCCACAAAGTCTAAGTTGACGTGCATCGGCCGATGACTTTGATCCAATTATGATGAGAAGATGAGTATTTTCTCTAAATCCACATTGAGGAATGAATCCTATTCTTGGCTCAACTACCACGCACATGCACTTCGTGATGAACTCAATCCAAGCCATATCTACCCATAGACGGGTGCAAGCGTCGGTCATGGTCAAAGTTCATCACTCCACACATGTCGTGCGTATTGACCTCAAGTCAAAGGAGTATCGCATCGCTCCCACTAACCGAGACACCCGTAGACACATATAGTGGAAATATATCAAACGGTTTCTCGGATGGGTATACCAATACCCTCTAAGGTATTTGTGCATCCATCATGAGATACCTAGTATCTCGTAGTAAATGAGATCTTACTACACTCTCTAAGAGTATGATGCAGATCGCACACCAATCTCCATTGCATCATCAATATCCCATTCTTGATGATCCTTGATCGGGGCTATTTGAGAATCCTGCTTAAGTCATCTGAGTTCTCACAACCTCAATGATAGCAATGACTCATGGGAACACTTGTATGAATAAATGAAAACAATCAAATAAAATATTCAAACAAGTGTATTTCCATATAATATTAAGTGAACTATAATATTAAATTAAACTGAATATCATCGAGTATTATGTCCTTACAATAGATTGTCTCTAGGACATTAACACTAACACCAACATCTTCTTAGATATATCCCTGTGGATCTTGATCGCTAAGATGTAGCAGGTTTCACCAAGATCCTTCATCATAAAGATCTTTGATAACCAATCTTTCACGGACTGCATAAGCGGGATATTGTTTCATATAATCAATATGCCATCGACATATACGAATATAAAGACAATATTCTTCCCGCTGCGTTTACGATAAACGCAAGGATCTTCCGAATTTTTGATGAAGTCAAAGGATTTGACAGCTTCATCAAATCGGATATTCCAACTCCTAGAAGCTTACTTCAATCCATAAATGGATAGTTTAAGCTTGCACACAAGATTAGATTTTTGCTTTGATATAAAACCTTCAGGTTGAGTCATAAACACTTCCTTATCAATGTTACCATTGAGGAAAGTTATTTTAACACCCATCTGCCAGATCTCATAATCATGGTGTGTTGCTACCACATGTAAAATTCGAATGGACTTGATCTTAGCAACTGGTGAGAAAGTCTTGACATAGTCAATACCTTCGCGTTGACTATAACCTTTCGCCACCAACCTAGCCTTGTAGGTTTGTACTTTGTTGTTTGCATCGGTCTTACACTTGAAGACCTATGGGTCTAACCCCTTTCGGCAACTCAACCAAGTCCCAGACTTAATTGGTGTACATCGAGTCCATCTTGAATTCCATGGCTTCATGCCACTTCTCTGAGTCAACATCTAATGTTGTCTCAGTGTAAGTTCTAGGATCGTCTTTATCTGGGATCTCCACGTCATCATGTTCCTCTACGAGGAAACCATAATATCTAGTGGGTGGATTACGAATCCTAGTAGACTTACGGAGTTGTGGTTGTGCAGGCTGTACATTCTGATCGTGAAAATTTTGTGGTACAGTGATTTCATTGTTGACCGGAGAGTCTTCAAGAGTGACACTTTCAGATGTCTCTTGGGCGGGGAGTTTGAACTATATTGTTCTCATTCATGTTGGGGTTATACTGAAAAGTATGCTTTTTACTTTGTATAACCAAACTGAATTTCTTATTTACTTACTGAAATAAATTATTAATCACTGTTGCATTAAATATGAATGAATGTTATATATATTTGTTGCAAACATGTTCAATAAGTAAGTACGTATTACGATGTAGTTAATTTGGTGATACCAGATCACAGAAGATCAAATTAACAGTTCCTCGTGACTAAGTACAAATTCACAACCTAGATGGAAATGAACAATCCATCATGAAAGGTTGAAGTGTAAGGCTCAGATTGGCTTATCTTGACCAAGAGATTACACTAGTGCATTATGATGCGCTGAATAGGACCTACAGGAGGATAAATTCTTCGATACTGAATATACAAGAATTAGGCCTCAGTGGTTCGTTATTTCTTAATCTCCGTTCCTTAAATAGAATCATGTGAAATTAATAACTATTGCTTTGACTTATGATGGGAAGAGAATCAATGTGATTCGATACCTTATATCTTGGGCAATAATATTGATTACATGACGATTGCTAAGATTTAACACGGAGAATCGTGTGCAAGTACGGCTTGCTTGATTTGTCCCCTTGGTGGGCTCAGAATCTTTATCATACCAAATCTTGCAAGTGGAAATTTATTTCCTGTATGGATAATAATTTTGAGATGTCTTTACTCCAAGGACAAAGATATTAATTAATATAAATCCTGTTCAGTGGCCTAATTAATTAGTGAACTAAGATAATCTTAAACACGGGAAATAATGACCGGGAGCCATATTATTGTGAAGTCGTAATATGGATTAAGATGGATAGTTCAATATTAATTTTATAGTGGAATAAATTAATATTAATGGGCTTGAATAATATTTTGGCTAAATATTAAAGTTTCATAGCCCATTGGAGGTTCAATCTTAATTCTCCTAAAGGCCCCTCAAATAGCCCAAATTAAAGTCCAATTAATGAAAAGGAGAAGAAAATATTATTGCCTATATTTCCTAGTAATTTTTGAAAATTGTAGGAAAAGAAGAAGAAAGATTTTCTTGATTTTCTTGGAAAGATTTTTATGGAAAAACATAAGTATTCTTGGAATACATGATTATCCCATAAATTCAAGAAATCAAATCTTGATTCCTTTTTCCTTGTATTTTTCGAAAAATATGGGATAAAGAGAAGTGGGATTTTTATGAAAAAATTTAATTATAGAGAAAAGAATATATGGGATATATTCAAGATTTCTTGGAGATCAAGAAAAAGATTTTCCTCCTTATTTTTCTAGTGAAAAAATCGGCCACCCTTGTCCTATAAATAGGGGGTGAATTTTTCATCCCAAATGCAATTCCATGTGTTGGAAATATTAGAAATCCACAAAGGTGGTGGCAAAATATTTTATTTTTCTCCTTTATTAAAATCGTTCGTGTGAATCATTCCACCGGATTATGTTCGTGGACGTGGGACATATTTGGGAAGGCTCTTTGGGTTGATCCATCGTCTCAACGGTTGTCTCTACAAGAGGTATGTAATCTTGTAACTCCTAAATTCTGCATGCTTAGGATTTACGTGGATTACGTGTACGCATGTTGCTTATTTGCTTGTTTAATTATTATGTTGAATTGACTTAGGATAATTAATTGATTAATTTAAATATGAATTTAAATTCATCTCTAATAGATCCGGGCACTCCCGTATTTCCCAACAATTCAGCCCACTTGGAGTTTGTTGCGAAGACAATGCAACTCCAATTACTCTCCCACTGGCTGAAAGAGGATCACTTATTGACAAACTTCCACCATGAGAGTTGTTGAATGCTCCCACTAATTCTTTGTCATGTTGCTTTGACAAATCATCAGTCTCTACGTTAATCTGTGGTTCTTGAATTTCTTCAAGTTCTATCTTCTTACTACATTGTTCCTGAAAGACATAGTCTTCTTCAAGGAACCTGGTCTATCTTGAAACAATCACTATTTGTTTCTCAGGTAGATAGAAGTAATATCCTTTAGTTTCCTTAGGATATCCCACGAAGTAACCCTTTTCACCTTTGGATTCCAACTTGTCGGTAAGCATCTTTTTCACAATCGCGGGGCAATCCCACGTTTTTATATGTGTAAAAGTTGGCTTCTTGTCACACCATAGTTCATATGGCGTATGCTAAACCGATTTAGATGGAATCTATTGGGATATTTTACTTTTGATGAATTATGCCAAAACATTATCAACTTGTGTTATTCAAGCTAACTTACAGATAACAAGTTGAGGGGGAACGAGAGAACAAGTTGAGGGGGAACTCACGAAATCAGAAGTAGATGATCAAGATCAGACGAGGTTGTAGACTATACTGATCGAGATCAAATGAGTAAGATGAGTTCCGGAGTTAACTGATGAGCTGAGCAAAATCAGAAGAAAAGAAAAGCTAAGCCAGTTGATCAGAAGATCAGATGACCTGATCAGATGACCAGATCGAGAGGAGGTTGCATATCAGAAGAGGAGGTTGCAGATTAGAAGAGGAGCAGATGGGACTGATCGAGATCAGACGTGATCGAGATCAGATAAGATAATCTGATGCAGCTAAACTAATATGCTAACCTGATGTACTAATCTGATGCAAATAAACTGATATGCTGACCTAATGTTATATTGATCTGATCATGTGAGCCGATCGATCAAATCGAGAAGAAATCGCGAGAAGAAATCAAGAAGACAAGTCATCTCAAGTCATGTTCACTGATAATCAGAATGCTACTGATGATCAGATAACCTGAGTGCAAGTGACCAGAGGGTCGATTGTTCAAGTCAAGAGTCAACTCGCTAACCCGAGTGTCAAGATACCGACGATAGGTCCGCTGAAGAGAAGTCTGCTAAATCAAGAATTTTGAAGACTCAGAAGAATCCTTAAGACTCAGAGAACCCTGAAGACTCAAAAGATCCTGAAGATTATAGCCGTTAGATTCAGCTGACGTGGACCAATGAGAGGAAGACAACCAAATTAAAAAAAGTCGCAAAAAAGTTACTGAGAATAGTATGGATTTGAATGTGACTCCATCCAACGGTAACATTCAAATCCACACTATAAATACAAGTTCTTCCTTCATTATTAACTGTGGAAGTGGGAAATGCGTGAAACATCCATCAAACCAAATCATCTAACATTTCCACCATAGAACACTGAGCAAGAAATACACGCATATATTCAAGAGTGTTTTACCCTAGATCTAAGCACAAATATAATATCCTAAGCTTAGAGAGATTTTCCCATCCTTAGCATTGAGGCTAAACAAATGTAAGGGAAAATTTCAACCTAGTTGGAAACCAAACAAACCTTACCCAAATCAGTTTGATAGGTTAAGTTTGTAGGTGAGTGAGAACTCGGTAAACATCTAAGCAATCCCGAAAGGGAGGGTAGGCAATCCCGTGAGGGAGATAAGTCCCGTTTGAGTGAGAACTCGGTAAACATCTAAGCAATCCCAAAAGGGAGGGTAGGCAATCCCGTGAGGGAGATAAGTCCCGTAGGTTAAGTTGGTGCCCCATGAAGGGAAGAGTGGATGTAGGTTGAGTTGTCCGAACCACTATAAAAATCATGTGTTCTTTACTGCTTTGTGTTCTTACTTGTCATATGCATTCGAATATAAGCAAAACACATGGTTTCAAATAAAAAATTGGAACCACCATTCCCTCACCCCTATTTTATATGCATTACAATTGTTATTTAACGCATTCATGGGTTTTCAAAACGGGACCAACAATTGGTATCAAAGCGGGAGTTCAAAAGTTCACCATTTTTTTAATGTGACCATCTGAACTGATCTTTTTGAAAAACCCGTTCTCTGTAAAAGTGCATATATTTCAATGTTTTGGAGTCATTATCAAAAAGGGGGAAATTGTTGGGATATTTTAGTTTTGATGAATTATGTCAAAACATTATCAACTTGTGTTTCAAACTAACTTACAGATAACAAGTTGAGGGGGAACGAGAGAACAAGTTGAGGGGGAATTCACGAAATCAGAAGTAGATGATCGAGATCAGACGAGGCTATAGACGAGACTGATCGAGATCAGATGAGTAAGATGAGTTCCGGAGTTAACTGATGAGCTGAGCAAAATCAGAAGAAAAGAAAAAAAGCCACCGATCGGAAGATCGATGATAGATGACCGATCGATGACCGGATCGTAAGAGGAGGTTGCGATCGAAGAGGAGGTTGAGATCGATCGAGATGAGATCGACGAGATCGACGTGATCGAGATCGATAAGATAACCCGATCATGACTAAACTAATATGCTAACCTGATGTACTAAACTGATGTAGATAAACTGATATGCTGACCTAATGCTATAATGATCTGATCATGTGTCTTGATCGATCAAAGTAGAAGAAATCGAAGAGAACTCATCGGGAAGACAAGTCATCCAAGTCATGTTCACCGAGAACCGTAACGCTTATAACTCGAGTGCAAGTGACTGAGGGTCGATTGTCCGAAGTCGAAGAGTGAACTCGCTTAACTCGAAAGTGTCGATACCCGATCGACAGTCCGCAAGAGAAGTCTCCATCAATCAAGAATTTCAAGACTCGAAGAATCTCAAGACTCGAGAAACCTCAAGACTCAGAAGATCCTGAAGATTATAGCCGTTAGATTCAGCTGGCGTGGACCAATGAGAGGAAGACAACCAACCTGAAAAGCTGCAAAAAGCTACAGAATAGTATGGATTTGAATGTGACTCCATCCAACGGTAACATTCAAATCCACACTATAAATACAAGTTCTTCCTTCATTATTAACTGTGGAAGTGGGAAATGCGTGAAACATCCATCAAGCCAAATCATCTAGCATTTCCACCATAGAACACTGAGCAAGAAATACACGCATATATTCAAGAGTGTTCTACCCTAGATCTAAGCACAAATGTAATATCCTAAGCTTAGAGAGATTTTCCCATCCTTAGCATTGAGGCTAAACAAATGTAAGGGAAAATCTCAACCTAGTTGGAAACCAAACAAACCTTACCCAAATCAGTTTGATAGGTTAAGTTTGTAGGTGATTGAGAACTCAGTAAACATCTAAGCAATCCCGAAAGGGAGGGTAGGCAATCCCGTGAGGGAGATAAGTCCCGTTTGAGTGAGAACTCGGTAAACATCTAAGCAATCCCGAAAGGGAGGGTAGGCAATCCCGTGAGGGAGATAAGTCCCGTTGGTTAAGTTGGTACCCCATGAAGGAAAGAGTGGATGTTGTTGTGTTCGATATAATTAATCAGCATTAATCAAACACGTAAGAGACACATGTAATATTTATTAAAATAATCATGCGCGACAGGACAAGTGTGCTCGCCGCTCGCCGACCAAACAAGTTTTGTTCGCCAACTTATCATTCACCAACTAAAAGGTTGTTCAACCACTGATCGAGCAAAATGATCCTGAAAGGAACATGACAAAGTCAGTCAAACGGATCAGATCAGTGAAGAAGGAATCAAATAAAGTCGAAGTCAATTTCGAGGACTCGCACAAGTCTCAAGACTCGCATAACCTGAATGCTCGATATATCCCGGGGTCAAGATGCTCGACACTCAGATATCCTGAAGACTCAGACATCCTGAGGGGTCAATATGCTCGGTGCTCAGACATCCTGAGGGACTCAGACATCCTGAGGAGTCAGTATGCTCGGGGATCAGACATCCTGAGGGGTCAGTATGCTCGATGATCAGATATCCTGAGGGCACAGACATCCCCAAGGCTCTGATGACCTGAAAGCTCAGACAACCTGAAGAACTCAGATATGCTCGATGAAGGCAATATTTCCATATAAGATTGACATGGTTAAAGGGGCGAACAAAGCATCCGGCCGAGCAAAAGATTGATTTGGATGATCAAAAGAGTGCCTTACAGACAAGCAAGTGCAAAGATCAATCTAGAAGACGAAGTTGGGAACGTGGCAATATTACATGAATTCTTACATGGCCCGAAGTCTTCAGGTCATGCTTACTAAACCATCTCATGCTTGTCGAAGTGCTATAAATAGAAGAAAAAACAACAAGAGAAAGGGTTACAAAAAATTTCAAAAGATAGGTGAGGTACAGAAAAATACGAGAGTTCATGCACATCAAAACTCTAGCACTCAGATATCAACTTTCCAAATCATCTTCATCTGTAACGATACATCTCCATGAGATGTGTCAAATATTGTACGTGTAAAACTCGCAATACTACATCCTGGCTTGGTATGCCCCCAGAGTAGTCATTTCTTGACGAACTGGGTCAACAAATTCTTCTTATTTACAGTCTATTTTACACGTGCATGTTTTGTTTGTGAGTCGTTACCGAATTAGCCACATCATATTCCTCAAATAAAATGACTCACGACAACTGGCGCTAGAAGGAGGGTACCAAAAACCAACCCATACACAAACCCGTAGTTAGCCGAGGCAGAAAAAAGAAATATAATGCCTCAATCTAGGAATACACAAACAGAAAAGTCAGGACAAAGTCGACCTCATGACCGGAAAGGGGCTCAGCACCAGCCTCACAAAGATCAGACAGTGGAGACAATCAATCTTGAGGATATAGCCAATGATCCGGCGGCCACAACAAAAGCCATCACTTTCTTGCTACGAGCACAGAAAGAGAGGGCTGAAAAAGAGTTGGCCAAGTTAAAAACTCAAGAAGATGAAGATCGACGATCGCATACACCTGATAGCGAGCAAGTTAAAATGAAAACAGTGATGCGGGCTAACAAAAAAGTTGATGATATGTCTGATGACGAACATCCTCAAGGGTCCAGACCATCAGCGTTTGGACGTTTGAGGCTCTCCACCAAAGACCGAATCGATAATAATAGGCGACAGGATCCAGGAAAGGAACAACCGATAAACAAGCCCGCTCATTCAGATCCCCGTGATCACCCGCATGCCGAACAAAAATTGGCTGGAACAAAATTGTCTATCCATCATCAATTGGGTAGTCAAGCACGAACTTGGAAAGGGGGACTGCCCCATCACGAGCATGACCCACTGGGTCCTCATGATGGGAAACAGCCCCGATCCAAGTCTGTCAGTTCCACCAAATTTGCGGAAATGCAAAAAGCCATCGAGGGTTTACAGGCCGACCTGGCCGCGACCAAAGAACACCCTCGGGCGAGCACAATACCTTGCTCGCCTCTATCACCGGCGATCATGGCGGCTGAAATACAAGAGAAAGTGGTGAAGACCCGACCACCGATCCCCATGTTTGATGCTGAGTCAGACCCACATGTCCATCTCAGCAAATACTCAGACTTTATGATCGCCATGGGAGCCACAGACGCGACGCAATGCCGATCATTCCCCATGACTTTGGGTGATCGGGCACATAGATGGTTCTCTACTTTGCCCGCTGCGTCTATCACATATTTCGCTCAATTGGGACAACAATTCCTGTCCCATTTTTCATCCATGTGTGCTCGTCCGGTGCCAAAATAAAGGTTGGCGCATTTTTCCCAACTAAGAGGTGAGTCTGATCAAGCATACATCGAAAGATTTGATAAATGTTTGTATGATGGGGCCCCAGTTGAAGATGATGCCAAGATCCTCGCGGTGGTCGGAGGCCTGACTTTGAATACTGACATGTGGAAAGCCATGCACCAAGATTGGCCGAACACATATTCAGAATTCCAGGAGCGAGCAGCCAAAATCATAGCCATGCAAGATTTGCTCGCCCAATCACGATTGGGTCAGGAAGTGCCAACTAAGAAAGTTTTTGGGAAGAAAGTGATGAATGAAGGGGGGTACAAACCCCCAAGCTCTTTCAAACCATTCAAAGAAAGAACAGAAGCAAACGCCCTACGAAGTCTTCTGGGCATTTCAGCGGAAACAATTTTCAACCAAATCAGAGATCGGGATATGTTGGATAGGCCGAGAAGAATTATAATGGACAAGCATGGGCTTAATGCTTCCAAATATTGTAATTATCACGAGTACATCGGGCACAATACAGAAGATTGTCATGACTTACTTCGACAACTTTGGAAGCTATACGAAGATAATCGTCTTACCCAGTTCTTAAAAAAGCCGGCGAGCAGAAACTCCCGAATAGAAAAAACAGAAGACCGAAGGGGTAAGCGAAAAGTTGAACAAACATCTGACAGTGATCCCGAAGAAGCACGTAAGAGGTCAGAATTACCCAAACGAGGACCTCCTACTGTGGGAAGAGGTCGAGAGAGTCAAAAGATCCATATGATACGGCCTGAATATGGTCCAGTGGGTGGATGTTATCAAGCACCAACACTATCGAACAGAAGAAAGAAAATGGAGATGCGTGCCATGCAAAGCATCCACCAGGTGAAGGTGGCGAGCACATCAGCTAGCACGCCACCCTCTCACCAAATTATGTTTTCAGAAGATGATCTCGACGGTATAATCACTCCCCACAATGACTCCTTAACCATCAGTGCTCGTCTCCTCGGGTTGAAGGTGCACCGCCTCCTGGTCGATACCGGAGCTTATGCGAACATTTTGTTCGTCAACACTCTGCACCAGATGGAAAAACAAGTTGGGGACTTGAGTAGCTATATTGAACCATGTGATCATACCATTATGGGTTTTGGGGAATCTGTAACCCGACCCTATGGTATGATTAGGTTAGGAGTCGAGTTAGAATCAACCCTAAATCCGGAGATTCGACGAACTAGAATGCTAAATTTTGTAATCGTTGATGCTTCGTCTACTTATAACGGGTTCCTAGGTCTCCCGTTTATTCAGGAATTTAAAGCGGCCTGTTATACTTATTACTATTGTGTTAAATTTCCAACACAGGATGGAACAGGTAGCGTAAAAGGAGATCAGAAGAAAGCTCGAGATTGTTTGCTATCATGTGCACCAGAAAAATAAAACATCGTTAACATGATGGAGCAAACGTGGGTGATCGGTGAGTCAAGCCAACAGGCAAATACGCAGCCAAAGTGTCCCTTGACGAACACAGGTTCGTCGAGCACAGCTCCCCGCGCGAACATAGAACGCGCGAACACAGTATCCGGGATGGGGACTCATGTCCCAGATCTCCCAGATCTAATGAGTATTGATCCGCCAAACGAGCAGCCAGACCTAGAACCTCGCGTAGGTTTTGAACCTATGGAGGTTGATGACGAACACCGGGGGTCGATCCAAGATCCTCGGTGGAAACAAAAAAGAAAGCGAGCAATACCTGTCGAACAACTGGAGTCTATCAACATCGACCCGAACAGACCTGAGTTAGAAGTGTTCATTAATTCGGAATTACCTGAATCAATTCGAACAGAAATGATTGCTTACCTTCAAGCAAACTTGGATGTGTTCGCCTGGTCGCACGAGGACATGGTTGGCATTAATCCAGAACATGCATGCCACTCCCTCAACCTTGATCCAACACAAACTCCAGTAATCCAGAAGCCCAGAAAGTTCAGTCCGGAGAAATATGCGGCTATGAATAGTGAAATCAAAAAGTTGCTCGACAACAAACTGATTCGAGAGGTAAAATGCCCTAGATGGCTTGCGAACCCTGTGCTTGTTCGCAAGTCCAATGGATCTTGGAGATTATGTATTGATTTCACTGATTTAAATAAGGCATGCCCGAAAGATAATTTCCCGATGTCGCATATCGACTATTTGGTCGATAATACAGCGGGCCATGAGCTCATGACTTTCATGGATGCATTTGCTGGTTATCACCAAATACCCATGCATCCGGACGATTAAAAGAATAAGGCATTCTGCAGTGAAAAGAATATGTACTGTTGGCAATGCATGCCATTCGGATTAAAGAATGTCGGAGCAACGTATCAGCGTTTGGTGAACAAAATGTTCGACGAACACATCGGCCAAACAATTGAGGTATATATTGATGATATTGTGGTAAAGAGTGAACACAAGGAAGACCACATCACCCACCTCGCACAAACATTTGATATACTCAGGGAATACAACATGAAGCTAAATCCGAAGAAATGCAGCTTTGGGGTTCACTCAGGAAAATTCCTCGGACATATGGTCAGTCAATGGGGGATTGAAGCGAACCCATCAAAGATTCAAGTTATGCTCGATATGCAGGCCCCCAGGAGTGTGAAAGAGGTTCAAAAGTTAACCGGACGTCTAGCTTCCGTAAGCCAGTTTATATCACGAACTGGGGACAAATGCAAACCTTTCTTTGATGCATTAAAGAAAGGGAAATTCCAGTGGACCGAGCATTGCCAGAATGCATTCGAATCATTGAAGCAGTACCTTTCAGATACTCAGACACTGTCAAAGCCTGTCCCAGGCGAACAACTCTATCTGTATCTTGCTGCATCCGAACATGTAATAAGCGTCGTGCTCGTTCGAACAGAAGGGACGACGCACTTGCCCGTTTACTATGTAAGCCAAGTTCTCAAAGAAGCCGAGCTCTGGTACCCTCCACTGGAAAAACTTGCATATGCTCTCGTAATGAGTGTTCGAAAATTGCGACCATACTTTTTCGATCACTCAGTCGAGGTACTGACCACATTTCCATTGCGACAAGTCCTCCACCGACCGGACACTGCAGGCAGATTACTCAAATGGGCGGTGGAGTTAGGACAATTTGGCATTACGTTTGCCCCGCGAACAGCAATGAAGGGCCAAGCCATGGCCGATTTTATGGTTGAGTTGACATATCCACAATTGCCCGAAAAAACTGTCGACCAACCATGGCATATGTACGTTGATGGCTCATCAACAAGTTCAAGAGCCGGAGCAGGCGTAGTTCTCATCAGCCCAACTAGACAAACATTCACAACAGCCATCCGTTTTGATTTCCCAGCTACAAATAATGAAGCTGAATATGAAGCTTTGATCGCTGGACTACAGATGGCTATGACAATGGGAATTCGGAGGCTGATGATTTACAGCGATTCTCAGATAATCGTTTATCAAGTGACAGGCGAGTACGAGGCCCGAGGGTAACAGATGGCACAGTATCAGCAACTAGCAAAAGAGTTGCTCAAGCATTTCGAACAAGTTTTCATAGAACAATTACCACGATTGGGTAATTCGTTCGCTGATGCTTTGGCACGCCTAGCAACAGCAGAAGGAGTAACGAACACAATGGACATTGTGGTCGTCACAACTTGTTCGCCATCAGTCCCTAGACTTTTGCTCGCCCAAGTAACAGGCGAGCAAGAAACCTGGATGACTCCAATCCTGAGTTACTTACAAAAGGGATTTCTCCTTGAGAATAAGGCACAAGCCACTCGCCTCAGATTACAATCTGCTCGCTATACTATCTTAGACGAGCATTTGTACAAAAGAAGCTTCTCACTTCCACTATTGAAGTGTATTACTCCTGAAGAGGGTCGTGTACTTCTGGAGCAAATCCATGATGGAGTATGTGGAAACCATACGGGAGGGCTCGTCCTGGCGCACAAAATAATCAGACAAGGTTATTACTGGCTAACCCTCAAAAAAGATTCGCTCGCGTATGCTCGCGCGTGCCACAAGTGCCAGGTACATGCCCCACTTATTCATAGCCCACCTGAAGAATTAGTGTCAGTTTATAGCCCATGGCCATTTGCTAAATGGGGGATCGATTTGATCGGCCCGTTTCCTACTGGCACTTCGGGAGTAAAATTTGTTGTAGTAGCCGTTGATTACTATACTAAATGGGCGGAAGCCGAAGCCATTGTCAAAATCACCGAACAAAGAATGTGGAACTTTGTTTGGAAAAATATCATTTGTCGATTCCGGCTTCCTCAGTCATTAGTAACGGATAATGGCAACTCCGTATTATCCCCAATCAAACGGACAAGTTGAAGTCGTTAATAAAATTATCAAGCATACCCTCAAGGCTAGAGTTGATAATTCCAAGGGGGGGGATGGGCTGAAGAGTTGCCCGAAATATTATGGGCCTATCGAACAACTTTCAGAACATCAACTGCGGAGACCCCGTTTGCCCTGGCATTTGGTGCGGAAGCTGTTATACCCTCAGAAATCAAAATTCCGAGTCATCGGACAATGACTTTTGGAGAGCACATCAATGACCAGGCGCTCGCCTTGAGTGCAGACCTGCTAGAAGAAAGAAGGACGGAGGCTGATTTAAAGAATGCCATGTATAAAAAGAGATCAGAGAAGTTCTACAATTCCAAAGTCCGAACACGCAGGTTCAATGTGGGTGAGCTGGTTTTAAGACGAGCAACGGGGGTATCAAGTGGTGTGTTCGGCCAAGCATGGGAAGGTCCATTCAGAGTTACAGAACGTTTGCTAAACGGGGCGTATGACCTGGAAGACCTGAATGGAGTCCCATTGTCCTACTCGTGGAATGCGTCAAATTTGAAAAAATATTATCAATAATGACGAGCATAACTGGACGAACAAAGTTAGCCACACAGCTGAAGCGAGCAAAGTCGGCCGAACAAAGTCAGCCATACAGCTGAAGCGAGCATAGGTGGCTGATCATAATTGGCGACGTAGCTGAAACAAACACAAATGGCCGAACATAATCGGCCATTCAGCTAAGACGAATAGGACAATCCTGAAAGAAGAACACATTATGTTTGACACATATCTTCAAGAAAGAAATGCTGGCCAGCACTATCGAAAGACAGAGATACGTGTCAGAACAAGTTGACAAGTGGTGGCAACCAAGAAAGGAACGAGTCAATTTTTGAACAAGAGTTGGCAAAAAGCCGAACAGATGTCAAAAGGAGGAGCAAAAGTAAGAGGGCCAGCACCAGCTAGCTATGCCAGCACTAGCTTGGGATAGTTCTATAAATAGAGGCATATTGATAGCTGAAAAAAGCAGAGAAAAAACAGATGAAGAAGAAAAAATAATACTGCAGTTATCAGAAGAAAGTTGGTTCGGTATGCCTCCAGACGAAGAATCCAGCACTCGATTCAGCTATCACTCTGCTGAATCGAGCATCTGGCCTAGTACGAGATTTGTACCCCATATGACACTCTGAGCACAGGTTGAAGCTCATTGCGGACTCAAGATGCTCGGCAGAGTCATGGTTGCCACTCCACGTTACTCACTGCTTATGTAGTAGTAAATCACTAGTCCCCTATGCATCCCTAAACTCTCCTCCGAAGGGGAGGGATGTCATGGTGTCCGCTCGAAGCAAATAGCGGACACTGATGCTCAGGCATCTACTGAAGGGGACAGAATGGTGAGAGCTGAAGATTTTGCTCGCACCTGATATAGGCGAGCAGATATGCGCGCCACATGCTCATGTCCGCAGCTGCCCGCATAATCACAACTTGTCTAGGAGGGACAAATGCTTATGCTGCTGCTGCTTGAGCATGTTACTAAAGAAGGGTAGACAAAATGATGTGCCACATGCTTGTCAACATCAATTCCGCGGACAAGGTGAGGCCAGTTCGTGTCTACTCAAGACAAGGTTTGAATCCAAAACCATAGTCTGATGTTTATAGTTGTGTAATAGATAGTCTTCTTCAAAAGTAAAGGTTGTAATAGAATACAAAGTGTTGCAAAAAAGTATTTTTGTTCGCTAAGATTTTCTAGTTGAAGCCTATTTGAGGTCTCACCTAAGCCGGACGGCCCGAACAAAGACGAACGAGCCCAAGTCTATGTTCACCTAACGAACGAGTTCGTACTCTGATTCCCTCAGCAAAAAGCGAGTAATGGGTACGCAGTCGCAAAAGATGACTCGTACTTACAGATACCCGTAGCGCAAGCGGGTGATGAGTGCGGGGTCGCAGCTAAATAAGACGGCCCTAGTAAGAAGTAATCCACCTAAATAAGACGATCGCGAACCAAGAAAGGGGGGGTTCATAAAGTAACCCATCTGGTCGCACCTAAATAAGACGATCAACCAATTGCAACGTCAATAAGACAATCAAAAACAAAAAAAGTCAGGAGCGGGCATAGGCAAACCCAATGTTTGAATTCATTCAGAAGAAAAGAGGCATAAACTAGAAAGCAACAAAGCGAATATCAAGCAACACAAGTATCAATCGTTCATCAGCAACAACATTCATCCTCAACAAACAGGTTAGAGGAAACAGTTCAATATGCAAATCAACCATTCAAATTCCAAGTTGTTCGAACAAAACAAGAAGAAAGCAAAATTTTACACAAGTATGGAAGACACTATTCGAACAAAAAGTGAAGAAGACAAAAAATTACACAACATATGTTCGGCAAAGAAAAAATTATACTAAGGAGCAAATTCATAATTGGGGGTGGACGGAAGAGAAACGTCGAACAAATCATGCTCGGCCCTCAAAGAATAGCGGCTCCTTCCAAGATGGTCAGTCCAAAGATGCTCGCCAGGAGGTACATTTTGCTCAATCACAGGAGGTCCCCTTTGCTCGGCAAGACTTTTGTCGGACCGGACTCGATTCGGAGATTTTGACCAAAGAACATCGGCAATGTTCACGCGTCGAGCCATCTTCCTCATCCAGATAGGATCATCAACCCGATCCCTTCAGAAGAATGGAGAAATCACCGGTCGTTCAAATCGACGCCGGAAGATTGCGATCAGTGGATTGTCGATCAAAATTCTTCTGAAACTGGAAATTAGTGGGGCAATTTGTTCACCCGAGAGCGTATGGTGAACAGACCGGATGGCATCGGCAAAGGCGCATATGTAGGAGAAGTTTGACATGGAATCAACATATTCTTCATCGTGCAGCCTTGAATTTTCGAGACCCAAACGAGTGTTGGTCTCCTCAGCAATGATGAGCTGTTGGCCGAGCACATTCCTCTCACTTTCCATGGCCTCGGCCTTATTTCGGAGTTCTGGCTCGACATTCATTTCCTCCTGAGCTCTCCGTATGCTGACCACCTCCTCCTGAGAATGATTTAGCTCCTCCTTTGTCCGGCGAGCATCCTCCTGAGCCTGGCGAGCATTTTCTTGAGCTTGACGGGCATCCTCCTGAGCCTGGCGAGCATCAGCTTGTGCCGAAGAGACCTGCCCTTGAGCCAACCTCAGTTCATCCTGAGTTCTATTCAGCTCGCCCACCTTTTCTTCGAAACTTCTGATCAGAGCCAAGTAGTTGGCATGAAGGTTGGCGGACTCAGCATAAACCTTCTCAAGGACGACCATAGATTGGCCCTAAAGTACCAGGCCAAGTCGCATATTTTCCAAGGGTGTGGGACCCGTAGTAGACTCCTCCAAATCAGTAGTCCATGCTCGAACAGGGGTCTGACACACCTTTTGAACATGCTCGGGAATGCCCGGAACCTTGCGAACACTTGGCGAGCAATAGTAGTTTTTCAGATTAGGCATCAGGGGCGCCAACCTGCTCAACCTGCACGTACACCCAAGCGAACAAACATGTCAAGGCGAACAAAATCAATCAAAAAGGAAATAAAGCGAACAAAATGTACATGTTCGCACGAGCCGGATCCCATCCCAAGAATGATTTATCCTCACGGGACCGATGCTCAGGATTCAAAGGGGTCCATGACCGGGGTCCAGCAGGAGGTGGAGAAGATGTGCCAACCTCCATTTCGACAATCTGAGCGACCGGGCCGACCACGGAGGCAGCCATTCTGATCGGCTCAATGAAAAGTCCGGCTCACCCTAATGGCATCGGTCTTGTCTCGAGCTGTTAAGGCAAGCGCTTCGCTGAGTTTGTTTGCTTGGCCCCTGCTCGCCTGTTTCCATCCTCGGTCTCTTCGGCGACGGAGCCTATTCGCTCATTCCTTGCTTGGCCGAACGAGTAGTCCTTTTCGGTCGGCTCAATTCCCCAGGGCCGGACGCAGATGCTCGGTTCGCCCTGCTTGCCCTGCTCGCTTCTCCTCTGTTTGCTCGCTGAGCCTCCCGCTCTGCTTGAATTCGAGCGAGCTCCTGAGGTCTTTTCCTTCGAGCCATCTCAGTATGTTTGAATGTACTCACGGCCACAGTCACAGCAGGGAAAGCTATTAACAAAACAATTCATTATACAAAAAAGGGGAAGAGCGAGCAAAAAATACAAAACATATGCAAATGCAAAAAAGCAATCCTTACCAGCAGGATTAACAGCAACAAGATGGTGAGGGGGCACGAACAAGCCTCCTTTCTTCCTTTGTTCGGCGGTATTCAGGGTCCTCACAGATCGTTCCGAGCGAGACTCAAGGTTAATTTGCCAAACGCTGCTAAAATAGTCATTGTTTGTCTCCTTGTCTGTCGCAGCTGGGATTCCTGAAATAAAGAGTAAGTTAAAATCAGTTCAAAATGAAGAACAAAAGACACAAAATTACTTACTTCGGTACACCCCGAAGTCAGTAAGGATGTCTAATCGAGCATCTGGTTCGCTTCCAGAAGCCGGGCTCTTCCAATCGCCCCCAACGAACCAGAACTTCTCTTTCCAATCACTGATTTTGTTCGGCACGTCCTCAATGATCTTTCATTTGGCATTTGCCTGCATGAACAGCCATCCATGTTCGCCCTTCGGATGGGTCAAATGCACCAATCGAGCAAGTTCAGCTGCTGAGGGATAATATCTAGGCTTCATTTTGCCGAACAAAGTTAGGAAGCTCGTGATCATATGCCACCCGTTCGGCTTCAGCTGCGTAATGGTAATATTCCATTCCACGAGCAAACGAGTGATAGCCGGGTGGAGGGGAAATCGAAGGCCGGCTTCCATTGTGTCCAAATTCACGGCAACACAACCCTCAGAGGGTTGGTCTGCTCGCTCATCAAGACCCGGTGCCCAAAAAAAAGACATCTTTGGGGGTTTCGTAATTTCTGTACAGTTGAGCGAGCATATCTACATCTATCACGCTCGTAATCTTGCTCGCTGGGTACTCATTTTCAACCCTAATTCTATGAGGTTGTTCGGGCCAATCAAAACTATAACGAGCATTATACTCGTTATATGTTGGACTATGAGGGACACCAACATGTATATCAAGCTCAGTATTTTGCTCGCCGCCTATCCCTATGTTTGATTCATCGACATTCACAGCTATTAAAATTTCCCCCCTCACAATATCATCGCCTCTATTTACATCAACATTATCTACAGTCCTAGACCTAATTTGAGGTTGGGGCAAAGAATCCTCATCTGAATCATTCGAAAAATCACTACGGACCAAGTCCCTATCTAATTCGTTTAGGGCTTCGTTGGAATCGGAGGACAGAATGGCAAATGGCTACCGAACTTGCCAATGAAACCTAGAATCCGAGACATTCGTCTCCAGCGCATTAGCATCGCTACGGGGGATTCTACCAACAGAGGGGGAAGAGGAACTACGGTGGTCCGATTCAATTGAAGCAAAGGAATTTGAGCAAGAAGCCATAATCACAATGAGAAGAAGAATGCAGTGGTTACCTGAGGAAGATCCTTCGCCGGAATAATGAAACCCTAGCCGGAAATTTTCAGACGCGAAAAAGATTAAAGACAGAGGCAAAGAGAAGAAGGAAAGAGAAAAGGGATTAAGGCGGTGAAGTGAGGTATTTATAGATATCGGATTCAATTTTGAAAATCTGGCCCAGAATACGAAACGACATCAACTATGCCCCAATCGGATTATAACAGCCGGGCCCCATGATGAATACAAAGTGACCCGGTTGGGGGGTATTGATGTGTTCGATATAATTAATCAGCATTAATCGAACACGTAAGAGACACGTGTAATATTTATTAAAATAATCATGCGCGATAGGACAAGTGTGCTCGCCGCTCGCCGACCAAACAAATTTTGCTCGCCAGCTTACCATTCACTAACTAAAAGGTTGTTCAACCACTGACCGAGCAAAATGATCCTGAAAGGAACATGACAAAGTCAGTCAAACAGATCGAATCAGGGAAGAAGGAATCAAATAAAGCTGAGCCAATTCTGAGGACTCAGACAACCTGAATGCTCAGATATCCTAAAGGGTCAGTATGCTCGACACTCAGACATCCTGAAGACTCAGACATCCTGAGGGGGTCAAGATGCTCGCTTGACATCAAACATCCCGAAGAATCGGACATCCCGAGGGGTCAAGCTGCTCGGGGGCTCAGACATCCTGAAGACTCAGACATCCTGAGGGGTCAGTATGCTTGATGATCAGATATCCTGAGGGCACAGACATCCCCAAGGCTCAGATGACCTGAAAGCTCAGACAACCTGAAGAACTCAGATATGCTCGATGAAGGCAATATTTCCATATAAGATTGACATGGTTAAAGGGGCAAACAAAGCATCCGGCCGAGCAAAAGATTGATTTGGATGATCAAAAGAGTGCCTTACAGACAAGCAAGTGCAAAGATCAATCTAGAAGACGAAGTTGGGAACGTGGCAATATTACATGAATTCTTGCATGGCCCGAAGTCTCCAGCTCATGCTTGCCAAACTAGCTCATGCTTGTTGAAGTGCTATAAATAGAAGAAAAAACAATAAGAGAAAGGGTTACAAAAAAATTCAAAAGAGAGGTGAGGTACAGAAAAATAGGAGAGTTCATGCACATCAAAACCCTAGCACTCAGATATCAACTTTCCAAATCATCTTCATCTGTAACGATACATCTCCATGAGATGTGTCAAATATTGTACGTGTAAAACTCGCAATACTACATCCTGGCTTGGTATGCCCCCAGAGTAGTCATTTCTTGACAAACTGGGTCAACAAATTCTTCTTATTTATAGTCTATTTTACACGTGCATTTTTTGTTTGTGAGTCGTTACCGAATTAGCCACATCATATTCCTCAAATAAAACGACTCGCGATAGATGTAGGACGAGTTATCCGAACCACTATAAAAATCATGTGTTCTTTACTATTTTATGTTCTTACTTGTCATATGCATTCGACTATAAGCAAAACATACGGTTTCAAATAAAAAATTGGAACCACCATTCTCTCACCCCTGTTTTATATGCATTACAATTGGTATTTAACGCATTCATGGGTTTTCAAAACGGGACCAACAGAATCATATTTAGAATGTAAATTGAGGTTTGTAATGCGTATCCCCATAAGAATGTTGGAAGAGAGGAAAAGCTCATCATGGACCTCACCATATCTAACAAGGTTCAGTTTCTCCTTTCGGACACACCGTTCATCTGAGGTGTTCCAGAAGGACTCCATTGTGATTGGATTTCATGTAACTTTAAGTAATCAGTGAATTCATGGCTAAGGTATTCACCTCCTCAATCCGATCGAAGAGTCTTGATACTCTTACCAAGTTGTTTCTCTACTTCAGCTTTATACTCTTTGAATTTCTCAAAGATTCGGACTTGTGTTTCATAAAATACACGTACCCATACCTCGAGAAATCATCAGTAAAAGTGATGAAGTAGCTGAAGTGACCCCTAGCTAGAGCAATGTTTTAAAAACCGGAACCGGAAGTTGAACCGGTCGACCCCAATAAAGGTTGGACCGGGGTCGGATTGGTTGGACCGGATTGGACCGGATTGAACCGGTGTGACGTCATAATAAATATTATATATATAGTATGCATAATTTTTTAAAAAATTCAAAATATAGACCCAAAATTCGATCCCCAAAATCACTCCCAAATCCTAATCATCTCCCCCAAAATCACTCTCATACTATTAAATTATTAATAAACCCACTCATAACTTTGACCGGATCAAACTCAAAAGCCCACAAATACAATTCCACAACACACACTCAACACACACTACACATCCCCTCTCTCTCTCTCTACTCTTATCTCCCTGACACCCTCTCTCTCTCCTCCCCCCTCCACCCTCTGCTCTTATCTCCCTCTCTTGCGCCTTCCCCCTCCACCCTCTCAGCTCTTATTTCCCTCTCTCTCTCACCTTCCCCCTCCACTCCACCGCCACCAAATTTCTCCCTCCCTCACTAAAGTCGTGGCCCACCCCAAAATCAGCCACCAACGCCGCGACCCTCCCCAAAATCAGCCACCAACGCCGCGAAGATGGGGATCTGCGTTAGATGGGAGCGGCCAATTTAGATGAAGGTGGTGGTGGGAAGTCGAGATTAGCAGCTGCGTCTAGTATAGAAGTGTTGGCGGCGAGTCGGTGATGGATTTGCCCTTTTTTTTTGGTGAAAACCGGCGGTTCACTGGTTCCCGATTTTCACCGGTTTTCAAACGGTTTTTCCGATTTTGAGGGGGGCGGCCCAATAGCGGTTCTATACACCTCTATTGGGCCGCTTGGTGGCGGTTCACCAGTCCGACCGGCCGGTCGGACCCGATTTTTAAAACATAGAGCTAGAGTGGGCAATGGTCCACATACATCACTGTGGATCAACTCTAAAACTTCTTTGGCATGAACCCCTTTCTCAGAAAAGGGTTTGTTGATCATTTTGCCCTTGAGACAAGATTCGCAATTACCATAAAACTCTAAGTCGAATGGGGTTAAGTAGTCTAACTTTCTTAACCTTGCAATTTTTTTCTCGTTTGCATGACCAAGTCTACAATGCCATAAGTAAGTCGGGTTTTCATGATTACTAAGTTTGAGTCTTTTATTTTGTATATTAAGAACATCATATCAACAATGCAACAAATATAATGTTAGGGAATAGGGTGTCCGGATCTATTCGAGTTGCAATTAAATACATATTTAAATTATTTTAATTATTACTAGCATGAATTAATCCTATATTAATTCAAATAATAATTAAAAGCCAACAACAACATGCTTACAAGTAATTTCACGTAAGTCATATACATGCGGAATCTAGGAGTTACCGCGCGTGCGGGCCTCTCCGCCTGACCCTCGCACATCGCCCAGCCCTCGCGCGCACGTCCAGGGCCTTCAACCCCCGTGTGTGCGGACCTGCTCGCACTTGGTTCCCGCATCCTAGTGGCGACATACCAGCGCCGTGCGCGTGCCACCACTAGCACATCGCGCCCATCGCCAACGCCCGGTTCTAGATCTCCGTCTTAATTTCATCGTCTTCATCTTTGATCCGGTTATATTTTTTAAAAAAATAAACCTAAAATCTAGACTAGTCTATTACACTGGATAAACAAATAGCCTAATCTACCCATGAATTTTCTCATGGGAAAAACGAATTCGAACGAATCGAATTAAAAATCATACATTCATACGCATGAAAAATAAAGCATTAAATAACCATGACAATTGGATACCTGCAAAAAGGATCTAGCAATTCTACTATCTAATTTTAAATTTAATGAACAACAGTTTAAATTACAATTTAAAATTCAGAGCCCGGAATCGAGACTCTAATACCAGTTGTTGGGGAACGTTTTGCCCGAATCTATTTGGGATGAACTTTAAATAAAAATTTGATTGACCAATTATTACTAGCATGAATTTGTTGGGGTTATACGTGAAAGTATGCTTTTACTTTGTATAACCTATGTATTAAACACTTATTTACTGAAATAAATTATTTATCACTATTGCTTTAAATATGATTGAATGTTACATATATTTATTGCAAACCGTTCATAGCACACGTTACACTGTAGTTAATGTGGTGATACCAGATCACAGAAGATCACGTTAACAATGCCTTGTAAACGAGTGCGTATTTCACAACTTAGATAGATCCGAACAATCTATTGGTAGAAGTTGATGTGTAAGGCTCAGATTGACTTGTCTTGAGAAAGAGATTACACCAGTGCATCCGATGCGCTGAAGCGGACCTGCGGAGAGGATAAACTCATTCACACTGACTTAAGGGATGAAGAGTTAGACCTCAATGGTTGTTGATTTCTTAACCTCTGTCACTTAATAAGGACTGTGTGTGATTAGTAGTTATTGCTTTGACTTATAAATGGGAAGAGAATCATTGCGACTTCGATACCTTATATCTTGGGCAATAATATTAATTGCACGACAGTTGCTAAATTAATACAGAGAATCGTGTGCTTGCAATGTCTTGCGTGATTGGTCCCCTTGGTTGGCCCGGAACCTTTATCATACCAAATCTTGCAAGTGGAATTAATTTTCCGGTATAGATAATAAAGTTGGGTTGTCCTTACTCCAATGATAAAGATATTAATTAATATAAAGCTTTTCAGTGGCTTAATTAATTAATGGACTAAATAATCTTAAACACGGAAAATATTAATGGGTTAAGTTGGATAGTGCAATATTAATTATATAGTGGCATTAATTAATATTAATGGGCTGAATTATATTGTGGCTCAATATTGAAATTTAGAAGCCCATTGGAAGGTCCATCTTAATTCTCCTAAAGGTCCCTCAAGTAGCCCAAATTAATGTCCAATAAATAAAAGATGTTTAAAATAAAATAAATTATTGTTGCATTATTTCCTCCTTATTTTTTCAAAAATATTAAAGAAAAGAGGTAGAAGAATTTTCTTCAAAAGATTTTATGGAAAGGAGATAAGTATTCTTGGAATACAAGATTATCCCATAAATTCAAGAAATCTCCCACTTGGCTTCTTTAATGGGAATTTTCGAAAAATGTAGAGAAATAATAGGAAGAAGGATTTTCTTGATTTTCTTGGAAAGATTTTTATGGAAAAAGATATGTATTCTAGGAATACAAGAATATCTCATAAATTCAAAAAGATCCAATCTTGAAAGATCCCCTATTATTTTCGAAAATATTAGGCTAAATAAGGATGTGAGATTTTTGTGGAAAAATACACATGGAAAGAAGAATATATGGGATATATTCAAGATTTCTTGGAGATCAAGAAAAGATCTTTCCTAACCCTATTTTGGCTAAAATTTTCGTCCAACCCCTCTCTTTAAATAAGGGGATGAATTTTTTCATCCCCTAGTGTTCCATGTGTTGGAAGTATTAGAAATCCACAAAGGTGGTGCAACAACTATTTATTTTTCCTTTGTTTATAAATTGTTCATTGGAGAACCTTCCACCTGGGTTATTGAACGAGGACTTGGGAATACTTGAGAAGGAGTTTTGGTGGGTATCCAGATACTTGATCCTGTCTGTCTCAGATCGTCTCTCCAACGGGTACGTTTACGTAAACTCCTAGAAATTCCGCATGCTAGGATATTTTACATGTAATATTATTTGCATGTCGTTGTTGGATTAATTATTATTTGAATTCACTTAGGTTAATTCATGCTAGTAATAATTGTTAATTTAAATTTGTGTTTATGAGGTCATCCCGATAGATCCTGGCATATGTTATCCCAACATAATTAATCATATTAATTCAAATAATAATCAACAACAACATACATGCGTACAAATAATTCATGTAAAATCCTACACATACGGAATCTAGGAGTTTACACGAATCTTACCCTCGGAGAGATAACCGTTGAGAAATAGGAACAAGCTTTCAACAAACTAACCCAATTGCCTTCTTAAGTATTCACAAATCCTTGCTCGTTGATCCGGTGGGAAATACTCACGAACAATTTAACCAAGGGAAAAAGAAAATATTTGTTGCACCACCTTTGTGAATTTCTAATTTTTTTCAAGACTGGAATTGTGTTGGGGATGAAAAATTCATCCCCTATTTATAACATAAGGGGAGGGGGCGAAAATTTTTGGTCATGTGGGCTCATGCGAAATTTTCTTACTTCTTCCAAAAGCAATCTTGAATATATCTAATATATTCCATTTTCCATAAATAACTCCCACAAAAATCTTCTCCTCCTTATCTTATAGCAATTTTTGAAAATCCCATAAAGAAAAGTCAAAGTCAAAGATTCTTGAATTTATGAGATAATTTTATAAGGGGGCTCATTATTAGGTGCAAAATGGAACACTATATTACTATAAGGTGCAACCAACTAAAACTCTTACTCTTAGGTACCAAATTGGTAGTAAAAATCCTATAGTACCCTTACTAACCTTGCTTCCCCAAAATCTCAAAAGCAATATTTCAGACGCGCATTATTCTTCATGATGAGACGGGGATTTAACTTCCCAATGCAGAGAAATCCAGACGCTATCATTTCAATACTACCTTCTCCCCAAAGATTGCTAACCATTCCAGAAGAAAAAATCAATTTTAAAAAATCCATCCAAAACAAAAAAAAATTCTCTCACTAAGATACTTTCCGGCGAAAGTTTTAGGCATTTTCTGGGTTATTTCCGGCCGATTTTGTTGTTTCTTGTTGTCCATTTCTAGTATTTTATGCAGGTAAGATACATTCTATGACTTTATTCTTCAGTTCGTGTTTCATTTATTTATCTATTTTTTTGTTTTGTTTTACTTTGGCAAGTGATGGTGGGCGAAAGACGAAGTAGACGTTTGAGTGGAGAAAATTTAGTTCACTCCAAGAATAAGAAGAAAACCCGAAAAAAGGTATGTTGTGGTATTATTTGTGTTCGTTTTACTTCAGTATTTTGAAGAAGTTTACAGCTTATTCAAGCAGGAAGAAACAAGTCAAAACTCGAAAAGCTAGTCCCAAAACTCGAAAAGCTAGTAGAAAAGGTAAACTTGCAAAGACCCAGGTGTTTCTTGATGTTGTTGTTTCATTTTATTCATTGGGCCCCTTTTTTTCTATAAACAAGGTTTTTTATACCTGGTCTACTTTTTACTTTTAAAAGTTAATGAGTTTGTGCAAAAAAAAAATTGATATATATACATGTATATTAGCATATGAGATGGACTTGTGTGCAAAAATATCTGTTTTATGATAATTTATTTTCAAAACTTGTTTGTGCAAATAAAATGTAAGTCTGTTCTTTTCAACTACAGTTGTGTGCAAAACAATGTAAAGGCTGAAATGCAAAAAAAAAATCTTTAATATTTTCATCTCTGCCTTTAAAAAACTTAGTGTTTGTACCCTGTCATTATACAACATTTAAAAAGATATTGGTGACCATGATTGTTGTAGGTAAAGAGGTGGATAGTGAAAGCAACACATCGCATAGTTCGGGTAAGTGTTTGTTGTACCTCCCAAAAGAATATGTTCTTTGTTCTTCATTATTTTTGATAATGTACTGATGTTTTTTTTTTGTAATGGTGTTGTACGGATTAAATGTTTTTATTATAGAGGATGAGTCTTATTTGGGTACTGATACAACAAGCTCGGGATGCCAGTCTAATGGTATGTAGTTTAATTATGTAATTTTATTATTCTAAAGTACAAAACTAAGGTATAAAACTTTTATTTTGTTTGCAGATGATAGTGTACAATACAAGGATGTGTTGGATGCTTCGACATTGGAGTATAGGAGTGACGGTGCTAAGAAATTGAAGAGGAAGAAGTTGAAGCCCACTAACGAGTTTGGTAAGTTGATTTACTAGTGAAGTTTTGTTTTTTCCCAGATTTATGTTTATTGTGCAAAACTGTTTTACTGATGTGCATTTTTTTCTGTAACTTTGATAAATCCTCATTAGGTGGTGTGAAAGTCAAAAAATATGTTACGTACTACAGAAGCAATCTAAAAACATGCATCAAGGATCTGAAGTCTTTAAATTTTGAAGATAATCATCTGAAGGAGATTAGGAAGACACTGTTTTGGTATATGTTCAATGCAATATACCAAAATGATGTCGCATGGTTGAGATCAAGGTGTGATAAGAAGGAGGATGTCATAAGGAAGATCCTGATGTGTTATGATTAAGATACTGAAAATTTTATTATTGGTGGGAAAGTTCTGAGACTTACGAATTTGGATGTTGGGCTGATTTTTGGAATTGGAAGTGGGCCAGATGTAATACCTTTGAAAAACCCCGAATATGATATGTCTGAATGGGTGAGCCGTTGTTTTGGAGAAGTAAAGCAAGTTGCTTTGTACAAGAAGAAGATTTTGAAAAAACTTAAAGTTATGTTGAATAGAAATGATGAATTTAGCTCAAGAGATGTTGTCAGGCTGACCAGCTGTTATCTGCTTGCTTCAGTACTGTCCCCAAACCAGAACTCGGCAATTTCGTTACATCTAACAGGTTGCTTTGAGAACTTTGATGATATATGGAAGTATGATTGGTGTAATTATATTACAAATATGTTGCGTAGTCAAATTAAATCGAGCAGCACCATGAAGATCGGTGGATGTGCCATGATACTACCTGTAAGTATGCAATATATTTTTGCAATTGAATAATAAATCATACTATATTCTGCATGATATTTTAGAATATACCACTTGCTTCTATATTTTATGCTAAAATTCTGATTTGTGTTGTTGTTTTTCTGTTTTTATTTTGTTAAATTGTAGTTTTGGTTGTGCGAGCACACTCGATTGATTGAACTCGAAGAAGGTGTTAAATTTCCTCGCTTCTTAAAGTGGGATTTGAAGGTGTTAAGGAAGGTTCTAACACGTGATAAGCTCAGGAAATTGGGACGTGAATATGTAAGTTGTGGAATGACATGATCCTGTTCTAATTTGAGTTATTTAACACACTTTTAATTATGACATTTATATTATATTGTTTCTGTTTTGTTTTTTTAAACATATACGAAGGGCAGTGTTGAAGCCAACATCGGACGAGAAAAAACAATTCGAGCTTCTTAAAAAATTTGAAGTTATACAATCTGCCGAAGTAGATACTATGGACGACTCGGATGGATTTTCCACTGGTTTTGGGGAGAAACAATATTTTGGTGATGAAGGATGTACTGCACAAGATAACGACGTTGTTACAGACCCAGGTTTGAATGCATCCAATAGTGTGTCGGTGTCCAAAATGGCTATCCACGAGGATATGGCCTCGACTTCTAAAGTAGAAATCATGGGTTATATTGAGGATGTCCCAAAAAGCTGCCAGGTAGTTGGCCTTCTTGAACAAGCGCCACACAACTCTGAGGTTAGTGGCTTTATTGAGGATTCGCCAAAGATATGTGATGGTACTGATTTTGTTGATGATGCGCTACAAATCTGTGTGGGCCCTATTGGTATTGAAAATGAAGAACTTGATCTTTCGATGGTCGTCCCAGATTTCAGTTTGAACCTTTCTCATGTTGAACCTGATGTGCAATATGTTGGTGCAGTAGTGCAAAACGTTATTGCTGAAATACAAAGCAGTGAGTTGCAGGACGATACAGTTGCGATGGTTTGTGAACCTGCAGATGATGTTGAGTACATAAATATGGCAGATGACAAAGCACAAGATGATACTGTTGTTGTTGGTAGTGAAGAAAAAGTGAAAGACCCGATGGAGGTGGACATTACATTGATGGAGAACATGAGTCTTGAACAAAAGATAAACCTGATGATGGCCCAAATGAAGACACAAGCAGAAGAGATCAAGAAACTTGAACGCGCGCGAGATTTGGATCGAGAAATGTATGAAAGCAGATTGAAGATGGTACAGAATGAGAATGAGAATCTGGTTTCAAAACTTGATGAATATACCACTCCAACGCCAACCCAGATCTTCGCCGATCCAGCCAATCTTGCATAAATTGACGCGATTACACAGATGCATATTTCCAAGTTTAGAAGTAGTTCACTTCGGGCAGATGTTGATGTGAAGCAATTGAAATCTGAAAATACGAAGATGGTGGTGGCGGAAGTCGTGAAAGTTGACCCTGAAATCACGCCTTGTGTACCGGTTAAGCTGATAGATCGACTTACTGGTCCTACCAATATTGCCAAGCGGGTCCAATTCAGAACTGAAAACAAGGAAAGGAAGGCGAAAGAGGTAACACCACAATTGAGTACAGTTGATTTGATGAAGCATCATGAATGTGAAGTGCCCGTGGAATGTCTAGATAAGTCAGTAATAAAAATTGAGAAGCTAAGCACGAGGAAACGGAAAACATAGCCGTATTTGGACCCAGCTTACCAAGCAGTAAAAAAAACGAAGGGCAATGTGAAGACGGATCTTTACGAAAATTGGAAGAATTTTGAAGGGAGGTACCTGAAAAAATATGTTTGCTGCATAACATTGTTTCCTTTTTTTTCCAACATTTTTTCATTAAACTTTTGTTTTCTTACCAGCCGTGTCATATGGAATGGTAATCGCCTACTGACTGAGGTGACGGCAGGTGACATTATCAGCATACTTCATCATGAAAGATTAGCAAGTAATGTAAGTTGGGACATAATTTTAATGATCAGTTTTGTGCAAAAAATATAATTATTGGTTCATGATATTTGATTGCAATGTGCGAATTATAGGTGATTGATGTGTGGGTATATCTACTAAGGGAAACATATGGTTCAACACGTGGTGGTCAGAATACAGAAGTTTTCACCTCTCAATGCTGGGTAATTTTTTATCTTCGATTATTTTGAATAAAAATAGAAAAATGGTGTTAAGCGTATTTTATATAAAATATATGTTATGTCTTTGTAGGAGTTAATACCAGTAAATGATCAAAGGCTGAATGGTTGTCTGAATCAGTTTGTGAATTTGCCATTGAGTAAATGCATGGAGATGGACTTTTTTATGTTCCCTATGGTGACGAAAAGTGGGTGGAAATCTAAGAGATTGTCCGGGGATCATTGGACGCTGCTGACTTTGGACATGCATACACGGGGATGGTATTTTTACAACTCAATGTGCCCCCGAGCATCTGGGGTTGATGATAAACACCTTCGAAGATCGATGATTGTGGTAAGCTTGATATTATAGTTTGAAATATGCTTTATGTGCAATAAAATTTCAACACAAAACTGATTTGTCGAAAATGCGCAATCATCTAACTTGTGAAAATAAAAAAATTCGTAATCCAGGTTGATTACATTGAGCCACGACTCTTGAGGTTATTCGGCGTTGTAACCCTGCTCACCCATTCTTTGCTGGGGATTGCACAAAACCAAAATATGTTGATAGTTTGCAGCAGGAGTAGGGGTGGAGGAAATACCAAAAATACCGGGATATCTTGACTTCAAACATCGAAAAATATCGATTTTATCGAAATTTTCAGATATCTGAAAATTTTCGATGATGCACCATACCGTCTCTAAAAATGGTATGAAAATATAGAAAATTTCGGTATACCGAAATAATAATTTCGGTATACCTAAATATTTTCGATTTAAAAATTTTTCCGTATAATTTTAAAATATACCTTGGATATCTTGAAAAAAAATTTGGTATACCGAAATATTTCCGGTATAAATATTTCGATAAAAAATATTTCGATATCTTAGATATATTGAAATTTCGAAGACGGTATCGGTATGTAATATCGGCATACGAAAAAATCGGTATACCAAAATTTTGGTATACCGAATTTTCAATCGACAACCAATATGAAATTTTTCAATTATCAAAATTTCGGTACGGTAACGGTATGGCGAGAAAATTTTCGGTATGCCGTACCATCCACCCCTAAGCAGGAGAGACATTTGTTCGATTGTGGTGTTGTCGTGTGCCTTCAAATCAAAAAAACCATAATGCGTAAGACTTACATGAAAGGTGTGTTAACTAATGTTTCAACGGGGAACTACCGTGCTAAAATGGTAGAAATGTTCATGCAAAGACCAAAGATAGGGTTGTTCTTTGATGTAGTTCGTGGTATCCAACAAACTTCTATTTTGCTACAACCAACTTCTATTTTGCTCTAATTTGTAGACATATAATGGTATTAAGACTCTGTCCCCCCCCTGAAGTTTTTGTTATGCTTGGTAGACTGTGACACATTTTGAATGATTTGGTCTGTAAAAACTATGACTATGGATTATTTGTGACTCATGATGTTTATCTATCATCCATGAATTATGGTGGGGTTCTAATTTAGTGATTTGTTTTTTTATCTTAATTGATGTTAACACTTTTTTTTGCATATGTGTATTTATTTGTTTGTGTATAATGCAAATAAATAATTGGTAAATTATTACCATTGTATATGCTGATAATAATATGCCATCAATTATAAAATTTGATCTCCAGGACTGATATTACAAAAATTAAAGTGTTAAGCTACATGTTTTGTGTTATTAAAAATTTAATAGTGCCACAAATTAATATGGTTGTTGTTTAATAACAACCAATATAGCCGTTTTTTTGTTACACCAACCAGCATATAACCATTTTAAAAAAAAATTGCAATTCCCAATATTTTCAGTGACCGTTTGTTCAGAAAAACAGTAATATAGCCGTTAGTTTTCTTATATATATATGAGCATTTTTGGTGTAAAAAACATTATACAACCATTAAAGCTAGTAAAAAATTGGTCATACTCCACAACAAGGAAACAAAAGTAATCGAGCAAGCTAAAAAAAATTAAGGGCCGGGGAAAGATGTCTTCTAGCAGCCGAACCATGTCGAGAGTCGATTACCCAATGTACGTAAGGTCTGCTTGCCGTGAATGTGGGAGAACAACTGTGATATTTATGTCTGAATCGGACGAAAATCCGGGCTGGTTATTCTACAGATGAACAATACACGGTTGGTCCGGTTGGTGTTTGCCCACCAATTACAACGAAGAGGTTTCAAGTATGCATTCGAGTTATGGTGATGTTGTTAGAGGTAATCCAGCCTGCAACAACTACCACATCAGCCTCCCTACCTTGTTGTTTGGGAACTTTATGACATTTGTTGTGCTCCTATTTGTTTTGGTTTTAATAAAGAACATATTTATGTAAGGAACGAATTGCTTATGTTGTATCTCTTATTTAATGAAGTTTAGTTTTTATGCCTGAACATCTTAAACATCTGATCAAGAGTGTAAAAACTGTTATAAAGATGAATTTGTGTTATTTATGCAGTAACATCTGTTGGTGCAAAAACTGATATTCTTTTGTTCAAAAACTTAACATGTTTGTGCGAAAAACCACAATATAATATCTAAGATATGTATCTCTTATACACGTAGAATGCATCTGGATAACTATAAACCACACATGTATCCAAGAGATGCATAAAAAAAACATTCCAAAAAATGGTAATTCTTATAAAATGCATAACCCCACAAAATAAAGAATATAAAACTTCCAACCTGTAATAACATGTAAACATGCTTGTACATTGTAGAAATTTGCATCTGGATAATTATACACCACATTTTTGTGAAATAGCCAACAAAAAATACATTTCATTACAAAAAAATGTGAAGTCCTACAAAATGCATCACCAACCCCCGCAAAACAAAATATAAACTTGCACAGCATAAAAACCCCAACAAAATCAATTGTTTTTGAACACATATGCATCACCCAAGCTAAACTAGCAAAAAAATCAATTGTTTTCCAAGTTTCGCACGACTGATGTAATCTTTAGCCATTGAAAGGACACAAAAAAAGAAAAACCCCCACAAAAACTAACAGTTACATGCACCTACTGTGAATCATCATAATCATCGTTTAGGTCGGGTTCACGTAAACAAGTGACAAAGTCGTGGCTACCCCATTTACAGCATCTTGTGCACCAAATTTTCTTCCTCTTAGGATACTCCCCGTAAGAAGGGATTCTTTTAGATGGAGGACGTCTTGGAGTACGCTTTAATACAGGCGGTAGTATTTTCTCTTGTGGCGCGTCTATCTCACATTCGAACCTCTCCGTTTCTGGTATTGGATGAATATCGTAGCTGTAGCATTGGCGATAGTTTATGGTGTAGTAACACTCGTCTACTTGACTATACACTGATTTGCAGTTTCTCTTAATGACTGCAACAGCATGCACAGGGAAACCCCTTCACCTGCCATTGGTGACAGGTACAGGTCTTCTTGCTCAGGTTAACTACAACTGATGGCTTTGATGATACTAAGAACCCCCCGTCAGGTGATAATCTGACCTGCCAAGATTTAGATATCTCTAACAAATCCAACCAGAAATCCTCTTTACTAGGGCACAATGCACCTGTCCAAAATTTACAATCTTCCCTCTTTTCAATATGCCACCTTGATATTTCTATCATAAAATTCAAAAAACAAGTTAAACTGTGTTATTTAACTATATAAAACAATGTTAAGAGAAAATGGATGACAAATGACACTATAATTTTCAGTGTTTAAGTGAAAATACAAACATGTGCGAATGCAATCTATCATATATGTTATTGGCAGGCCCCTAGCTTCTTTAATCCAAGAGTTGAACGATTCTGCCGCGTTGGACGTCATTTCACCATAACGAGTTATGTGTGGCGAGTGAGCAACGGCCCACTTGTCATAAGGCAACTGTGAAAGCCATTCTTTGGCTATCGGGCCACCGACCTTCTTGAAGGCTTCAATCTTCCTATCAAATATACGGATAGAAGATGCGTACGCACATGCTTTGAAGTAACCACACATTTTAGAGCGTTGATCATTGGTCCATCCTTTAGTAAATCGGCCCTCAAGGTTGGTCATCAAGTGGTATAGACAGAAAAAATGTCTTGGTTCATCAAACACAGTTGGGAATGAAGACATTAACCCTGCATTCCTGTCCGAAATGTAGAATATAGGATTATCATGATGAATGTTATCTCGAAGCTTAGTTAAAAACCATGTCCAGTTCTTTGTAGTTTCTGATGAAACAACGGCAAAGGCCACCGGAAACAAACCTGAGCGTAAAAATTCAAAGGTCATAAAAACATCAGAAAAAAAAATGAGTGCTAAAACAATAAACAACAGTTGATTTAAAAAATATAATTCCATGAATCTCATATAAATTAAACCTACCATTATCTATGTCCTTAGCAGTTGCTGATAGGAGGGTCCCTTTTGCTCGTCCGTTCATAAAGGTACCATCAATGAATAACATGGGCCGACACTTCCTAAACCCATCTATGCACGCTTTGAAAGATATAAAGACGGATTCAAAACAATTTGTTTTGTTGTTCTTTTCCAACGAAACAACACTTCCTATAAAAATACCAAACACAAAAAACCTTGAAACAACAGTGGATGATCACATATCAATTTAAAACTTGAAACAACTATTTAGACATGTCATTCACAAAATAATCATGTTTGGTGCAAAAAATATTATTTTGCATCATGCAATGAAAAAATTGCACAAAAATTTAAATTTACAGTAATTTATAACAAATACCTGGATTTGTCCTCTGAATGGCAGAGCAGTACCATCGTAATTGATCGTATGACTCTTCGTAACTACCGAATATCTGGTCTCTTGCTACCTCAATAGTGCGCCATGCTTTCCAATATGGTATGTATATACCATAATTCAGAAACAAGCTTTTCATAACAGCCCTAGCACCAATTGTTGGGTTTGCTCTAACGTCCTGCAATACTAAGCCACCCATAATCCTAGTTCCCATGCGGCTCGTCGCATCATTAACCAAATTACCAACACATTTGTGAATTAGTTTGCATTTTGACACCTCAAAATATGTTGTGACTTGTTGCTGCTTTGCTTTTATAAACCAGTCACAATCACACGTATCAACCTCAGAACAAACAACGGAAATGTATCTACGTGTGTTCTTAGTATATTTAAATTTGGAACCCATTTGTGAGGAGTACTTGATGAGTTCAGTTCTGAATTCAATAGCACCACCCATAAATTCAAGCCCAACCCCACCTTCCATGATTTCAGACCAGCTATTAGATAAGAGTGGTTTTCTCTTAACAGTAGGACAAATGTCATAGCTAGGAACACTACGTTTACCACCAAACTCTACCTGTCTACCCTTATCCATCTTTTTCTTAACACGCTTAAAGGGTATCTTGTTCGATTGTGGTATAGAATTTCTATTACTATGATTAATGCCACCATTCATGGGTACTTCATTATCGTCAACAGACACATCATCATGCATACCATGTTTATACCTACTGTGCAAATTGGGAGAGTCATCAACATTAGACTGCCCCCTATTTTTTATTTGCACAACAACTATTTTTTGATTGGTCAGCTGGCACAGTGATATCAAATTCAGGAAATCATTCTCAGAATCCAAGAAACAATTCGTAACACTACCCACTAAAAATCGTGATTCAAGATTACACAAATTTAAATCGGGCCACTTACCCACCACCTGGTTCGCGAAATCATTGTAGTTTGATATTGCATTACCAGATATCAACATGCACTCTCCCATATGAGAAACACTGAGAATAATATCGATCGACATTGATTAGTGTCAAAAGATATAGAGATATGAGCATATGAACAGAACAAAACCCCGAAAAAAAAACCAAACTTGGCTGATGAAGAACAAAACCCAGAAGGGGGAAATGGCTATTCGAATCACAAATTCATATATTCGAGGACGGGATTGGTTTTGGGATCTGAAACCCACCTAAACTTATCTCTAATGAAAATCCAAATTTTGAATTAGCATATGAAAACCGGCGATTGTACCATACCTTCTCCTCTCTATGATGGGACGTCCGCCTTCCGCCGTCTCTGAAGGAAGGAAACTCGTTGCAGCATATTTGAGGATTATTCAATTAATATTAATAGTTGGATTTGCTTTATTCAAGTTAAGGGTATTAAAGGAATTTCATGACCCACTTTGTACCTATGACTAATAGTTGAATTTGGTTGCACCTCTTAGTAATTACTAGGAATATTTTGAACCTCCCAGTAATTTTTCCAATTTTATATTCCAAGAATACTTATCTTCCATAAAATTTTTTCAAGAACATCTCCTTATTCCTTTTCTTATATTTTTCGAAAATTTAAGGAAAAATAGAAACAATATTTTTCTTTTATTTTAAACACATTTTCATTAATGGGCTTATATTGGGCTACTTGAGGGGCTTTTAGGAGAATTAATATTGGACCTTTCAATGGGATCTGAATTACAATATTGAGCCACAATATTATTCAGCTCATTAATATTTATTTATTCCACTGTAAAATTAATATTGCACTATCCATCTTAACCCATATTACAGTAATATGGCTCCCGATTATTGTTTTTCGTGTTTAAGATTATTTAGTCCATTAATTAATTAAGCCACTGAGAAACTTTATATTAATTAATATCTTTTTCCTTGGAGTAAGGACAGCTCAACATTATTATCCATACCGGAAATTAATCCACTTGTAAGATTTGGTATGATAAAACTTCTGAGCCCACCAAGGAGACAAATCAAACAAGACTCTCCTTGCACACGATTCTCTGTATTAAATCTTAGCAATTGTCATGTAACTAATAATTTATCCAAAATACAAAGTATCGAATCGTTCTTTGATTCTCTACCCAACATAGATCAAAGCAATAAATATCAATTACACACAATCCTATTTAAGGGATAGGGATTAAGAAATCAACAACCACTGAGGTCTAACTTTTCAGCCCTTAAGTCAGTACGGAAAAGTTTATCCTCTCTGCAGGTCCTCTTCAGCGCATCAGAATGCACTAGTGTAATCTCTTGGTCAAAACAAGTCAATCTGAGCCTTACACATCAACATTTTACCAATGGATTGTTCATTTCCATCTAGGTTGTGAATTTGTACTTATTTACAAGGATTTGTTAATGTGATCTTTTGTGATCTGGTATCACCACATTAACTATAATGTAACTCGTACAAATATAGAACGGTTTGCAATAAATAAAAAACATTCAATCATATTTAAAGCAACAGTGATAAAAGGATTTATTTTCAGTAAATATGTGCAAAATTCAGTTTGTTATACAAAATAAAAGCATACTTTCACGTATAACCCCAACAGAAGAAGAAGAAGGTGGACCGTTTGTCAACAGAACTTCATTGTTATTCCTTGGTGCTATCACAATCTTAGCCGCCACCAAAGCTTGCATGAGTTGAGCCAACGTATACTCTTGACTATTCATCGTATAGTTTAGTTTGAACTGCTCAAAAAATTTCGGTAGAGAATGGAGTATGAAATCGATCTGCGTTTCCGCATCGAATTCAGCACCAAGAATCTTAAGCTTGTTAAGAAAATCCATCATCTTGAGAATGAGATCCATCACGGGAGTTTCCTCAGCCATTCTCTCCGACGATAAATCTCGCATGGCTGAAGAGTTCCTTAAGGTTCTGATGAGCAAAGAGTTCCTTAAGGTTCATCATAATAGCTGAAGCGGATTCCATATCCTAGTGTTGGTGTTGCAACACATCTGACATTGAAGCCAAGATGGTACACCTAGCCATTTTATCATATTTCATCCACTCCTTATGATATTCCTTATCCTCATTGCTCGTCTCATCCGTAGGGGTAGGGGGTTTTGGTTCATCAAGGACCCACTTATGCTGTTGTGCAGTAAGGACTCTATATAATTGTCTTTTTCAATCCACATAATTTTCACCTTCCAATTTGTTTTCTTTAAGTATGTTAAACAGTGGGTTAAAAGGAGACGACATGTTGATCTAAGAATAAAATATACAGTTTGTATCAATACCAAATTAACACAAAAAGATTATCACAAATTCGATCACACGTACTATATCAAAAACCTCAAAAATGATATAAACATGCATCAGCCAACATCTTAAAACCAATCTAAGCAAGTCACGTTGAGTGTGAACGTTACTTAAATACATTTAAGCAGATTACAAACAAAACAGTTACCAACCTCTAATACACCATTAATAGTTGGCATTTCCTTGTCCGTATAAAATTGACAGGGACTCTGTTGGGGAGTTAATATATCAATTTTATACCTGAGTAATAACCATAATTAAATTCCAGGATTATTATTTCGCTTTGAATAAGTCACTCGTTGGGAGGGTCATACCGTCATTTAATAATAATCCACAATCATCCAAAAGAAATTTATTCATGTGAATTTATCTTTTGGCCTATTTGTTAGGGAGAGAGGCGCTTGCCAATGCGTAGCCAAAAGACTTCACAAATAAATAAATTGGGGAGGCCAACTAATTAATTTATTATCTGAAATAAAGTAATTAGTTAAATACTTAGGAATTTTAGATTTTGAGGTATTTCACGAAATCTCATGCATAATTAACAAATAATAATATGCAAAAAAATAATAAGATTAAATCAAACACATATTAGACAAATAATTCCAATTATCACGGTATAATTTTCCCGTCTTGAATCTAGTAAAGCCCATCGTTCATCTCAATTAGCTCCCACTCGACCGCAACAAGAAAAATCACAACGTCACGCCACGCCACGCTAAGCTCGGGCAACCTTCGGCCACCCGAGCCCGCACCCAACGTCCGGCGCGATCTGCCCAATGCCCGCGTTCCGCCCGCATAATTTGTTTGCCTATAAAAATTACAAATGTGTAGATGATTTGCTCGTAGGTAATTTGTTAATTTGTCTTTAAGAATCCGTAAGTAATTCGTAGAGAATATGTTTGTCTACTAGAATGTTAAATATATGTAGGCAATGCTCACTATTTAAGAACAAAAATTTTTTGTTGGAAAATTCTATAGTCATGTTAGAAAATTTCGTACCCAATTCTTTTTTTTTAGTGTAAATTAATTAAACAAGGTGATGAATGAATGAATAATTTTTTAGCAAACCAACGTGGTCAATTAAAATTCAAGTATAAATTAATTTTTATTTTTTTTCGATTCTTTTTTGCCCTGTTTGGACTATATTCCTACGTCTGCCCCTGCATTTGAACCGGCAATTTGGGCCAGGCCCGATGGGCTGGGCTAAAAAATTAGAGGCCCGAAAAGAGTCGAGCCCATTTGGCCCACGGGCCTAATGGGCTTGGGCCAATTTGGACCGACGGGTCATGGGCCGCCCGTTTGGTCAGACAAATTTTATTATTATTATTTTTATTTTATTTTTGTAATTCTTTGTACAAACAATAAAGACTAAAGAAATTCGTTTTACTGATAAAGAATAATGGAAAATCATGAAACAAATAATTATTGTAAATGCAATTGAAAAAAAAAAAAGTAAGATGATTTTGTAATTTTTATTAATTAATTTTTTTTAACTTTTTCATTTTTAGGGAGTATTTTGTAATTTGTCAAACTACGAGTTCTTTTGATACAATTAACAATCACAGTCAATAAAATAGTACTCAAGTTAATGTTGTCATGTACATAAGATTGTATTTTAATAATTTATAATTATAATTATTATTATTTTTTAATCAAAAAATAAAGTAAATTGATAAGAGTAGAAAAATATCCAAAATAATTACAAAGAAATAATATAATTTTGTAAAATAAATAAAATAATTATAAAAAAAATCAAGGGTCGGGCAGGGCTGTGGGCCCGTGAGCTCACACTGGGTTGGGTTGCATTTCTATAGGCTCAACTTAGGGTAGATAGGCACGTGCACATAAAAATTTTCTCGCCATACCGCTATCTTGGTTCTAAAAATTTCATATCAGTTGTCGTACGTCATCGAAAATTCGGTATCTACCCGAATTTTTCAATTTTTTCGATGCCGATATTACATAATGATACCGTACAAAAATTTCAATATATACCGGTATACCAAAAATATTTTCGGTATACCAAAATTTTTTCTAAGATACCTGGGATATTTTTTCCTATCTTAATCGAAATTTTTCCCAGATAATTGAAAATATTTAGGTATACCGAAATATTTCGGTATACCGAAATTTTCTATATTTTCATACCGTTATCGTACCGAAATTTTCGGTACGGTATGGTACCGTACCGAAAATTTCGATAAAATTGATATTTTTCGGTATGGTAAGTTCGGTATACCGGTATTTTCGGTATTTCCTCCACCCCTAGCTCAATTAGATGATGGGCCGGCCAGCCCAACCCATGAACATGACTTGGCCCGATGGGCCGGGCCGGGTGGCCCATTTTGCCGGCTCTACCTTGTACACAGACATATATATACACAAAATAGAATAGTCTATTAAAATAGGTAGTTTCATTTTCCGCCCAAATCACATTTTCCCAACAAAATTTTTTTTAAACTTTCCTATTCAAAATTTCAAATTGCAATATTATTTTCATTTCAACTCTATTTTTATTTTCAATAGGAACAGATCTGATGACGTACATCACTCATCACTGTACAATGCATATTTACAAATTTGATCATATGCCCGCAGATGGACACAAACTTATATGTCCACCGGCCACCGCTTATGTGGCGCGCCACATATGCAAGGTCCCCAACATCATTTAATTAGTTTCTTTAATTAATTTAATCTTCTCATTTATATATGTTCCATACTTTACCCAATTTCATTAATTATATAATTTATATATATATATATATTTTTTTACCCGACTTGAACTCAACCCGCGAACCCAAACCTAGTTCTAGTGGTTCATGGTTCACCCGTCCCGAACGATTCATGGTTTAGGGTTCATAGTTTAGAGTTTAGGTTTATATAATTAAAAAATTTATATGCGACCCGGACCCAACCCAACCCGAAACCGGCCCGAGTGGTTCATGTTTTACCCAGCCCGAATGGTTCATGGTTTAGGGTTCATAGTTTAGGGTTCAAGTTTATATAATTAATTAGAAGATTGCCACATAAGCGGTGGACATATAAATTTGTACCCACCTGCGTGCATATGATCAAATCCGTGCATATTTATAGTCATTGGATTTGATCTAATATAATCCAACGGTTGTGGAAAAAAATCTAAGGGTATGTTCGTTTCGGGCTTATAATGGGCGTGAAAAATTCGAACTTTGAAGTCCTAGGATTTCAAAATCTTGATGAATAGTTAATATTTATGTTTGTTATGGGATTTTATAGAGTAGGATAGTGAAAAAATATGATTGATGTGATATTATTATATTATTTTGAGTGTATTGAGAGAATAAAAAAGTAGATAATGTGAGTGTATTGAGAGAATAAAAAGTAGAGTAATACTAGGTTATGAGGTAGAGTAGGATTAATAGGATTTCAAAATCCTTAATTTAAGTTTCAAAACAAATGGGAGTTTGAGATTGTAAAATTCAAAGTTCGCCGGGATAGTCGCGAAACGAACATACCCTAAGGTTTATAAATAATTCCAATCAAATTCAAAGGCTATAAATCTGCATTGTATGGTGATGTACAGTACCATATCTTTTTCCGTTTTGAACACATATTATTTCCAAAATAAAAATTTATATATGTTATCTAGTTTGATACCAATATTGTATATATAAAATGAAGTTTCAGCCTGCTTTGATAATTTTTGTGTTTTGAGGTGTTTTATTTTATTAATTTGAATGTACATATATATATATATTGTCTCACATCATGTCCCTCATTGTAATTAACAATAAAAACTTGTTAATAAACACATTTCTAAGCATATAATGTAAAACAAAACTCATGTGAGATGATCTCATGCATGAGACGGGTTATGACCTAACACAAATTACACCTCATTTTTCCAAAGTGTTAAAACGTCAATGATCAAATTATGTCACGTCTCACTGTGAGACTGTCTCACGCAAGTGTGCCTCATAATGTAATGGAGCGCGACTATTTATAATCAAATTTTATTGCATATGTTTACTACAAGAGTATGTTTAGTATGAAAAATTTTCATGTATGAAAATCTATAAAATTGCCCTAAATCAATCATCTACACCCTAAACATTAAATAATGAACCCTAAATTATGATCTATTCGGGTCGGGTGAATCATGAATCACTTGGACCGAGTGAACGATGAACCACTCAATTTTATCTTACCTTCACCAATTACAGAATTTGATTGTAAATTAAAGTTTTTTTATGTATAAAAATTTTCATATTAAACTTTGTCTTACTACAAATTGTACAAGGGCAGGTTATACACACCCCCATAATTAGTAGATACCCTCACAATTTTATTAAAATCTCTATACTACCCCTGCTTATTTATGCATGTACCTCTCATCAGCCCTCAATGCCGCCGCCGCCGGCGGGGGCCTCTACCAACCCTAAAATTTCAGTATTTTACCTAGAAGACCATTGAAGTCGATCGAAAAATCATCAATTTCGAAAAAAAAAAAAATCACAGCATTCTTCGACTATAATTGGCCTAAAAATGTAATTGTACTTCAAATTTGAATCCAACATATTTCTGGCTTCAGTTATCAAACTTATTACGATTCATATTTTGAAATTTTCCAAAAAAAAAAAAAAAGTTGAAACAAGTTGAAGAGGGGCGAATTTTCAGATCTGATATAGAAGGGGGCGGTCAGCAGCGACGCCGCCTAAAAATCGACGTTGGGGCGGATGAAGGGCGGCGCTGCGCGAGGTGGAGGAAGGACGGGGCTTCCGCGACAATGCGCGGCGTTGCACATGATGGAAAAGGGATGGCGATAGAAAAGACGTCGGCAGTGAAGTAGCGGTGAAAGCCGAATTTTCCGGCCATGAGAAGAAAAATAAGAACATGATTGTGTTTTTTTTTTTTTGGGACAAGAAGAACATGGCTGTGTTGAGAATGGAGCAGAAGTGAGATTTGGGTTTATTGGTGAAGGGTATTGGAAGTTCAATGGAGAAGTGTGTGAATTTATTAATTGTGGGGGTGTTAATAACCTAACCCATTGTACAAATATATTCAACAAATACTAGTACTAGTTGTTCTCATTGATATTGGATTGATGATAGGCCCCGATTACATAAGGATGGGCTGTAAGCAATTTGGGATAGGGGCAACATCTTTAAAAATACACCCCTTATAATGAGTTCACCTCTTACATAATTAGTGCACCCCAATAAACTCCATAAATTTTATTGTTATGTTTTCATAATTTTAATAATTTTAGGCTAAGAATTAGTGTTGAAAATATTTATTGAATGTGCATTTTGATTTTTAATATTTGTATAGTACATGATTTATGTACAAATATATAATTAATTGAACGAAAGTTACCGGGCATTTTGCGAGAAAATGAACCAGGTCACGAACTATAAATTTCTGATTTTTTTCACTTTTTGTAACACCCTTAAAATTCACGTTAGGCATTTTGATATTTCACTATTTTTTAAAATTATAAAATATTTATTTATCAAAATAAAATTAAAATTGTTAATATCTTTTAAAATATATATTTATTAAAAATATATACTTACGTGTAGATATACATAAGATATTTATTTTCCACGCTACTTATCCCCAATCTCATTAACATTTTTCAGATTAAGAAATGAGTGCGGTGGAGCGACAATGGATTGCCTCAAACACTGTATAATTATTGTTTGAAAAATATACATGTCATTTTACATTCAGATTATAAGTTATGGTATTTTAAATAGTTCGTTTATTAATAGTCACATCTCTTTTATAATTTTTTTATTTTTTGAGTTCTTATTTACTTATGTTATTTTCCGCTGCAAATTTTTATCTATATTAGTATTCAAAAGACTAAGAAAAATCGGGATGTGACATTTGGTATCAGAGCAGGTCCACGTTCTTGTACATTGTAAAAAAAAATCTTACCTTTTGTGTCAAGAAAAATATTTTCACAAAGAATTTAAAACCATGCATTATTATGTGTAATTGTATATCATATGACATCCATCACCTCCAACCTTCTATAAGGTATGACATGAAATTACATATGATATTTTGCATTGATCATGGAAAAAATGATCACATGATATATGGTACATGCATCACATACTACAATTCAAGTTTCAAGTTGCATTGACCATGGATAAGATGATCACATGATATATGATATACACACATCACAATTATAGTTCAAGTTTCACGTACAAAGCAATTTTATGTTAAAATCATGACATTAAATATATTTGTTACCTAACTATTTCAAATTTTAACATGTGCATGCATATTTTACCAATTACAATTAATTTTCGAGGACGGAAATATTTTAAGGGGATAGGATGTAACTATTGGAATTTAGAGGCACGTAAACACGTAATACATGCGCAGCGGAATTAAACAGTTCACCAACAACGAACATATAATTGCATAATTGATTACGTATAAACATAAAGAGAAATCTTACAGTAAACCGTATGCATATTTCTCTACTATGGTATCCACGTGATCCCCGTTCACGGACTTGCACAGATTTGCCAGCGTTGAATCTGAGACGGAATTTGCTAGGAAAATTCCCATTCTAGATTTTATGGAGAAATATGAATTAACGTCATTTGTGAATTCTCAAGAGCTTGTATATATAGGAAAAGGTCCAGCTTAAATCTTAAGCTAACCTGATTGGGAAATAAAATCTCTAATCTTTATTTAAATAAATCTCTAAGATTTATTTCCCACATATAAACTCCCTACGGATTTAATTCCCATATATGTCAAATCTCTACAATTTGATTCCATATATATTAAATCCTATAATAATATTCCATATATTATTATTGGGAATCCTGTTTAATTAAATCCAATTTAATTAAATATTAATAATAATTAATTCTAAATTAATCTATTATTAATTAATTCTCCATAAATTAAATATTAAATTCAATTTAATATTTAATCAGCCAACTATAATTCGTAAAAGGGAATTACTTGTTGTGTGACCCATAGGCCCTCATATATCGAGCGATTAGTCAAACTAACAGTCTTAATTGAACCCTAGACAATAAATTAAACATTCTCAATATATGAGGTACGTTGCGAGAAACGTGCAACTACCTGTAACTGAAACATGGGCTATTACGATTTCTTCATTTCATTCACGAATACTCGATTAAGTCTTGAACATGATGAAGTGTCTATTCAAATAGCTTAATCATGTTATCTCCAATCACTAATTGATCATGTATGTCACACTTAGCCACAAAGTCTAAGTTGACGTGCATCGGCCGATGACTTTGATCCAATTATGACGAGAAGATGAGTATTCTCTCTAAATCCACTTTGAGGAATGAATCCTATTCTTGGCTCAACTACCACGCACATGCACTTCGTGATGAACCCAATCCAAGCCGTATCTACCCATGGTTAGGGTGCAAGCGTTGGTCATGGTCAAAGTTCATCATCCCACACATGTCGTGCGTATTGACCTCAAGTCAAAGGAGTATCGCATCGCTCCCACTAACCGAGATACCCGTAGACACATATAGTGGAAATACATCAAACAGTTTCTCGGATGGGTATACCAATACCCTCTAAGGTATTTGTGCATCTATCATGAGATACCTAGTATCTCGTAGTAAGTGAGATCTTACTACACTCTCTAAGAGTATGATGCAGATCTCACACTGTTGTACGGGGAAATAACCCGACCTAATGGAGGCTTGGGATTGGGCAATCTCATGCCTAGCTTGTTATCTGACTTCATCCAGCTGGAGCAAGGCGGGAGGCGACTTTGAAGCCTCGGAAGGTCTCTAGCGGCTTGACGTAGCGAAGAAGTCGCGGAGCGACATTAAAGAATCGGACATCGCGGTCGAAGAAGTCGCGACTTCGGTTAGAGATAAATATGGACAAGATTCGGGCAGTTATGGTAAGGCGGATTTCTCTGGATGTAACCAGGGAAAGCATATCCGTGAGCGCGACTTGAGGAGCAAGGAAGGAAGCCCTAATCAGCCCACGAGAGAAAGCCCACAAAGACTGTAGCCCTAGATTTGTGTCTATAAATATAACTTGTAATGCACATTGTAAAGGATCAAAATCTTAGTACTCTAGGCATATATTATACAGTGAAAATCCTGGCTTGGTGCCCCCAGACGTAGTCTAATTTACAAACGAACTGGGTAACCAAATTGTGTGTCTTGCATTGCTTTTGCCATTACGTTGATTGGATCTCTTAACAATTAAGTGTTTGTTCGTCGGTAATCAAACTGGGTGCAACATTTGGCACCGTCTGTGGGAAGAGACAATTCCTGCGAAATCACTTTGTTCGAAGGAAGACCCATCTTATCTCTGATCAATACCAATGGCAAGCAATCAAGCGAACCTGAACGGGCAAGATCTGGATGCCCGCGATGGGCGCGAGGCCTCTATGAGCTCTCATCGCTCCGACTCCCATCGCGATCGCCAGCAAGACCCGATAATGACCCCTGACTGGTGGAATTTGGTGCAGACGCCTGAGGATGCAAAGGCCGTGATGGTCATCCTCAACAAGAAATGTCTCGCGTTTGATTAGGAGAACGTGCAGCCTCCCCCTAAGAAGGCCGCCTAGGAGGTCGGACCCTCAAAAAAGCAGGCGGCTCAAAACCGAAAGGGGCATTCGGCGGGCCAACTGGCCTACGATCCGGCCAGACATGCCCTGGTCCACAATCGCCAACTCCTCAAGAGGCCGGCAGGGTCGAGCAATGTGTTCGACCGACTTGGCAACCTCGGGGGTCGGCAAGCCCCGAGGAACGCGGAAGATGAGGCAATCACCGAGCCTCGTCATCTTTGCGAAAGGCCTGGACCTCGCCCTGATCAACCTCTACCTATTAACGATACCGGGGGTCGACAAGCGCATTCTTGCGACCCGGCGGCAACGGTACCAATCGACGCCATGATGTTCAGGTCGCAGCGCTGACCCACACGGTCAAGCAACTAATGGAGCGCATGGAGAGTCGAAATGGGCCAGCGGGGATAAACCAATTCCTCACCGTCCGGACTCCCCACTCGGAACTTTGGTCACCCTGGCGACTACTCAAAGGAAGATCAATGTCGCGACCTTGGATCCTACAGTGGGAACACCGACCCAAGGGTCCATGTAGCAAAGTACAATTCGTACATGGCTTCTATGGGCGCCACTGATGTGACCAAATGTCGGTTGTTCTTTCTAACCTTGAGCGACCAGGCTCATCAATGGTTCACCTCTCTGCCGCCCCTGTCAGTGGACACTTTCGAGCAGCTCGCTCGCCTATTATTAACGCATTTCACTGCCCTGGTGCCCCGACCTGCGACCAGGCAGCGCTTGATGAACACCCAAAGGGGGGGATAATTGAATCCGTCGGTCTTACATTGAGAGGATCGACAAAGTTGATTTTGGAAGGAGACCCCATCGGGGATGAAGCAAAATTGATGGGGTTGTCTCCGGCCAAGAAGGGGACCAAACTCGGCGATGATGACGACGAGCACCCGACTAGCTTACACGACTTTTGAGGCGGGCTAGCGACCGACACACACAAGAGCTCTTGAATCTCGACTATTTGAGACTAAGGAGGTCGCGGAGCCCAAGAAAAGCTCCAAAAAGTCATCTTCGCAGTACAAGTCACCTTGAAGCTTCAAGCCTTTTGAGGAGAGCATTCCGGTGAAATTGATGGAAGGTCTGGGCATGACCCCCGGAAACATTTTCACCCAGATTCGGGAGCGGGAACTACTTCTCCCGCCCCGCCCAGTGAAGAACAAGGGCAGGCAGAACCCCAACAAGTACTGCCATTTCCACGAGGAAACCGGGCACTATACCAGTGAGTGCAAAGATCTGCTTTGCCTCGGCTCTGAGATCAGATGAAGACGGCACGCTTGACGAGTTCGCTGTTTAACCTCGGAAGAACGACTTTACCAGTTCCCGAGAGGCCACCAACAAGAAGAACGCCCGGGGAAGAGGTGAAGAAACCGCCGGATAACGACCGATCATGCAGTGCACCAACCACAATGGGTAGCCAATGGCAAGATTGGTAAAAAATCCAACGGACTCGCGGTTATGTATCGACTTCACCGACCTCAATGAGGCTTGCCCTAAAGACTTCTTCCCGACGCCACATATCGATCACCTGATAGATAATACGGCCGGACACAAAATGATGTCATTCATGGATGCTTTCGTGGGCTATCACCAAATAGCCATGCACGAACCAGATCGACAACACACCTCGTTTCTGAAGGAAAAGAACCTATATTGCTGGAAGAGAATGTCGTTCAGCTTGAAGAACGCAGGGCAACATACCAAAGGCCGGGTCAATCACATGTTTGCCGACCGATAGGAAAAAATCGGTAGAAAGTCAGTGGTCGGCGACATTGTCGTCAAAAGCCTAAAAAGGGAAGACCACCTGCTTCACCTCGCGCAAACATTCGACATCCTCAGAAAATTCAATATGAGACTCAACCCCAAGAAGTGCAACTTCAGAGTGGAGTCGGGGAAGTTCTTGGGACACTTAGTCAGTAAGCGGGGCATCGAGGTGAACCCAGGGAAGGTCAAAGCTGTGTTAGACATGGGGGCACCCCAAAATGTGAAAGAAGTTCAGAAACTCACGGGGTGCCTAGCTGCGCTGAGCAGGTTCATCTCCCGGATGGGGGACAAGTGCAAGCCAATGTTCGACACGATCCGTAAGAAGGCAAAGTTTGAATGGACGCCCGAAAGCCAAGATGCCTTCGAAAAAATCAAAGCTTACCTGGCGGATGTGAGCATATTGTCCAAACCTCTTCCGGGAGAGAAGTTATTCTTGTATCTCGCAGCATCGGAGACCGCCTTGAGCGCGGTACTGGTCCGAGCAGAAGGTCCGGTCCACCTACCCATTTACTTCGTTGGCCAGACATTGAACAAGACGGAGCAACGCTACCCCTCACTAGAGAAGCTGGCATACACATTAGTCATGAGCGTGAGAAAGTTGAGACCGTATTTTTTCGACCATCAGGTCGAGGTTCTCATTTCCCTACCACTGCGGAATGTACTCCACCGTCCGGATACTTCAGGTCGATGCCTCAAATGGGCCATTGAGGTCGGGCAGTACGGTGTAACCTACGCGCCACGACCTGCCATCAAGGCTCAGGCACTGGCCGACTTCTTAGTAGAGCTTACGTTCCCGACAGAAGCAAGAAGTTCAGGTAGCTTACCGTGGGAGCTTTTTGTTGATGGGTCGGCGACCTCTCACAAGTCAGGTGCGGGGGTGGTTTTAATGAGTCCTGAGGGTATCTCATTCCAGAATGCCATTACCTTCGATTTTCCCACAACGAATAATGAGGCCGAGTATGAGGCTCTCATCAGCGGCCTGGAAATGGCAACAGCCATGGGGGTCAAGAGATTGCAGGTTCATAATGACTCCCAGCTCATGGCCTGCCAAGTTTTGGGAGAGTACGAGGCTAGGGAAAACAGGATGGCAGCCTATCAGGAAATTGTGAAAACACTGTGCATGAAGTTCACACAGATCCATGTCAAGCTGATACCGAGAGAGCGGAACTCGCGAGCCGATGCTTTAGCCAGGTTGGCGACCTCCGAAGGATCACCAGACATGAAGGATGTCATCATCACGACACTTCCCCATTCACCCACCGGTTAAGTAACCGTAACAACATTAGAAAACCCGATGCCGAACTGTATGGCACCCATCATGGAGTATTTAATAAGCGGCCTCTAGTCGCCTGATTGCGTCCAAGCTCGGCAGTTGCAATTACGGGCCGCCCGATACATAATGATAGGCGGGGAGTTGTACAAGCGAGGCTTTGGCATACCCCTACTTCAATGTGTAACACCCGAACAAGGTCAAGACATCCTGCGAGAAATACACGAAGGGGCATGCGGAAACCACACTGGGGGGAGTCGCTGGCCCACAAAACCACAAGGCAGGGATATTTTTGGCCAACCTTAAGGGCCGATGCTATTGTCTTTGCCCGCAAATGCCACAAATGTCAGATCTATGCCCCCTCTATCAAGGTCGCACCTAAAGAGCTCACGAGTATCCTCAGTCCTTAGCCCTTTGCAAAGTGAGGGATATACATCATAGGGCCACTCCCAATGGCCCCAGGATCGGTCAAGTATACCTTAGTAGCGGTGGATTACTTCACAAAATGGGTCGAAGCTGAGGCACTGGCAACCATCGACCAAGATCATGTCATCAGGTTCATTTGGCGCAACATTATCTGCAGATTCGGACTGCCTCAAGAAATCATATCAGATAATGGGAAGCAGTTCAACGGAACGAAGGTCGACGCCTTCTTCAAAAAATGGAAGATCACAAAGCTATTCTCTACCCCATACCACCCCCAATCGAACGGACAGGTCAAGGCCGTGAACAAAATCATAAAGCACACGCTCAATGCCAAGATAGAAAGGGAAAGGGGAAATGGGTCAGTGAGCTCCCAGATGTGCTGTGGGCGTACAGAACAACCTGCAGGAATTCAACGGGCGAAACCCCTTATTCGCTAGCCTTCGAAACTGAGGCAGTGGTGCCGGCGGAGGTCGATGTCCCGACTTTCCGTACTAGCCAAGTCGCTTTCGATCACAACGATGAAGCCCTAGAGAGGAACCTCGACCTACTCGAAGAAAAGCAATTAGAGGCTAATATGAGAAATGCCAGATATAAGCAGAGGTCTGAGAAATATTACAACTCTAAAGTACGAGTTCGACGCTTTAAGGTCGGGGACCTAGTACTGAAGAAGATACTCGGAGACTCAAAAGGTGCCCTCGGCCCCAATTGGGAGGGCCCATTCCAGATATCGAAGGTCCTACCAAATGGAGCATACGAGCTCGAGAAAGCAGATGGGACCAAGGCTCAATATCCGTGGAATGCAACTCATTTGAAAAAATACTACCAGTAGATTTATGTCCTTGTATCGATCAAGCCGATGTAAACAAGTATTTGTAGTAACAACAATTCTCTATTTTTTTTTAAATGTGAGATTCCTGTGTAAACCAAGCGGGTCGCATGAAAAACATATGATCGATGAAATGCATACCACATGAAAGACATGATCGATAACATGCAGGTCGCATGAAAGACATGATCGATAACATGCAGGTCGCATGAAAGACATGATTGATAACGTGCGAACTCGAGGTCCGACTTTAGAAATACTGGATGCGAGATCGCCACCCTAGCGGTGCGGTCATCCCCCGACTTTATAAGACGGCTACGCAAATGTCCAAGAAACAAGTCGCATAGAAAATAAGACGACAATGACTAAGCAAAAGTCGCATAAGGAAATCAAGTCAACACAATGAAGGAATTAAAAAGGAGAATTTCATTAATAAAGACCCGGAGGTCGGGGAAAACCCCATTACAATAGACCCAAAGGTCGGTAAAGAGAGCATTCCACTACAATACACTTTTCGGAATCGAGCTAGCGACTTGGTCGGTACCACGGAGCCACTTGAACTAGCGACTTGGTCTACACTACATTGGTACTAGGGTAGCATCACTCGGACGCGGAGGTCGCTGAGGAAGATGCTGCAAAACTATCAGAAAAGGATGTTACAACATCCTTGGAGTGTCAGGTGCTTCAATGGGGCTTCTCGTGTGAGCAAGCACGAGTGCCATCTTTACGACGCAAAAAACTCAAGGGATTGTGAAGGGCATTTTGGCATGATCGGATTCGCATTAAATCCGGATCGCGTATCAAGAGGGGCCCATCACCATTAATCCCGTTCTCCCGATTGCCACCCGAGACACCATGGGTTAGGGGCCCCGCCATCACGGCAGCGGCGAATCCGCCGGCCTGGTAATAGCAAAACTTGGTAATGGTTGTATGGTCACCCTCCGGTGAAAGTAGAATTCGAGATAGAGGAGCCGCAAAGATGGTCCGAGTGCCGAAAATAATGAGCACAGAGCCAAAGAGACTTACTGCCCGAAAGGGTTTTAAAACGAGAGGATCGCCGGAATCGCCCATAGCCGGAGCTTGGAGGCGAAAAGTGGGGAGATCAGAGAAGGACAATATGAGTTTTCAGTGTGAAATACCCACCCTATTTATAGATGGATTGCGGGGTCAAGTTGAAATTTCCAACTCTCAAGGGCCCCACAAAGAAACCGGCGGCGCACGGGGGGCGTGTGGACAGAACGCGACTTTTGGTTGGGCCAATTTATGGTGCCCGGCGCCACCTAATACCCAGGCCATGATTGCGGATCTGTCAACCGTCACACCGATTTGGAAAATCGAGGCAACGTTTCGCCTCCCTGAGGAGGAGATGTCGGCGTAGGCACATTTCCCTAGTCTGACCTGCCAAAAGTTGTTAAGTTGTACAAGTTCAAGTCAAGGCCTCAAGACGAGCTTGCGACCTCGACTTGGGGGGGATGAAATATGGGAGTTTATTTTACATAGTAAGATGAGCACCAGACCAAAACATAAAATAACTTCCAGTAGTAAAAGACCCGAAGGTCAGGAGAAGTACATCATAAACCAAAAGCCCGAAGGCTAGTACAACGGAAAGCAAAAAGGGAAGTAGAGCGGCAATCTCAGTCCTTCTCAGCTGGGGAAGTCGAGGTCAGGGTAATGACTGTCCCGAAAGGAGGCTCCTGCTACGTAACCACCGGTGGATCGGCTTCTGGGTTTAAGACCCTCTCCACGACGCTCGGCAGGAATGACAACAGTTGGAGGAACAACCTCCGACCTCGGTATCTCCTCCAACATGGGTTCGGCGGGAGTGGCATCTACGGGAGGAGCGACCTCCAAGCTCATCAACTTCTCCTCCAAGGGCTCAGAAGATGTGGCATCCGGGAGGTCAACCAGCGGGGAGTCAGGGAGAGGGCGCACGATTTGACCGGGATCGGGAAAGAAGGAGAAATCGATGCCCATATCCTCCAAATCTTGGATATCCAACAAAACATCGGGGGCCAGAGGGTTGTCCCGGACATACTCCTTGAGATCAGCGACTAGCCCAGTAAGGTCGCCGGAAGGGTTCGCCTGGTGACATATTCGGATGGCGCCCGCAAAGGCCATCACATACGCGAAATTAGCGTTCATCTCTTCGGCGACCTTGAACTTGGCCTCCCTAGTGTCCAGCTCCCCTTTGGCCCTGGCCAGCTCCTCCCCCAAATCGGCCTCCACCTCGGCCGCCCTCTTTTCCTCCCCGGATCATCTTGACTTCTCGGCCAAGATGGTCTCGGCCCGGCAGACTTGAACTTCTCCTCGGCTAGCGCGCCTCTAGCTCGGCAAAGGCGACCCTTGAGGGTCGAGATCCTCAGAAGATGCTCCCCATTGGCTTTCTCTAACCCTTTCTGAGTCTCGGCCGCCGCCAAGATCAGTCCGGCCTGATCGGACACACGAGCCTAGGACTCACGGAGATGTCGGAGCTCGGTTTCGGCTTGGGCATTGGTCCTATCCAAACAAAAGGCCACCTTGAGAGTGTGGACCATGGCCGAGTACATATTGCCCGTCATTTTCTGACGACGGGCATTGTCATGATCAGTACGCGTCCACGCCCGGGGCATGTTGTGCACGCTTTGGGAAATGTACCCCGACCGCTTATTGGGGAGGTCGGCCGAAGCAAGAGGAGGACTCCTGAGGAAGTTAACCACCTTGGGGTAAAAGTCGACGGGGCCGATTTCAGGGCTGTAAAGGAAAGCCGAATCATCAGAGTTGTGAGGATTCATGTTGAAAAAAAAAGAGGATCAGGCAAACCATAATGAGGACTTACTCGTTCACCCGCTCCTCCTCCCAAAATTCCCTAGGAGTCATCATCTTCGTGCCGACCTCTCCTCCCGGCCGACGGCAAAGAGGTTTCATGGTCAATGGGGCGGCGCGGCAGTGTCGGTCGCCGGCGGCGCGATCGATCGAAACCCGATCTTTCTTCCCTGACCCTCTGTTGATTCGGACTAAACGCCGAGATCTCCTCCCTCACTCTCTTCCGAGCGTGTCCATAAGTCGGCGGAGTCGACCCCGTAGCCTTCCTCTTGCCTTTATCGGCAGTAGGGGGACCAGTGGGGACCGAACCTGGAGGGACGACCTCGGTGGGAGTCGGCTTCGAAGGGGCGGTTGTAGAGGTTCTTGATCGCCTCATGTTTCCCGTAACGCATTTTCCTCGTGAGGCCATGATGTCCGGCAGAAGGCTTACTTGGTAAACGGGGTGTTAGGAAGCTACGGGGAATGTGAAGAAGACCCGAGTTAGGTCGATATCGAAAGATGTAATAAAAAAGCAGATAGGAAACTTACAAGGGATCTTCAGATGATGTGGGTACGTGTATAAGCCGGCATTGAGACGGTCGAGCTCGGAGTTCAGGGCGTTAACGTCCGGCAGCTCGGAGGGGTACCACGGACTAGTTTGAAGGCCTCCAAAAAGTCCCAATACAGGCCGGATTTTCGAGGCTTGAACACTGCAAAAGAAAATGAGAATTAGATCAGTACGACTTCGGAATCAAGAATATGAGATTTACCGTGTTCTACTTGGTTCACATAATCTGTCGGGACATGTATGGGAAGATTGCTTGAAGGGTCCACGGACTCCCATGCCCCTCCAACGAACCACCACTTCCTGTGCCAACCATCGACTTTGTTAGGGATCCCACTCACAAGCTCCTTGCCCCGGCGAAGTCGCACGGTGTTGTAGCAAAAAGCTTAGGCAATAGGCGTCATCACGAAAGATATTTCTCCCAGGTTTGGCAACCGATATAGCCCGGCCTGTCCCAGCACAGTCATTGTGGAAAGAATATAACTCCATCCATTAGGAGTGATTTGGGCCAGACTCTGATTCCAAGCCGCCAGTAGGTAAGAAATCATCGGGTGGAGCGGGAACCAGATCCCGACCTCCATTGTATGTTTGTTGACCGTGATCATCCCAGGTGGCGGTTGGTCGGTGCTCTCATCAGGTGTCGCCCCGTAGAAGTGTACATCCCGGGGGACATTATAAAGGCGGCGGAGGGACCGGACGTAGTAGTCGGTAAGAACCAACCTGTTCTTCTTCTGTGATGCAACAAAGTCCGACTCGACCGACTTCCGATAGCCGTGAGCCGGTCTTTCATAGGGGGCTCGGGCCTCATAGGAGCGGTAATCGAAAACCCGCTCATAAGCTCCATATTGTCGGGGCGGGTTGGAGGTTTTGGGTCCACCTTCAGCGGCCGGCGCGGCCGGGCGAAACGAGCTCGGTTCCAGAGCAGGGATATGTACAATGTCTTCCAACTCCCTCAAAAATTGATCGTCAGCCCCTTCATAATCCCAATAGGCGCCGGAGGCACCGGTGGTCGAGGGCATGGCTAGATCGGTGGTGGCGGTCTCGGTGTTATTACGACGGTATAACTCGTCAATTACAGTATCATCATCATCAGAAGATGAAGAAACCAGGAACGGAGGGGGCGTGGGAGCGGATTGGGAACGGGAAGCCATTGATGTGAAATTGGGGAAAGACCGTTACCTGAAAAGCTTCCGAGTGCCTGAAGAATAGCCGGAAAGTTCAAGCCAGAGTTTCAAGAGACGAGAGAGAGGAAGGATTTTGAGGAGGAACCCTAGACCTATTTATAAAGAGGCGAAGGGTCGAAAGTATAAATTTGAAATTCTTGGGGACTCCCACGGAAATTAGGGCGACGTGGGCGATGCGTAGGAAGCACGCGATCGCCGATTGGGCGAACTCGCGGCTTGAAACGTCATCAGCCTGCCGCACCATCATTACCATCCTGTCACTTGTCACACCGATTGGGGAAACCTAAGCGACCATACGGCTCTCCAAGGATAGAGACTTGACTTGGACACAAATCCTAAGATCAACTTTTCGTAGGTCGACGAATATCAACGGTTCAAGATAAGATCCCGAAGCGAGCTCGCGACCTCATCTTGAGGGGCAATTGTTGTACGGGGAAATAACCCGACCTAATGGAGGCTTGGGATTGGGCATTCTCATGCCTAGCTTGTTATCCGACTTCATCCAGCTGGAGCAAGGAGGGAGGCGACTTTGAAGTCTCGGAAGGTCGCTAGTGGCTTGACGTAGCAAAGAAGTCGTGGAGTGACTGGAAAGAATCGGACATTGCGGTCGAAGAAGTAGCGAATTCGGTTAGAGATAAATATGGACAAGATTCGGGCAGTTATGGTGAGGCGGATTTCTCTGGATGTAACCAGGGAAACCATATCCGTGAGCGCGACTTGCAGAGCAAGGAAGGAAGCCCTAATCAGCCCACAAGAGAAAGCTCACGAAGACTGTAGCCCTAGATTTATGTCTATAAATATAACTTGTAATGCACATTGTAAAGGATCGAAATCTTAGTACTCTAGGCATATATTATACAGTGAAAATCTTGGCTTGGTGCCCCCTAGACGTAGTCTAATTTACAGACGAACTGGGTAACCAAATTGTGTGTCTTGCATTGCTTTTGCCATTACGTTGATCGGATCTCTTAACAATTAAGTGTTTGTTCGTCGGTAATCAAACCGGGTGCAACACACACCAATCTCCATTGTATCATCAATATCTCATTCTTGATGATCCTTGATCAGGGCTATTTGAGAATCATGCTTAAGTCATCTGAGTTCTCACAACCTCAATGACTCATGGGAACACTTGCATGAATAAATGCAAACAATCAAACATAATATTCAAACAAGTGTATTGCCATGCATTAATATGAAGTGAACTATAATATTAAATCAAACTAAATATCATCGAGTATTATGTCCTTACAATAGATTGTCTCTAGGACACTAACACTAAAACTAACAATCTCCCACTTGGGCTAGAGTCAATCACCTACATGTCTAACCCCTAGACCATCGAATGTCTAGTGTGTACATGAACACTCAGTGTTATGGTGAAAGGATCTGCCAAATTAAATATGTGGGAATACATTTTAATTATATTTCTCCTTTTGTTATGATCTATCGGATCAAATGATAAGCCTGGTACTGCTTGTCGATCTCGGTTCCTTTGCTTGCGCAATCGCACCAACGTTGTCTCAATACAGGTTTATTAGACAACTGGCACTCGGAACTACCCCTAGTTCTCTTAAGAACTATAAAATCCAGACAGTCTCCTTGAGGCTTCTGATACAGCAATGTACTCAACTTCGGTTGTTGAATCTACGGTCCTTTTGCTTGGAACTATTCCAACTGACCGCCTCATTATTGAGAGTGAAACGTAACCTGACTGTGATTTGTAATCATCATAGTCGGATTGGAAATTGGTGTCAGCTTAACCAGTCACTACTAGTTCTGACTGTCCACCATAGACAAGAAAACATTCTTTAGTTCGTCTAAGATACTTCAGAATGGTCTTGACAGCAATCCAGTGAGACTCACCCAGATTCTGTTGGTATCTACCAGTGATGTTGATAGCGTAGGCCACGTTTGGTCTAGTGCAAGTCATGGCGTACATGATTGACCCAATTGCAGATGCATATGGGACATCGTTCATGTGCTTGACATCAGCTTCACTAGAAGGACAATCCTTATTTGACAGATTTATGCCATGATTTGCCCGTGGAGACCCTCTCTTAGAGTTCTCCATCGCAAAACGCTTCAACACCTTGTCTACATAGGTGGACTGTGATAGCCCCAATATCCTCTTGGATCTATCCCTGTGGATCATGATCCCTAGGATGTAGCAGGCTTCACCAAGACCCTTCATCATGAAGGTCTTTAACAACAAATCTTTAATGGACTGCATTAACGGGATATTATTTCCAAAAATCAATATGTCATCGACATACCCGATTATGAAAACAATATTCTTCCCGCTGCGTTTACAATAAACGCAAGGATCTTCTGAATTTGTGATGAAGTCAAAAGACTTGATAGCTTCATCAAATCGGATATTCCAACTCCTAGAAGCTTGCTTCAATCCATAAATGGGTATCTTTAGTTTGCATACTAGATTAGAATTTGACTTAGATGTAAAACCTTCCGGTTGAGCCATAAACACTTCCTTATCAATGTCTCCATTGAGGAAAGTTGTTTTGACGTCTATCTGTCAAATCTCATAATCATAGTGTGCTGCTATCGCAAGTAAAATTCGAATGGACTTGATCTTTGCAACTGATGAGAAGGTCTCGTCATAGTCAATGCCTTCGCATTGACTATAACCCTTCACCACCAACCTAGCTTTGTAGGTTTGTACTTTGCCATTTGCATTGATCTTTTGCTCTTGAAGACCCATTTGCAACATGTGGGTCTAACCCCTTTAGGCAACTCAACCAAGTCCCAGACTTGAATGGTGTACATCGAGTCCATCTCGGATTTCATGGCTTCATGTTACTTCCCTGAATCAATATCTAATATTGCTTCAGAATAAGTATTAGGATCGTCCTTATCCGATATGTCCATATTATCGAGTTCCTCCAAGAGGTAACCGTATTTAATGGGTGGATTACGATTCCTAATTAACTTACGGAGCTGTGGTTGTGCAGGCTGTACATTCTGATCGTGAAAATTTTGTGGTGCATCGATTTCATCAATGTCCGGAGAGGCCTCAAGAGCTACACTTTCAGATGTCTCTTGAGTGGGAGTTTGAACTATGCTATTCTCATTCAGCCCACTTGGAGGTTCTTGCACTGGCAAGCATACTCCAATTACGCTCCCACTGGCTGAAAGACGATCACCTAGTGAAAGACTCCCACCGTGAAAGTTGTTGAATGCTCCCACTGATTCCTTGTCATGTTGCTTTGACAAGATATCAGTCTCTTTGTTAATTTGGGGTTCTTGAATTTCTTCAAGTTCTATCAGCTTACGACCTTTTTCCTTAAAGACATAGTCTTCTTCGAGGAACTTGGTCTGCCTAGAAACAATCACTGATTGTTTCTCAGGTAGATAGAAGTAATATCCTTTAGTTTCCTTAGGATATCCCACAAAGTAACCCTTTTCACCTTTGGATTCCAACTTGTCGGTAAGCATCCTTTTTCACAATCACAGGGCAACCCCATGTTGTTATGTGTAAAAGTTGGCTTCTTGCCACACCATAGTGCATATGGTGTATGCTCAACCGATTTAGATGGAATCCTATTCAGAATGTAAATTGAGGTTTGTAACGCGTATCCCATAAGATTGTTGGAAGACGGGAAAAGCTCATCATGGACCTCACCATGTCTAACAAGGTTCGGTTTCTCCTCTCGGACACACCGTTCATCTGAGGTGTTCCGGGAGGAGTCCACTGTGACTGGATTCCATGTAACTTCAAGTAATCAATGAATTCATGGCTAAGGTATTCATCTCCTCGATCTAATCGAAGAGTCTTGATACTCTTACCAAGTTACTTCTCTACTTCAACCTTAAACTCTTTGAATTTCTCAAAAGATTCGAATTTGTGTTTCATTAGATACACGTATCCGTATCTTGAGAAATCATCAGTAAAAGCGATGAAGTACCCGAAGTGACCCCTAGCTAGAGTGGGCAATGATCCACAAACATCGTTGTAGATCAACTTTAGAACTTCTTTGGCATGCACCCCTTTCCCAAAAAAAGGTCTGTTGATCATCTTGCCCATGAGATAAGATTCACAATTTCCATAAGACTCACAGTCAAATGGGGTTAAGTAGTAACTTTCTTAACCTTGCAATTCCTTTCTCGTTTACATGATCAAGTCTACAATGCCACAAGTAAGTCGGGCTTTCATGATTACTAAGTTTGAGTCTTTTATTTTGTATATTAAGAACATCATATCCATAATGCAACAAATACATGTTGCGAGTAATAGGAAAAACTAAATGACAATCATTAAGTTCTAATCTAAAACCAAAGGGTAAGTCTAACACATAAGTCCCAACACGTTCAGTTAGCAACTCTTGCTTCATTTCCACGTGTAAGACGACTTCACCCGGCTTAACCGCCCTAAGACATATGAGCCCCTTCACATTCATACAAATGTGTGAGTCATATCCGGTATCTAATACCCAAAAGTTAGCACTATTTGTGGATATGTCTATCTTAATAACAAACATAGATATTCTAGTGCCAAAAGCACCTAGTGCTTTCCTTTTAGCAACCAGAACCTTATAGTCCTTCTTTCAGTGCCCTCTTCTACTTATAGTAGAGGCACACATCCTTGTTTACCCGCTCCTTCTTTGAACACCATCTTAGTGATAGTGAACTCAAAATCTTGAGCACGTTGTGAAGTTCAGGCATGGTCGCATCCATCTTATTCATATTGTAGTTCACAATGAAGCTAAAATATGAACCCGATAGCGACTGGAGGATAGCATTAATGAAAACTTTAGCCTTTTAGCTCAAAGCCTAAATTACCAAGTTTATCAATTAGGCCTATCAGCTTAAGCACATGAGGTGAAATCTATTTTCCTTTAGCTAACAGGCATCTGAACAGATCTCTCATCACTTCATAAATCTCAGAACGAGATTTAGAATCAAAGAGATTCTTCAGATGCTTTGAGCATTTAGAAAAGACCCATTTTCTCATGTTGCCTTAAGCGATTCGGGAGTCATGCCGAGCAACATCACACACTGAGCCTGGGAAGCACCCTTTTGATGCTTCTTCCGAGTCAAGCACGTCAAACGTGGGTCAGCCTCGAAAGATCAAATTTTAAGGGTAATCTTCAAGGGATTGGCGTGTCCAACACGTCACTAATATTTTCTTGCCTTAGCACCAAACACATGTTTTCAAAGGTTCCAAAAAAATTTGGCCTACCAATTTTGTTTGTTTCCAAAACACATCTCAATAACAAAGAATACATTTCAACTAACCAAGAGAAATAAAATAAAACGAATTAAAACACATAATTCCTATGATCAATATTCAAAGAATCAAAATAAACACGGCCTTTCTTTTGTATTTATTTTGTCTCCATTATTTTCACATACCTAACGACCTCATCTAAAAAATTTAATTTATATATAATATAAATCATAATGGACTAGGATCCACATTACTACTATTATAATCTCAAATGGAAATTTGAATATCACAATAAAGATAACCGGTAGGTCTCTAAAACCAATTGCAAACCGCAACACCTAGTTTGTCGAACCTAGTTCGACCGATGTCCCTTACCCTTTGTCCCCGGCGTTAAAACAAAGTTAAGTTGGTTTACAACCATCGTTTCGACATTACATGTCCCTATAAAAGTTCTGTTAGATGTAGATCTTAGTAAAAGACGAGGGCCTTAAATACTCATGGAACGAAATCTCCGATTTTCTTTTAATTTTGATGGAAGACATCTTATCAAATCAATGAGAAAACCATATTTTAGTGAGGAACATTTTAAAGGCGGGGTATTAATTGCTTAATCGAGATCCAACATGTTAATCTACATCACATTTGAGCAATTATTGGACGCCGCCTACCCAAACATGATTTTATATGGACTAACATTTATATGGGTGTCGTCTACCAAAACAATTAATACGGTCCGATAATTATTGGGCGCCACCTACCCAAACAATTATAATACGGACGTAAAAGGCGTTAACAAAATATAAAACATGTTAACCAAGTGGGAATTAATAACCCGTTTAATCATTTAAACCATAATTTTAAAATCCAATCTTAAAATCAAGTTTTAATAATTAAATTCATTATTAATATTTTGACCTTCAATTAATCCAATTAATTAAGTCCGTCATTAGTCCAACTAATAAATTTTATTAAAATGATTAACCAAGTGAAATTTAATAATTCTTTTAAAACGAATTTAAAATCTAATTTTAAATTCAATTGTAAAAATTATTAACTTTCAATAATTAATCCAATTAATTAATCTTTGGTCTAATCATAATCCAATTTAAAATTAAACACTTATTAATTTTCCAAAATTAGATTTTAATAATTTTTTGTTAGTTGTTAAAAGGCAGGCATAATTCAAAATTTAAAAACCGAACAGACACCAACATCCAATTGGCGTGACAACCATTTCCAAATACAATTTTTCAATCGGGACATTCAGCACAAAACACAGTTATTCATCACTGTTCGTCAACGTTATTCCAAATAACTTTGAAGAACATGATTAAACTCAAGTGTTTATACCATCAATTGAAAATCACAGGCAACAACAGGCACAATTCAACAAAACCGAACAGACACAGTCCATTGGCGTGACGATTGTACGTGAGTCGCCGCCGCCGCTAGGCGCGTGCGGGCGACTCACCGCCGCAAATGAGACATAGGGGCGCGCGGGGAGCCGCGACCCTTTGGCAAGTACTGAATCGGCATGAGGCGCACGAACCGGCGGCGCGTCACCGCAAATCAGGTCAAAACATGGCGCACCGCCTCGAATCATAACAGAATCGAAGGGCGCTGCCTGAATCGTGGCGAATCTGCGATGCTCAGCCACGGGATCGAATCAAATATGCAACGCGCCATCACGATTCGGACAAAACGAGATCGGCGGTCCATAAATCGAAGCGAACCCAGGCAGAGGCGCTGCACATCGGGGCGAAATGAGTCATGCCACCATTGTTTGAAACCGCCATCGCAAACGGTGAAGTTGGCTCGCACGAGCGTTGCGAGTCGCGGCGTGAAGCCGCCGACTCAAGCGACTCCTTGTTCGCTCACAACCGCCGGGCGGCACAGACTGGAACATGGAGCGGTGAAAATGGGGTTTTCCCAGAAAACCCTTGTTCATGAGGAAGACGACCCAATTAACAAAATAACAAAGGGGTGCGGTTTTGTTAAATAAACAGTCGTACCCCGGTTTTAATTAAAAAAAATTCTTTTAATTTAAAACCAATTCAATTATACAATCAAGAGCCTGAAGCTATGATACCACTGTTGGAATTTAGAGGCACGTAAACACATAATACATGCGCAGATGAATTAAACAGTTCACCAACAACGAACATATAATTGCATAATTAAATCGTGTAAACATAAAGAGAAATCTTACAGTAAATCGTACGCATATTTCTCTACTATGGTATCCAAGTAATCTCCGTTCATAGACTTGCACAGATTTGCCAGCGTTGAATCCCGAGATGAATTTGCTAGGAAAATTCTAACTCTAGATAAACACTCAGCAGAGATATTCTCAACTGAAAAGACCAAGTCCTCAGATTACTGAAAGACCACACCTAAACCCCACTTGCCTAAGGGTAAAGGTTTCCTGAACCCAAGTCAGCAGAGATAGAGACCAGCTGCACCAAAACCAAGGCATTGGAACAAGAGGTCTGAACCCAAGAAGAACTCTAAGGCTCATGTTCATGCTAAGACTGGCACTCATACACAGGGTACTGCCAAGGCACCTAGGGCGGTGAATGTGTATGTAGATGTTTATGGGAGACAAATCAGCCACTCTAAAGTAATTAGAGTTGTCAGGCAGATTTGGGTTCCAAAAGGTACAGCTAACCTGGTAGGACCCTATACCAAATGGGTACCTAAGAACTGATCTATTTTTCAGGTGAAGGAAAAGGGCACTGAGCTGAATGAAGACAACATAGCCCTGATGAGTGGAAATGAATTGGCTCGTGCTGAATGGTATCTGGACAGTGGATGTTCAAGACATATGACAGGATATAAGCAATTACTCACTGACCATGTTGAGCAAAAAGGCCCACAGATCACATTTGGAGACAATTCCAAAGGACAGACTGAAGGATATGGAACTCTTGAAGTGGATTATGTTCATATCCATGGTGTTTCTTATGTGACTGGTTTAAAGCATAACCTGTTTTCTATCAGTCAATTTTGTGACAAAGGATTCAGTGTTGAGTTCTCAAAGAACATATATTATGTGAAAGATAATGGTTCACAACAAATATTACTGACTGGTACTAGAAAAGGAAATGTGTATCTTGCTGATTGGAGGCTATCTCCTAAAGATACATGTTTGGTTGCAAAAAGTTCTACTGATACCAGTTGGTTGTGGCACAAAAGGCTGAATCACTTAAACTTCAAAACCCTGAACAAACTTGCAAGATTAGCACTTGTGAGGGGGTTACCAAATGAAGTGTTCAGTAAAGATCATGTGTGTGATGCTTGTCAGAAAGGGAAACAAATCAGAGCATCATTCAAAAGTAAAGTAGAAGTTTCTACTAATAGAATACTTCAACGGTTACATATGGATCTCTTTGGTCCAGTAACACCTGTGAGCACGAATGACAAAAAATATACACTTGTGGAAGTTGATGACTGTTGGGATTATACTGAAAAGTATGTTTTTACTTTGTATAATCAAAACTGAATTTCGGACTTATTTACTGAAATAAATTGTTTATCACTGATGCTTTAAATATCATCGAATGTTACATATATTTATTGCATAACTGTTCATTAAATAGTATGTGTTACATTGTAGTTAATTTAGTGATACCAGATCACAGAAGATTAAATTAACAATCCCTTGTAACTAAAAGTACACCATTCACGACCTAGATGGAAATGAACAATCCATCGTGAAAGGTTGAAGTATAAGGCTCGGATTGGCTTGTCTTGACCAAGAGATTACACAAGTGCATGACTGATGCACTAAATAGGACCTACAGGAGGACAAATTCTTCAGAACTGAAAAAGGAAGAATTAGACCTCAGTGGTTCGTTATTTCTTAATCTTCGTTCCTTAAATAGGATCATGTGTGGTTGGTAACTATTGCTTTGACTTATCATGGGTAGAGAATCAACGAGATTCAATACTTTTTATCTTGGGCAATATTATTGGTCACATGTGATTGCTAAGATTTAATACGGAGAATCGTGTGCAAGTACGCTTGTTCGATTTGCCCCCTTGGGAGGTTCATAAGCTTTATCATACCAAATCTTGCAAGTGAAACTAGTTTCCGGTATGGATAATAATGTTGAACCGTTCCTTGACCAAGGACAAAAGATATTAATTAACGGAAAGTTATTTCAGTGGCTTGAATTAATTAATGGGATAGATAATCTTAAACACGGGAAATAATAACCGGGAGCCATATTGACTATAATATGGGTTAAGATGGATAGTGCAATATTAATTATGTAGTGGGATTAATTAATATTTATGGGCTTGAATAATATTGTGGCTCAATATTGATAATTCAAGATCCATTGGAAGGTCCAATCTTAATTCTCCTAAAGGCCCCTAAGTAGCCCAACATATAGTCCAATAACTGAAAAAGGTGTTTAAAATAAAATAAATATTGTTGCCTTATTTTTCCATGAAATTCAAAATTTATGGATAAAAGGGGAGAAATATTTTCTTTTAATTTTGTTATGGAATGAGGATATGTATTCTTGGAATACAATATTATCTCATTAAATTCAAGAAATCTCCCACTTGGTTATCCATAGAGAGATTTTTGAAAATTTTGATAATTAAGGGAAAGAAAGATTTTCTTGATTTTCTTGAAAATATATTATGGAAGATATGTATTTCTTGAAAAGATTTTCCCACATTGTTTTTGCACCAAACTTTCCTCTACTCTGTAAATAGGGGATGATTCTTTCATTCCCAAGTACAATTCCATGTGCTGGAAAATTAGTAAATCCACAAAGGTGGTGCAACAAAGTTTATTTTCCTTTTGTTAATTGTTCGCAAGTGTCCTACCACCGGATAGTCGAGCAAGGATTAAGGGAATACTTGGGAAGTTCTTTTGGTGAGTCTAATCAACAAGACCATTGTCGTCCCAAGAGGTACGTTCACGTAAACTCGTAGAAATTCCGCATGCGTAGGTTTTACGTGAATTGATTATATGCATGATTTGTTGTTGGATTATTATTTGAATTAATATAGGATTAATTCATGCTACTAATAATTATAAGAATTAAATTTGTATTTAAATATTCATCCCGAATAGACTTGTGCAACTTATTCCCCAACAACTGGTATCAGAGCCACGGTTTCGGGCTTTGAATTTTTTAAATTGTAATTTAATTCGTTGTCATTAAATTTGAAATTGGATAGTAGAGTTGCTAGATCTTTTTTTGCAGGTATCCAATTGTCATGGAATTTAATGTGTTTATTTATGCATGTATATAAATTGTGGTTTTTAATTCGATTCGTTCGGATTCGTTTTGCCTCGTGAGAAAATCCACGAGTAGATTAGGACTTGTTTGATTTGATCAATGTAATAGACTAGTCTAGATCTAGGTTTATTTATTTTTTGTAAATAAATTGTAACCGGATCGGAAACAGAGGCGAAGACGAAGAATTAAAGGATAAAATCTAGAACCGGGCGTAGGCGGCGTGCGTCGTGCAAAACGTGCCAAGACGAAGAATTACTAAGTATGTTTAAATAATTAATTGACAATTTTATTCTGGATAATAAAATTAAATTAATTTTGACCTCCATGATTTATTTATTTGTGAATTCTTTTGGAAAAATTCCCCCCACGGGACGGTCAAAAGTTAGCTTTCACATGACTGAATTCCAAATGGATGATTGTGGATTATTACTAGTGGCGACGATGACCCTCCCCATGAGACTCGTTCAAAGAGAAATAATAATCTTGTATTTAATCATGGTTATTACTTAGGTATAAAATTGATATGCATATACTTCCCCGAAGTCCCTGTCAATTTTATATTGGTCAAGTGGGAGCCAACTATTAATCTGGATATTAAAGGTTTGTAATTGTTCTTATTTGTAACCTGCTTGAATGTGTTTAAATAATGACCCACCCCACGTGGCTTATTTAAACTGTTTTGAGATGTTGGTCGATGCATGTTCATATTTTTTTTTGAGATTTTAGTATGAAACATGTGATCGAACCTTGTGATATAATTATGCTTATGCATATTATTATTTATTTCAGTTCAGCATGTCGTAACCTTTTAATCCACTGCTATTATACTTAAAGTCAATAGAATAAGTATGGAAACTATATTGAATGGAAACAGAAAATTATAATTGTCCTAACTGCACAAAAGCACAACTGGATTCTTGACACACCAAAAATCAGATGAGCCAACTGACGAGTCAAAAATGCGAGACTCGTCAGATCACCTTGCGAGAGATGTCGTCGCTGAAATTGGTGGAGGGCAAACCCGTAAGGGATTACGTCCTCAAAATTGATGGCCCATCTGAACAAACTTGAAGTTCTGAGTACAGATTATAATCTGGAGACTCAAGTGAATTTGGTAATTCATTCTCTGCCCAAAAAGTTTCTGAGCAATTTTGCCTCGCAAGCTGATTTGTTGCAAGCTTTGGTCTCTGCAGAGATGTTGATAGGGCGCCAAACTCAAGCTTTGACGGCAAGTGGTCCGTCTTCATCTTCTAGGCCAAGGGATGGCAAGAAGAAGAAGGTGACCAAAGGCCATAAGCAATCAGACTCAACTGTTGCCAAGGGCAATGATAAGATGACGAATGCTGGTGGTGTCAAGGAAAATCCAAAGAGGAAGTGCTTAAGCTGCGGTGAAAGAGGATAATTGAGGTTTGCCTGTTCCAACCCTAAAAGGGCCGGAAAGAAAGGTAATTCTCAAGTACAAATTGTTGAAACTTGTTTAGCGGCGTATACTTCTCATTCGTGGGTAGTTGATACGGGATCCACTAATCATGTTTGCTTCACGGGTTCAAACTGATCCGACAACTTAGTGGCAGTGAGATCCTCATCACACCGGGCAATGCTACTTTAGAGTGGCAAAATGAAGCGATGGGAGAAGTGCACTGTCTTTTGAAGACAGAATTCTAATTTTAAGAGATGTTCTTTATGTTCCCAATTTTAGAAAGAATTCACTTTCAGTTTCTAAAATTCTGTTAATAGACACTTAGTTTCTTCTAATAAGAATGAAATCATTTCTTGAAATGATGAGTGTATCTGTTATGGGACATTGATGGAAAATCTCTATACAATTAACTGTGCACACAGCTCACGAAATGCATCTTATAACACATCAACTGTTTCCGATAAAAGAAAACGTGAACGAGACACTTCTATGGCATCTAAGATTGGGACATATTAATCCAAATAGGATCCAAAGGTTGGTAGAAGCAGGTTCACTGGAGTCTCTCCAAGTTGAACCAATTCCAACCTGCGAATCATGTTTGGAGGGTAAAATGACCAAGAGGGCATTTGGAGCCAAGGGGAATAGAGTCAAAGAAGTGATAGAGATCGTTCACACAGATGTATGTGGTCCAATGTCAACCAAAGCAAGAGGAGGTTATGAGTATTTTGTCACTTTTATTGATGATTACTTAAGGTACGGTTATATTTTCCTTATGAAGCATAAATCTGAGACCTTTGAGAAATTCAAAGAATTTAAGGCTCAAGCAGAGAATCATAGGGAAAAACGTATCAAGTCTCTATGATCCGATCGTGGAGGCGAATACCTCAGCGATGAGTTTTTGAACTACTTATCTGATGAAGGGATTGCATCCCAGCTAACTGCACCCGGAACCCCTCAACAAAACGGGGTTGCAGAGCGAAGAAACATAACTCTTTTGAAAATGGTTAGATCTATGATGAGTTATGCGGATCTTCCCAAGTCGTTCTGGGGTCATGCCTTGGAAACAGTAGCCTAAATTCTGAACTTGGTGCCATCCAAATCGGTTCCCAAAACTCCCAAAAGAATTGTGGACCGGGCGCAAGCCTAGTTTGAGACACATGAAGATTTGGGGGTGTCCGGCCTACGTGTTGGACAAGGAAGCCGGTAAATTGGATCCTCGATCAGAATTAAGGTTGTTTGTGGGATACCCCGAGGGAACAAAAGGGTGTATGTTCTATGGTCCCGAAGATCAAAAGGTGGTAATAAGCACCCACTTTAGATTTTTGGAAGAAGACTATATGAACGAAAGAAGACCCAGAAGTGAGATTACCTTAAATGAGCTAAGGGGGCTAACCTCAATGCCAACTGTACAAGATGACATACCAAACGACACACTTACACAACCGGAACCTCGTCATAGTGGGAGGGTTGTGAAACAGCCCGAGAGATTCATGGGAATAGGAGAGTCCTCGGACTTGATTCCCGGACAAGACGAATCAGACCCATGGACATATGACGAGGCAATCCAAGACAAGGATGCAGATTCTTGGCAAACAGCAATGAAAGCCGAAATGGGTTCTATGTTTCATAACAGAGTGTGGAAGCTAGTTGAACCACTTAATGGGGTAAAACTGGTTGCAAGTGGGTGTATAAGAGAAAAAGAGGACGGGACGGGAAGGTGGAAACCTTCAAGGCAAGACTCGTGGCGAAAGGTTATACTCTGAAAGAAGGGATCGATTATGAGGAAACTTTTTCGCCCGTAGCCATGCTTAAGTCCATCCGAATTCTCTTATCGATCGCTGCGTATCTCGACTTTGAAATCTGGCAAATGGATATCAAGACAGCTTTCCTTAACGGAAGTCTTGATGAAGAGATCTATATGCAACAACCCCAAGGCTTCATTGAAAAAGGCCAAGAACACCTAGTTTGTAAGCTCATGAAGTCCATTTACGGACTCAAACAAGCATCCAGAGCTTGGAACCAATGTTTTGATCATGTTATAAAGTCTTATGGGTTCGATCAAAACGAGTTCGAAAGTTGTGTGTACAAAAGCGTGTCGGAACTGCATTGGTATTCTTAGTACTATATGTAGACGACATTCTGATCATCGGGAACGATGTGAAGGTGTTATCAGACGTAAGGGCATGGCTTTCAAAATAGTTTGATATGAAGGACTTAGGGGAAGCCACACACATCCTTGGGATCAAGATCACTCGAGATCGCAAGAAAAGGATGATAGGCTTATCGCAAGCTTCATACATAGACACTGTCTTGAAACAATTCAGCATGCAGGATTCCAAGAAAGGCTTCGTACCTTTCAGACATGGAATCCATCTATCCAAGAAAATGTGCCCTAAGACGCAAAAGGAGATAGATGACATGAGAGGCATTCCATATGCTTCGGCTGTCGGAAGCCTTATGTATGCAATGCTGTGTATGAGACCGGATATTTGCTTTGCCGTTGGCATGGTGGCAAGATATCAAAGTAACCCGGAAAGAACATTGACGGCGATTAAAAACATTACAAGTATCCGAAAAGAACTCGGGATAGAATGTTAATTTATCATCAAATAGTCTAATCCCCATCGGCCACACTGTGTTTCCAATCGGGACTCGAGAAAATCTACCTCCCAGTAGTGTGTTTTGCATGGGGAGGAGCCGTGACATGGAGAAGCGTCAGCGAAATGCGTCGCAGATTCTACTATGGAAGCCGAATATGTAGTCGCTTGCAAAGGCAAATGAAAAAGAAGTTTTTGCTCAAGAACTTCCTAGTGGACTTGAATGTAGTTCTGAATTTGCCCAAATAGAATCATCGTTTATTGTGACAATGCCGGAGCGATTTGCAAATTCAAGGGAACCAAGAGCCCACAAGGCCAAAGAAACACATTGAAAGGAAATACCATCTTATACAAGATATCGTTAAGAGAGAGATATATATGTGGAAAAGATAGCGTCTCAAGACAACCTAATGATCCATTCACAAAGGGTCGCCTCTCAATACATTCGAGACACATGTGGAAGGAATGGGTGTCAAGACCGTTGCTAATCTGCTTTGAGTATAAGTGGGGAGAAATTATTAGGTTCATGTAGGTGACATTAGATGTCACGAATTAGAACTACACGAGACATGTTGTAGTATACTTAAAAGCGACTTTGAGTATAAGTGGGAGATTGTTGGGATTATCTTTGAAAGTATGTTTTTACTTTGTATAATCAAAATCAATTTCGGACTTATTTACTTAAATAAATTGTTTATCAATGATGCTTTAAATATCATCGAATGTTACATATATTTATTGCATATAACTGTTCATTAAATAAATAGACGTGTTACATTGTAGTTAATTTAGTGATACCAGATCACAAAGATTAAATTAACAATCCCTTGTAACTAAAAGTACACCATTCACGACCTAGATGGAAATGAACAATCCATCGTGAAAGGTTGAAGTGTAAGGCTCGGATTGGCTTGTCTTGACCAAGAGATTACACTAGTGCATGACTGATGTCTTGAATAGGACCTCAGAGGACAAATTCTTCAAAACTGAACAAGGAAGAATTAGACCTCGGTGGTTCGTTATTTCTTAATCTTCGCTCCTTAAATAGGATCACGTGTGGTTGGTAACTATTGCTTTGACTTATCATGGGTAGAGAATAAACGAGATTCAATACTTTTTATCTTGGGCAATATTATTGGTCACATGTGATTGCTAAGATTTAATACGGAGAATCGTGTGCAAGTACGCTTGTTCGATTTGCCCCCTTGGGAGGTTCATAAGCTTTATCATACCAAATCTTGCAAGTGAAACTAGTTTCCGGTATGGATAATAATGTTGAACCGTTCCTTGACCAAGGACAAAAGATATTAATTAACGGAAAGCTATTTCAGTGGCTTGAATTAATTAATGGACTAGATAATCTTAAACACGGGAAATAATAACCGGGAGCCATATTGACTGTAATATGGGTTAAGATGGATAGTGCAATATTAATTATGTAGTGGGATTAATTAATATTTATAGGCTTGAATAATATTGTGGCTCAATATTGATAATTCAAGATCCATTGGAAGGTCCAATCTTAATTCTCCTAAAGGCCCCCTAAGTAGCCCAACATATAGTCCAATAACTGAAAAAGGTGTTTAAAATAAAATAAATATTGTTGCCTTATTTTTCCATGAAATTCGAAATTTATGGATAAAAGGGGAGAAATATTTTATTTGAATTTTGTTATGGAATGAGGATATGTATTCTTGGAATACAAGATTATCTCATTAAATTCAAGAAATCTCCCACTTGGTTATCCATAGAGAGATTTTCAAAAAATTTGATAATTAAGGGAAAGAAAGATTTTCTTGATTTTCTTGAAAATATATTATGGAAGATATGTATTTCTTGAAATACAAGAATATCTCATAAATTCAAAAAGATTCAAATCTTGGATTCTTGCCTATAATTTTCGAAATTAATCCATAACAAAGAGTAGGTGGGATTTTGTGGAATATTATAATTATGGGAAAAAGAATATAGGAGATATATTCAAGATTTCTTGGAGATCAAGAAAAGATTTTCCCACATTGTTTTTGCACCAAAATTTCGACCACCTCTACTCTATAAATAGGGGATGATTCTTTCATTCCCAAGTACAATTCTATGTGCTGGAAAAATTAGTAAATCTACAAAGGTGGTGCAACAAAGTTTATTTTCCTTTTGTTAATTGTTCGCAAGTGTCCTACCACCGGATAGTCGAGCAAGGATTAAGGGAATACTTGGGAAGTTCTTTTGGTGAGTCTAATCAACAAGACCATTGCCTTCCCAAGAGGTACATTCACGTAAACTCGTAGAAATTCCGCATGATTAGGTTTTACGTGAATTGATTATATGCATGATTTGTTGTTGGATTATTATTTGAATTAATATAGGATTAATTCATGCTAGTAATAAATATAAGAATTAAATTTGTATTTAAATATTCATCCCGAATAGATCTGTGCAACTTATTCCCCCAACAATGACTACTCTAGATATACATGGGTCATATTCTTACTCAGTAAGAAAGAGACTCAGACAAAACTGCCAGAACTACTGAAAAGACTCAGTACTGAAAAAAATATGAATGTGGTCAAAATCAGATCAGATAAAGGCACTGAATTTATCAACCATATTATATCTGATTATTGTGCAGCAAATGGAATAGCTCATGAAACATCAGCTGCAAGGACTCCACAACAGAATGGTGTAGCTGAAAGAAGAAATAGGACTCTGAAAGAAGCTGCAAGAACAATGATTCTTTGAAGGTTTATATTCCTAAGAGATTTTTAAATTTGGTTATCAACACCGCATGCTACTCTCGTAATGGATCCATGCCGACAAAGAATCAAGGAAAAACACCTTATGAGCCGTGGAATGAAAGGAAGCCTCTGTTTCTTTTTTTTCGTGTGTTTGGTTGCAAGTGTTTCATACACAATAATGGTAAAGATCAGTTGAAAACTTTTGATAGCAAAGCTGATGAAGGGATATTCTTAGGATATTCTGAAGTCAGTAAAGTCTTCAGAGTTTACAACTGTAGGACTCTTATTATGGAAGAAACACCTCATGTTGTTTTTGATGAATCTACTTGTGTTCGGAAGAAATGCAGAACATGACTCGGGAGAACTGACCAAGAGAATCACCAGACTAAGCCTGAAAAGGAATGATAAAACATCCTCTGAACCTGAAAAGAAGAAGTCAGTCACTTTCTATGAATGGAGTGAGTCAGACTCAGATAAAGAAGCTCAGGATAGAAATACTTAGGATGGTGAGACTCAAGATGGAAATTCTCCACTGAAGGAAAGTCAACACACCGAAGCTGACCCATCTGAACATACACCAGTTCAGACTCAGGTATGTAATGCCGATGAAGATGTGGTCACAGCTGAGGCAAACTCTGAATCTATCAACCAAGGGGGAACAAATGTCTCTGACAATGTTCTGAATGGAATTTCCCCTGAGGAAGATGATTCACTCTCTTTTTTCCGTTATTCCCTGAATTTGATGAAATACATGAACCTAACATTTCTGATGTTGAGGATACTACTGAAGGGGGAACATCCAGGAGAAAATGGTTGGATAGTCATCCTACAAGTCAGATTATGGGTGATCTATCAGAAGGTGTTAAAACAAGAAGGTTCCATGGAGAAAGTGTTTTGTTCTGTTGCTTCCTATCTGAAAAAGAACCTACTGAGATTGAAGAAGCTCTTCAAGATTCATTCTGGATTACTGTTATGCAAGAAGAACTGGATCAGTTTACAAGAAATGAAGTTTGGGAGCTGGTGGACAGACCTAAGAGGCACAATGTGATTGGAACCAAGTGGGTGTTCAAGAACAAGAGAGATGAGAACAACAACATTGTGAGAAACAAGGCAAGGCTAGTTGCACAAGGTTATTCCCAAGAAGAAGGCTTGGATTATGATGAAACCTTTGCACCTGTTGCAAGACTAGAAACCATCAGATTGTTCCTTGCATATGTTGCCCACATGAAATTCACAGTCTATCAAATGGATGTGAAAAGTGCATTTCTGAATGGTATGCTTAAGGAAGAGGTTTATGTGGGACAACCTCTGGGATTTTGTCAGAATGGCCAAGTTTACAGGCTCAGGAAAGCCTTGTATGGTCTAAAGCAAGCACCCAGAGCATGGTATGATACCCTTTCTCAGTTTCTTACTGACCATGGTTTTATTAAAGGAACTGTTGATAGAACTTTATTCAGGATAGAAGATGGGAAATATATCTTACTTGTTCAGATTTATGTGGATGACATCATATTTGGATCTCCAAACCATTAGATGTGTGAGAAGTTCTCAGCTCTGATGAAAGGAAAGTTTGAGATGTCTATGATGGGGGAGATGAATTTCTTTCTAGGACTTCGGTGAAACAGACCAAGGAAGGAATATTCATCAATCAAGCAAAATACACCAGAGATCTGATTGCTAAGTATGGTGTACAGAATTGCAATGCAGTTAGAATTCCCATGAATACTAACTACAAAATGGATCCTGATCCTGAAGGTAAGTCAATAAATCATACTGATTATAGAGGGATCATTGGATCATTGCTATATCTCACAGCAAGTAGGCCTGATATAACATTTACTGTTGGGATATGTGCAAGATACCAAGTTAATCCTAAGGCTAGTCACATGGAGGCTGCCAAAAAGATTCTGATATATCTTAAAGGCACTGTGAATAGAGGATTATGGTATCCAGCTGATGATAACCTTGAATTAACTGGTTATTCAGATGCTGATTATGGTGGATGTATAATTGACAGGAAATCTACAACTGGAACTTGTTAGTTTCTTGGAAGTAAACTGATATCATGGTTTTCAAAGAAATAGACCTCAGTAGCAACCAGTACTACTGAAGCTGAATACATGGCTGCAGGAAGCTGTTGTGCACAGATTCTTTGGCTCAGACAACAATTAAGGGATTATAAGATTATAGTCAATGAAGTACCTATATTTTGTGACAATAATAGTGCAATTGCTATTACATAAAATCCAGTATTGTGCACCAGATGTAAACATGTTGATATCAGACATCACTTCATCAGAGATCATGTTGAAAAGAAGGACATCAGAATGGAGAAAATTCATACTGATAAACAGAGAGCTGATATCTTGACTAAACCCCTGGCTGAATCAAGATTTCAGGAACTATCAGTTGAATTGGGAATGTTGGACACAGGTGAATGAATTTCACTGAAGGGAGAAGTCCTTCAGGTGCATGTAGTTATTCAGGGGGAATAACTCAGGACAAAAATTTTCTCAGGATGGAAACTGAGACTCAGGACGAAATCTTGTAGGATTAATATTCAGTAAGGTTTATGTATTCAAATAATCCTGAAGTTATATTGATGCATGCATTAAATTCAGTAGCATTTATTACACCAGAGATTACTCAGTAATCATTTGAAATAAATGACAAAAGGCCTGAATGTTTAAAGCGGGAATGATTGTTGATCGGAAAAGACGAACAGTCGCCTCCATTTCCGTGAGACGTCCATTTGTTAACCTATAAACTGCTACTTGCCTATTGTCCAGAAAATTAACCAAATATAGTTATTTTCACTCGAGATTTTCTTTAAATCTACGATTAAATCTCAACCCTTTATCGTATCTTCGAGATTTAATCACAACCATTGATCTTTATTTCATAGATCATATATAAGCCAGTCTTTAACTCTCAATCGTTTATTTCTCACATTTAAACGATCAAAATTCCCAAATCTCTAAAACCTTCAAATCTTTAAAACTTCAAAATCTCAAAACTCTCAAAATACTCTACCCGGAAACCATCTCAACAATGGAATTCCCAAATTACTCAATGATCAAAGTTCTCGCGGAAACAGAAAAGTCGTACTTCAAAAATGTTGTAGACATGATCGATAACAAGGCTACTCAGGTAGAGGAAGAGGCTCTAAACATGTTGCGGATGGCTCGATTGACATGATTGGTGAGCAATATGCCAGAATTAGAACTCGCACAGGAGGTATTACAGTTCGTGATAAATCTAAGTCAAGGAGATGACGGTGGACTGGTGTCGCAGTTGAGCTTCGACACTTTCGCAAAATCTAGGACAGAGGTGGTTCGCAATATTAAGGTATCTCTATCCTTAGAAGATATAAATTCTGCTTTTGAATTAAATGATAATGGAGAGGATCCTGCTCAATATATGGCGGGACGAGAGCAAGAGATTCTGGATAAATTTGAGGAAACTAAGGCAGAACTAAAAGGTGCATTGCACAAACGTTGTTTAAAACCCAAGTATCGTGTTTTAATCGACATTGTTGCAAAATGCTTGATGAGCACATCGGGAAGTCTAGAACAGGTGAGCAGAAACAAGCTAAGGCTTATGGCCGCAATAGAGGATTCACCCGCTGTAGATTTCAACTGGCTCAAATTCCTGGTGAACTGCATCCTTCTTCAGACTGAGAAACTGAGGTATGCTAAAGGCGCATTCACCAAGAATGGGAAAGTGTTGTTAGGAACAAAGATTAGCTTTCTAATAGAAACTTTGTCCCGAGAAGAAATGTTCTTAATGGGAGGTGTTGAGTTTTCAAGGACTCGCATCATGTTCAGAAAGTCAAAAGTCCAGAAAAAGAAGGCAATAAGCCAAAGCTCGATGGTTCAGGAGGAACCTGAGGATCAGGAAGAATCTAGCACTGATCAGGATGATGTGGTGATTGCTGATATTGTTCAGAAATCAGTCAGGACAATACCAGCAAAACATCCTGAGGCTTCAGGACAGAACGAACAGAAGAAGAAATCCCTGGATTTACTCAAGGTAAAAAGAGAAACTGGTGATAAGCTGAAGACTAAGGCACTGGCACCTCAGAAGAGGAAAAGACTTCAAACTATTGCAGAGAAAGAGGCCGGTGATGCAGAAGATGTTCAAACTGAGACTCAGCAAGGAATTAAGTCCCCACTTCAAGTACTTGCTCAAGTAGTGAAAGATGTTCAAGAGCAGGACACTGAGGAAAATGTATTCTCAGAGGTACTTAAAACCTCCCTGAGCACTGATAAAATATCTCAGGAGATTTTTAAGGGACCTCAGGAACAGACAGATCCTCAGGATATGCTGAGTTTGGATACTCTCCTGAAAGAACCATTCCTTGATCCTACAACACTACAAATCATTCAGTCCGAGTCAGATATTCCAGAGAGTCCTGAATTAAGGAAAGGAGAAGCATAAGAAATAGAATGGCGGAGCAAGGGGGAACGGTTCATCTTGGACAGAACCCTGAACTGAATGCTTATCCTGACCTTCAGGATGTTTTCTTTAGGCTCAGGACAACGGTGTATATTCTGAACCAGACACTCCCAGAAATGCTGAACATAGCCTCCTTCAGAGGAGGAGAATGGTGGAGTGCTGAGACTGCTGCTCTGACAGAATTCTCAGGGTTCAGAAAGACCAAGCTCAGAATGAAAGTTGCTGATTTTGATGAGCTAGTGAAGAGAAAGTTGGCTGAGAAGAAGAAAGTTGAGGTTGATGTATCCAGTTCTATGAATCAGGAAGGAGATGAGGATCATGATGGAGAAGGTGAAAAACAAGCTGGAAAGGATAAACCAGCTGAGAAAGAAAAAGAACCTGAGAAAGAAAAGGAAACTCAGGAAGAAATGGAAAAGGAAGCTGATGCTGAACCAACTGATGTCAGACAACCTCAGACTGAAGTTAGCACTCTTCAGGTACCTTTTGGCACTATTATACATTATGCCGAAGTTACTGAAGTACCTAACTTTAAATCTGATGTTTATGATATACAGACTGAGGCTCATTTGGAGCACCCAGCTCATTTGGAGAGTATTGTACTACCTCCAGTGGTTGATTTTACATCAATCCTGGATGAACTAAAGAAAGTAGTACCAGTGGTGGAGAAAATGACAAGGATGGAGGAGATGCTGGCAAGTCTGACTCAAAAGCTTGAGAATCTAAGCTCCTCATCTGACATACTACAAATTCAGACAACTCTCTCAAACAAAATGACTCAGATGGAGTCAGCTCTGGTTGCTCAAACTCAGAAAATGGAGAACCTGAGTTCATCATCGGACATGCTTCAACTGCAAACAACTCTTTCAGATAAGATGACTGTTCTGGATGGAAAGATTGATGAAGTACATACAGAGCTCAATGTCAACATGAAGCAAATGTACCAAGATAGGATTGCTTATCTTGAAGCAAAACTGATTGAGAAGAATGATCTGATGATCAAAACAACTGTTGAGGAAATGGGCTCCCTGCTCATGACCAAGATGACAGACATGATGCATGATATCTTCTCAAAATAGTTTGCTCCACTTTCAGATGAATTCTCAATGGCCAAAAACTATATGATGAGGCTGGAGGATGAGCATGATCAATTGGCTGGGGCAGTACGCAGTATGGGCAAGGAACAATACTATATGGATACTGCATTGACCCAACTTCTTCCAAGGTATGGTGCCAAAAAGGGGGAAAGGTCTGCTGCTGGCAAATTAGATTAGTTGTTGGCACAAACCTTGGAGAAGAAAGCTCAAAAAGAAGCTGAGGTAAAGAAAATCTTGGATGCCTTGAGTGAAATTGAGGTTACAGAAAAACTAAAGTTTGCAGAAGCTGAAAAACCTACCTTCACTCAGACGAATGATCAAATCACTCAGGAAGTAATTACTGAGAAAATGAGTGATAGAAGGATGGTTGAGACAAGCAAGGCAGGAGAAGAACAAGCCAGACCAGAGAAGAGAAAAGCAGTAGCTTTTGTTGAAACAGAAAAGAAGAAAAGAGCAAAGGTAGCAAGACCCACTCAGAGGAAACTGATTATGGAGTTCGAAGAATCTGAAGAAGAAACTGAGGAAGTTGGACCTGATATTCAGAAAGAAACCTTTGACACCAAGAAAACTCTGAGAGCTTTGCAAATTGAAAAGGAGAAAAGAACTGCTGCTTTTGTCTCTGGTGCTCCTCTGATCAAGAAGAAGAAAGAAGAAGAAACAAGAGAAGGGGTGGTTTCAAGAAGTTCATTAGCAAGAGGAGAGGCACTAAAAAGACTCAGAAATGGCTGCACATTGATAAATGGATACCATTACAGATCAATGATGAATGGGAGGAAATCAAGAGAACCTTCTGGTTCTATTATGAGATTCTGGGAGAATTGAGGGGGAGCAGCTCAGACAAGAATGAGGCATTCATTGAATATTTGATGACATTCTATCCTGAGTATCTGCAGAAATGGATCAACCTGGCAGATGAAGGCAATACTCAGATTGTAGCTCCAGGACCATACATGTACCCTGCTCCTAGATTTGAGAATGGCTTTGTAAATGAAGCAACCATTTCTCAGGAAATTGCTCAGTATGCTATCCAGCTAGGACTGACAGGAAACAATCCTGATATTATCAAGGCAAGAGACGAGTTGAAGAAAAGGTACTTTGGAATGTTCAACTTGGAAGTACCTGAAGATGAGATTGAAGAAGACTGAAGACTTTTTACTTTATGTATGTCTTTTGTTTTTTTGTTCATTGTAAGCTGTAATGATTATCTACTGATCAATGAAAATTTATCTTTTATGCTCAAAGATAATATCTCATTATCTTCTTACATGTCTTTTACTATTTTGATATGCCTGTATATTTAAAAGTGTTTGGGAGATATGCCATTTTAGATTGTAATAGATAATTGAAACCTGAATATAGGTTAGGTTTTCTTAAAATGTAACAAGATGGTTTTGGCATCATCAAAAAGGGGGAAATTGTTAGGAGATGAATTTAAATAAGAGTTTTGATTAAGATCCCAAAACCCCTGAGTATGACATGTTCAGGATAATCTTGATAGAATAGAATCAGGATCAGGTTTCAATAGATATTAGGAATCAGGATTATCTGCACCATGTATAATCAGCAGATATAGATCAGGGAAGTTTAATGTACTGAAGACTCAGAAGACTCTGAAGAACCAGAAGAATACTGAAGACTCAAAAGAATCACAAGACCAAGATCCTCAAAGATCGTTTTTGTCTTGATCAAAAGGACCCTGAACAAATGAAATAGTGTTATGTTCATTCCTAGTACAAACAAACAGAATGTTAGACATTCGTGGACATTAAGGAAAATATCAGTTCAGAAGAATCGACTTAAAAGAGCCGTTTGTTTGTCTCTGTTCAAAGGAAGATCTTGACCAATGAGGAGGCAACAAAGATCATTTCATCGACACCTTCGAAAGCGACATCTCACTGAAGAAATGTCATAACTTATATCTTCCAGTTCACAGAAATTGGTGATTGGCTACATGGCTGCATATTTCCTAAAACATGCAAGGGAGTGTTAAAACCCTAAAATAGTCGTTCATCTAAAACCAGAAGAGGAAACCCTTGATGCTATCTCTTCCAACAGATAGTTTTTCAAGAGTAACCTTTGGAGAAGTTGCCTATAAATACCAGTGACCTTCTACATTGAAAGGTTACGGGAAATTACAGCAACTCAAGAGCTCATTCGTATTCTTGCAAATTGAAGCACTTGAAAAACCTAGAATTTATCAAGTGTTTCACATTGGAGAGAGCTCATTTCACTATGCCTAGACTGATAAGTTATATCCTAAGCTTAGAGAGATATCCTAATCTTTGAATTTGTTCTTATTGTAAAGGATATCTCACCCTAGTTGGAAACCAACCCAAACCCAAACCCTTTGATAAGGTAGTTTGTGTGTGTATTTTGTTGGTGAGTTAGAGTTGTAAAGAGTTAGTAAGCTGCAGGTTAGCCAGCCAGAAAACTCTAGAGAAGAAGTTAGTAAGCTACTTGTGGTAGTCTGAAAACTTGTGTGTGTGATTGAGTTAGTAAGCTGCAGTGAGTCAGCCAGAAAACTTAAGGTAGAAAAGTGAGTAAGCTACAGTGAGTTAACCTGAAAGCTTTAGGAAGTGGTTAAGGAATTTCTCTGAAGATCAGAGAGAGTGGACGTAGGAGCTTGAGTCTCTGAACCACTATAAGTGTTGTGTTGTTTGCTTTCTGTACTGCATTATATATGTTGCATGTTTTTCACTGAAAGCATATTTACTGATACTCAGTTGGAATCGATCCACTGAATGTGCATTAACTGATTCACAACCTTAATCACTGTTTTATTAAAGGAAGAAGATTTTCAGCAAGTTAAAACGAGTATAAACTTAGGGCAAACCATTCCGCACTCTTGATTAGCTAGAACAGATAGTTACCAAACTGAACTAACTCTACTGAGTATTCAGTAAGATAATTATCTGATCCAAGCTTCTCAGGATCTCTGATAAAACTCAGGATCAGTTGTGCTAATCTGAAGCTTCTGAAAGTCGCCAGATCACCGTCTCGATGAGACTTTGACTCAGGGCGATTTGTGCTTCTCAGGGCTAAATTATCAGGACAACCTGACCCTTCTGACCTCAGTGAAGAAAAAGTTTTAAAAAAAATCACTGAACACGTCTATTCCCCCCCCATACACGTGTAAGACTCATTTGCACCGGGACCAACATCTACTATGGTATCCACGTAATCCCCGTTCACGGACTTGCACATATTTGCCAGCGTTGAATCTGAGACAGAATTTTCTAGGAAAATTCTCATTCTAGATTTTATGGAGAAATATGAATTAACGTCATTTGTGAATTCCCAAGAGCTTGTATATATAAGAAAAGGTCCAACTTAAATCTTAAGTTGACCTGATTGGGAAATAAAATCCTTAATTTTTATTTAAATAAATCTCTAAGATTTATTTCCTACATATAAAATCTCTACGGATTTAATTCCCATATATGTCAAATCTTTACAATTTGATTCCATATATATTAAATCCTATAATAATATTCCATATATTATTATTGGGAATCCTATTTAATTAAATCCAATTTAATTAAATATTAATAATAATTAATTCCAAATTAATCTATTCTTAATTAATTCTCCATAAATTAAATATTAAATCCAATTTAATATTTAATCAACCAACTATAATCCGTAAAAGGGAATTACTTGTTGTGTGACCCATAGGCCCTCATATATCGAGCGATTAGTCAAACTAACGATCTTAATTGAACCCTAGACAATAAATCAGACATTCTCAATATATGAGGTACGTTGCGAGAAACGTGCAACTACATGTAACTGAAACATGGGATATTACGATTTCCTCCTTTCATTCACGAATACTTGATTAAGTCTTGAACATGATGAAGTGTCTATTCAAATAACTTAATCATGTTATCTCCAATCACTAATTGATCATGTATGTCACACTTAGCCACAAAGTCTAAGTTGACGTGCATCGGCCGATGACTTTGATCCAATTATGACGAGAAGATGAGTATTCTCTCTAAATCCACTTTGAGGAATGAATCTATTCTTGGCTCAACTACCACGCACATGCACTTCGTGATGAACCCAATCCAAGCCGTATCTACCCATGGTTAGGGTGCAAGCGTTGGTCATGGTCAAAGTTCATCATCCCACACATGTCGTGCGTATTGACCTCAAGTCAAAGGAGTATCGCATCGCTCCCACTAACCGAGATACCCGTAGACACATATAGTGGAAATACATCAAACGGTTTCTCGGATGGGTACACAAATACCCTCTAAGGTATTTGTGCATCCATCATGAGATACCTAGTATCTCGTAGTAAGTGAGATCTTACTACACTCTCTAAGAGTATGATGCAGATCGCACACCAATCTCCATTGTATCATCAATATTGTTGGGAGATGAATTTAATAAAAGATTATATGATTTTGATTAAGATCCCAAAACCCCGATGTTCTTAATGATCTTGATAATTGAGTCGATTCGGTTTTTAGAGTATTGGATGATTATCATGCTCAAGAACTATAATAGGTTCTCAAAACTCAACTATGACTCAAGAAACCAAGATCATGAAGACTCAAGACTCAAGATATAAACAGACTTGATGAGACATGAATAAATGCAAACAAGATCAAACATAATCATTCAAATCAAGAATATCGAAAACCACGAATTATCAAGACTCGGCCATTGAACTAATTTCCGAGAACTATATCTATCCGAAGGATGCAATTCAAAGTTAGATATCATTCAAATGCATTAAAGGAACTAAGTCAACAATCCCATTGTCTCTTGAAGACACCTTTAATCGAAGACAAAAGTCAAAAAGAGGAAGACGATGAACCACCTAAAAATGTCATGTTAGGTTCGGTGCGCAAATATTTCATGTATTTTTTAAAATTATGTTAAAAAACCCTAAATATTTATTTATCAAACTAAAATTAATAGTTTTCAAAGAGTTGGTTATGCCTATAAATTTTGACCCTCTACTTTGTAAGGTTACGGAAATTTATACTTAACTCAAGAGCTAAACTTATTCTTATGTTAAAATAATTATTTCCCAAGTTATATTGAAGAGAGCTCATTTACTAAGCCTAGATTGATAAGATTTATCAAAAGATTATCCTAACCCTTTCATTGTGCTTCATTGTAACTCATCCTAAAACCAACCGAGAAACCCCAAACCCTTGAGAAGGTAGTTGTAGTGTGTTTTGTTGGTGAGTAGAGTTGTAAAAAGAGTTAGTAAACTGCCTCAAAAAAACTCTAGAGGAGAAGTTAGTAAAGTTATTGAGTAAGTAAACATCGTATTTCGGGTTGAGTAAGTAAACTTAGTCGAAAGCTCGAAAGTTGATATTTTCTTTGAAGAGTCGGAGAGAGTTGTAGGAGCTTGAAAATATTTATTTTTCCTTATCAAAATTGACTTGATTTTGAAAGCATACTTTTCAATATTCGTTGGAATCAATCCAATTCATAAGTGAATCACGGCCTAATCACTATTTCATAAAGGGAAGGTCTTTTTTTAAAGCTTAAAAACGAGTATAATCTAAGGGCCAACCATTACGACGATATAGTTTCAATATTATCAAAATTTTCTTGAGGATTCAAGAAGCTAGTTATCCGATCCAAGCAACTCAGATCTCTCTCGACATCCTTTCAATCTTCATTAATTCTCATTTAATTTTTTGATTTTCTCCCAAGTAAAAACACGTGTATTCCCCACACACGTGTAAGACTCCCATTCTTGATGATCCTTGATCGGGGCTATTTGAGAATCATTCATCCGAGTTCTCACAACCTCAATGATAAAGAATGACTCATGGGAACACTTGCATGAATAAATGCAAACAATCAAACATAATATTCAAACAAGTGTATTGTCATGCATTAATATTAAGTGAACTATAATATTAAATCAAACTGAATATCATCGAGTATTATGTCCTTACAATAGATTGTCTCTAGGACACTAACACTAACAGTAACACCCCTAAAATTCATGTTAGGTATTTTGATATTTCATGTATTTTTTAAAATTATAAAATATTTATTTATCAAAATAAAATTAAAATTGTTAATATTTTCAAAATATATACTTATGTGTAGATATACATAAGATATTTATTTTCCACGTTACTTATCCTCAATCTCATTAACATTTTTCAGATTAAAAAATGAGTACGGTGGAGGGACAGTGGGTCGCCTCAAATACTAAATTATTAAGCAAAAACTTGTATGAAATATTGCATACTATGATTTTTGTGCAATTTGGCCAAAATCTTTATCTTTCGCGAGTCTTATCTTATTTTTCTTCTTCCTTATGATCACAACAAAATCTTTTTTCACAAATGGCGTTTTCTTCGTTTTCTTTTTAATCTTCACTATTCAAATTCTTTCATATTCTTCTTGTTTTTTTCAATTTTCTCATCCTTGCAAATTTATAGGTCCTTCCATTCTTTTTCCTATCGATTTTCTAACGCAGATTTTTAAATCTTTCTGCACTCTTCTCAGTTGTTCTTTTAAATCTGTAATTTTTTATTGAGAATTTTTTTTCCATTCTTGTACTGATTTTTGTTCATGTGGTAACACGTTTTTCATCATAGGGTAACATTTTTTTGTTCATGTAGTAACACATGTGTTTTAGTAATATGTAACACTGTATACATGTCTTCGTAATACTATATGAATACTCATGTGTTACCATATGAACAACAATGTGTTACCTTGTGACCCATGTGTTACCTTATGAACATTTATGTGTTACGTCATGTTTTAATACGTATTACATAAGATATAAAGTTTTTTTAGTATAACAATGTAGTAACATTTACTTATACATTCAGTAACACATGGAGAATGATAGTAAGTAGTTACACATAGATGTAGATGTAGTAACACATGTGTTTTAGTAATATGTAACACTGTATACATGTCTTCGTAATACTATATGAATACTCATGTGTTACCATATGAACAACAATGTGTTACCTTATGAGCCATGTGTTACCTTATGAACATTCATGTGTTACGTCATGTTTTAATATGTATTACATAAGATATAAAGTTTTTTTAGTATAACAATGTAGTAACATTTACTTATACATTCAGTAACACATGGAGAATGATAGTAAGTAGTTACACATAGATGTAGTAATACGCAAAACCTTGCAAAAATAAATAATATTTAAGAATTATGTATTCAAGAAGAATTGAACCTGCGACCAAATATATTAACAATAGACCTGAACCATTAGGCTACAACATAAACTTGATAAGGATATCCTTTTATAAATATATATTATGTCGTCGACCCGCCCGACCCGCACCATGACCCACGAGATTTGACAAGTTTTACCTAAAATATGTTATATTGCAAATATGATTTTTGTGCAATATTTCACAAGAGAGTCACTCGAATTATTATTGTTTGAAAAATATACATGTCATTTTACATTCAAATTATAAATTATGGTGTTTTAAGTAGTCCATTTATATTAAGTCACATCTCTTTTTAGAATTTTTTTGAGTTCTTGTTTATTTATGTTATTTTCCTTTTAAATTTTTATCTATATTAGTATTCAAAAGACTACTAAAAATCGGGATGTGACATTTTTGTTCGAATTTTGAAACTTTTTTTAGAATTTTTAGATTTAGATACTTTTTCAAAAAACGTAACCTAAAATTTCTTATATATTTGACAAAAATTCTGATTTTTTTTCCAATTTTCGATTTTTTTTTCTCTCCAAAAGGGGTGATTTTGATATTTTAATAATATATGAAAATAATAAAAATGTTTGGAAAGTGTATTTCCTAAAAATAGGAGTGCGAATAACGTTTTTTTAAGAAATTTTATGGGCTGAAATTGAGGGCCCCGAAGTGGGCTAGGCTTTGGAGATTTGAACCGCCAACTTCACCATTCGTTAACACTAGATGCTTTTCTCATTCTGGAAGGAATGTTGAAAGCAGCAGCAATTTCAAGCACATTTCTCTGCACACACAACCGTCTCTTGAATTTCAAACCTAATTCCTTCCTCCGTCGCGCCATGTCTACCGCCGCCGTTAAACAAGTCGGCACTCACAATGGAAGCTTCCACTGCGACGAGGCCCTCGGCTGCTTCATGATTCGCCTCACCAAAAACTTCTCCGATGCTCACATCGTCCGCACCCGTGACCCCCAGGTAACTTTATCATTATCACCTTCGCGTTGTGCTGTGGGAATTTTATGTGCCTTAAACTGCCTGTTTTAGGTGCTTGAAGGACTTGATGCTGTGCTTGATGTGGGTGGGGTTTATGATCCCTCCAAACACCGCTACGACCATCACCAGAAGGGTTTTCAAGAGATTTTTGGCCATGGCTTTAATACTAAGCTCAGTAGTGCTGGTCTTGTTTACAAGGTATTTTTCCTTGTACAATGCTTGCCTTTATTCCTTTATGTACATACATTTTTAACCATGGTGTGATTGATTCTTAAATCCTTTTACTGGTAGTGGATGAGCTACAGTGTGGACTATGATTCATTTATTTTTCTCAATATGCAAGATTACTTGTGTTTTCTGAATTTTTCATATGTTTATGTTTTAGTTAACTTGGTTTGCTTTCTTACTTGAAGCATTTTGGGAAGGAGATAATTGCTAAGGAGCTTCAAGTTGATGAAGATCATCCAGACGTTGATCGTTTGTTTCTTGCAGTTTACAGGAACTTTATGGAGGTTATCTACTTTTATTAAGCTTCCTCTTTAAATTTAATGCACTAGGCAAAGCATCTCGTAGGAGAAGTATCTACCTGCAGGAAAAAAACCGAGGATTCTTTCACTGAACTGAACAAAGCCTGTAGCTTTTGTCAGATACTATGTGATAAATAGAAGCAGGGCTAATCATTCCAATCTTTTTATTACCTAGAGTGGAATAGTTGATGCTGAGCATGGAGTGCCCCAGTTATCTCCGAAAGGCCTCCTCTCCAACCTGGACTATGCATTACTTATTTCTCCTTGCCTTTGGTTAATTAGAATATTCTAGAAGTTTGAATTCCATTTTTAGATTATACTTGTAATACTTTGTTTTAATTGATAACAGGCGATCGATGCCATCGACAATGGAATCAATCAGTATGATACAGACCAGCCACCAAAATATGTGAATAATACGCACTTGTCTTCACGAGTTGGAAAATTAAACTTGGATTGGACAGATCCTGATCGGTCATCTACAAAGGAAAATGAAGCGTTTGAACAAGCAATGTCATTGACAGGAAAAGAGTTTATGGATGTAAGTTTCCTAAATTACATCTGAATTCTGTCTTTTCTTATTTGTGATATATTTACCTCTTTTCTGTAAATAGATTTAATCCTAATATTTTGCTATAAGGAGGTGATAAATTATTTGATCATTGAAACTTATCTTGAAAACGTCCTTGACTTTGGTTCTTGATTTGATCTGAAGATTATTTTGTCAGAGTTCTAACAATTGTCAGCTTTGTTCAGAATGTTCGACATCTTGCACGGTCATGGCTACCAGCTAGGTCAATTGTGCTGAGATGCCTTGAAGCAAGGCTGGATCTTGATCCTAGTGGAGAACTTATGGTCTTAGATAAATTTTGCCCGGTGAGTAAATCTTACCTGCATGTTTGAGAAAGTTATATATTGGTTGTCAGCTTGTTATTAGAGTTAATGCTTCTGTCCTAGTAAGGTTTATCCGACATGCGATAAAGTGTTGATAATTTTAGTAGAGCATCATAATTTTTTCAAATGTTATGATACATGTGTTCCTATTCCCTCTGTGTCACTCTATCAGTTGTTTAAGAATATGCAATTTGTTCTGTTGTGAGCATATTGTGCAAGGTCGACCCCGACCCGAAGTACCCCATAGTAGTGAAGATGAAATTTATTAAGGAAAACATCTCGGAGGTCGGCGGGAGAAACTATCACGGACCGCCGAGAAGACGTGCGACCAGAGCGATCTCCCGGATCTCGGTCTGACACAAATGCAGACCATTAAATACGACTGGACAGGTGTCAGGCAGGCGGCGCAGAAGAACCTTCCTAAAACAGACTTAAGTCAGGGATAAAGCAGCGAAGGACGATTATGAATGACAGGTCGAGGTACTTAGGCGGCTAATTCCCTGCAAATCCGGGGATTACCTCGGGGGACCTCCCCGCGACCTCCGACATATATAACATCAGTCTTGTAGCATTTAATGTTTTGCAGGATGACTTTTGGCTAGCTGTACTTGTAACCCGGGAGAGTGAGCTTCACACTCCCAAACACTATAAATAGGGCTCATTTATGACCCAATGACTAGAGAATTCATACCATACCAAACCTCTTGCAAAATTACTTCTTGCATTAATAACCGAGTACACATTCATCATTCAATCATATGCAACTAATACAACTCTTATCTCATAATTACTTGTTTGTGTTATCAAGATCCTAAGCCACACTAAAATTCCTAACCTCGATATTTTGATACACAACATGTTCCACTCTTGGTGACAATTTTAGATTACCAATAAGATTATATTCCCTGTTCAACTTTGCCCATGGATTGAATATTGGAAGTAAATTATTCCCTACTTTTATTCGTTGTTAGAGAGGGTACTGTTTTTATTTTATATGTACATGGCTAATATCATCATTCTTAATTATTTTGACACTTAAATGACTAAAAGAGTGGAGTGGCGAGAGTAGTATCTGGTAGATACTCAGTATCTATTGAAGAGAATGGAATAAACCATATATGAACAGGATTATAGGAATACTAGTAAATCACAAGTGAATCTGTCTGACCCGGACCAAATCCCTGAGGGGGAAACTTCAACAAACAAGTTCCAGTTTTGGAACTCTTTTGTTGCTTTATCTTTGAACTTCCATTGGCACCAGTTATTTGCTTCCTCTAAATATCTGTACATTCTAAAGAGTATATAATGTTCTTTCATCCCTTATTTAAGTGATCAAATTTTATCCTGATACACATCTACAATTATACATCTTTTTTCATCTTTCTTTTATTAATAATAGAACGTATTTGCCATCTACAATTCTACATGTTACACAAGTATATACATTATTCACCTTTTATATTCCCTCCATCCCACAAAGATAGGCTTACCGGTTTTTTAACACAAATTAAAAAATTAAAGTTATTATAGTTAGAACATTAAATTTTTGCTTTGTTTCTCCATTTTGCCCTTATGTCTACTAGTTTCCCAAGACAATTACTGCTAACAAGATACATTAAGTAGGGACAAAAGATGGAAATAAAAATTTAATGATAACTTAAATATTGTAACTGGCCTATCTTTGTGGGATGGATGAAAATAGAAAGCAAGCCTATCTTTATGCGACGGAGAGACTAATATGATTTTACGATACTAAGTCTTTATGGGTAGCCAGTCATCAGTATGTTTCATGATCAAGTATCGTAACCTTTAATCTTAACTCAGTCATTTATACTCCTTGAAACGTGTCCTTACCAAGTATAATTTATTAGTTCAGTTTGGAAAAAGAAAATTGTCAGCACAGAGGCCATAGGGTGTAAAAGAGCGAGTGTATATGCAATAATTTTTTTACTCATTATTGGTTCTGATTGAGAATTTGTTTTCCACAGTGGAAACTTCATTTATTTGAGCTCGAGGAAGAAATGAAGATTAATCCACCAATTAAATATGTACTCTACCAGGTACTTATGCATATCCTTTTAGTTTCATATAATTATGTGTTGTAATTTGAATACTATGACTGTGGAAATGCATTTCTGAATTGCAATTAAATATGATGACATTATGTGAAAATGTTTTAGGATGAGAGAAGCAAATCTTGGCGAATCCAGGCAGTGGGAGTAGCACCGGATAGATTTGAAAGTCGTAAGGCGCTTCCTGCTCAATGGCGCGGTCTGAGAGACGACCAACTGTCTAATGAGTCAGGAATTGGTGGGTGTGTTTTTGTCCATATGAGTGGCTTTATTGGTGGAAACCAAACTTACGAGGGTGCCCTTGCAATGGCAAAAGCAGCTCTGAGGCTCTAATCATGAAAATCAACGTTATAGGTGATGCTACACTCTGATTTATTAGAGGAATTTTTAACGGGATTTGCTTTATGTATTAGTGTTCGTGTAATTGCCTTGATACTGCTTCCTTTCGACGAAACTGGATGATTACTGAGAAGCCATTCAAATTTAGATCTATAGAAGAAACAGTAAAGGAAACGAATTATTTGACAAGTTTCTCAATGAAAATGAAAGCAAGCTGTGTGAGACTAGAGTATTTGTTATGGTCAGTAGTTATATGCCCAAAATATGTGATAATTGATCCTTGGAATGATGTTAGAAGTTGTTTCAGTATATGATATTTTTCTTGTCCTAATATTTCCAGCGTGATGACCCCAATTCCCTTACTACTTTTATCAGGAAGGACTCCATCTCATTGGTTCTGGAACATGATTTTCTAATTTATCTTCTTGCGTATTGAAATTTCTCAATTGTTAGATTTATATTCCTCAGTTGTAGACATTAAATTTCTGCAAATAAAATTGAATACTTCTTGGCACATGCGAAACTGAAACTAAAGAGATTGATGTGTACTTCGCGAGCTTTACCAGTATTTTTCTCCCTTGGTGGTTTTATGGTGTGAAAAACTACAATTTTAAAAAAAATGATTAAATAATTACTTTTATATGTTGAGATTGTTGGAGCCTGAGTGAAACGGGGTTGCAGCACGCGGGAGGTGCTCGACCAGTGCTCGAGGTCGAGCAGATGTGCTCGGTCGAGCACCCCTCTTTCCAGCAGCGAGCAGGCGCTCGATCATGTGAACCGCTCGACCAAGGCCCGAGGTCGAGCGGTTCCGAGGCCCTGTACGCGGATTTAGGGTTTTCAGCCCAGCTTTATATTTAAATATTTTTGACTCATTGTAATTGTATTGTATTATCACTCATATCACTCGAAAATAGTAGATCTTCTGGCTTGGTAGTGCCCACAGACGTAGTCATTTATGACGAACTGGGTAACCAAATTTGGGTTCCTTAATTCGTGTTTTCCATTACTTTCTCCATAATTGTTGTTTAAATCCTAACAACTGGTATCAGAGCATCTGGTTCAAGGGATCTGGTGGGAGCAATTATGATAGCTGAAGGGAAATCGCCTGTTGAGAAGTTTGATGGAACGGATTTTGGATTCTGGAAATTACAGATCGAGGATTATGTGTACGGTAAAAATCTATATCAACCTTTAGGTTCACAGCCTGGAGATATGAAGGACGACGAGTGGAAGTTGCTGGACAGGAAGGCGATGAGTGTGGTTCGTCTGTCGCTATCCAGGAACGTCGCCCTACATACGGTGAAAGCAAAAACCACAAAGGAGATGCTGGAGATTTTGACTGAGATGTATGAAAAATCGTCTGCAGCGAACAAGGTTCATCTGATGCGGAGGTTATTCAACCTGAGGATGGCAGAGGATACTGTGGTAGTCAATCATCTCAATGAGTTCAATATGATAATAACCCAATTGAGCTCGGTTGAGATTGATTTTGATGATGAGGTTCAAGCCCTAATTTTGTTGTCTTCTTTACCAGAAAGTTGGAGTGGGACAGTAACGGTTGTTAGTGCTTCAACAGGTGAAGTGAAACTAAAATTTGATGAGGTTAGAGATCTGATCATGAGCGAAGATATTCGCAGGAAAGAATTGGGTGTGGCCACAGGATCAGTATTGAGTACGGGAAACAGAGGCAGATTTGAATCCAAAGGGAAGCCAAATCGGGGTAGGTCAAAGTGAAGGGGCAAAGATAAGTCCAAGAAGGACAAGAGTCAAGTTGAGTGCTACAATTGTCATGAACTTGGTCATTACAAAAGGGAGTGCAAGGCACAAGCAAAGGCACAAGGGAATGCACCAAAGAAGAATGACAACTCAGCAAACACCGCCACTGATGAGGGCTCAGATGCATTAATCTTGAGCGTAAGCAGTCCATTGGAATCGTGGGTGTTAGATTCTGGAGCATCGTTTAATTCGTGCAGCGGTGCTGACGTAATGGAGAAGTACACTTCCGGGAACTTTGGGAAGGTTTATCTAGCTGATGATTAGCCTTTGGAAATCAAAGGGAAGGGGAATGTTCAGATCAAGACACCAAATGAGACTGTTTTGCAGTTGAAAGATGTGAGACATATTCCTGGTTTGAAGAGGAATTTAATTTCAGTTGGGCAGCTTGATGATGAGGGTTACAAGGTGATCTTTGGTTGTAACACGTGGAAGATAACCAAAGGTGTCATGGTAGTGGCTCGAGGCAATAAAGAGTGAACGTTGTACATGACAGGCAACACCCGGGACAACATTGCTCTTGCAAGTGAAAAAGGGAATGCAGATTTGTGGCATTGTCGTCTTGGCCACATAAGTGAGAAAGGGATGAAAGTTATGTGTTCAAAGGGCAAACTGCCAGACCTCAAGACAGTTGACATCGGGTTATGTGAGGACTGTGTATTCGGAAAACAGAAAAGGGTGAGTTTTTCGAAGGGAGACAGAACCTTGAAGAAGCAGAAGCTGGAGTTAGTCCACAACGACTTGTGGGGTCCAGCACCCGTGACATCTCTTGGTGGAGCGTCATATTACATGACTTTTATTGACGACTCTACGAGGAAGGTATGGGTTTATTTTCTGAAAAATAAGTCTGATGCCTTTAATGCTTTCAGGAAATGGAAGGCCCTTGTAGAAACTTAGACGGGTCTCAAAGTGAAGTGTTTGAGATCAGATAACGGTGGAGAGTACGAGCTCTGTGAGTTCAAAGAATTTTGTGAAGCGAATGGAATTCGAATGGAACCGTGGAGAAAACAAAGAAATGGTATGGCGAAACGGAAACACCCCGCATGCTGAAGCATGAGATTGAAGTGTGGTATGGCGTAGATGTTTTAGTATGAATTAACACCAACACTATGATAAACAATGAGGACCCTCAACTCCTTTTGGAAAATGGCATATCGAAGAGGCCCGAAGCATGATTTAGGTGTGTTTCATATGTTCATGTTAATGCTACTAGTAGAAGTAAGTTGGATGCTAAATTTGTTAAGTGTACGTTTGTTGGATATGACGATGATGAATTTGGCTATCTGCGGCCTACTTGATAAACAGAGGACCCTCAACTCCTTTGGAAAATGGCATACCAGAAGAGGCCTGGTCGGGTAAGGAGGTAAATCTGTCTTTTCTTCGAGTATTTAGGTGTGTTTCATATGTTCATGTTAATGCTACTAGTAGAAGTAAGTTGGATGCTAAATTTGTTAAGTGTACGTTTGTTGGATATGGCGATGATGAATTTGGGATGAGGAAAACCGAAAGATAATTTGTAGTCGAGATGTCATATTTAATGAGCAGGTGTTGTACAAAGATAGGTTTCTGAGACTCATGTTGTGGAGTTAGACATTTCGAACTCAGGTGGGAGCAAAGAGGTTCTAGATGATCATGAGATTGTTGAGGAAGAACCTAGTACACCACCACCAATTCCGATCGAGATCCGATCCACGAGAGAACGGAGATCTCCTGATAGGTATTCACCTTCTCTTCATTATTTATTGTTGACTGATGGTGGTGAACCTGAATGTTATGCAGAGGCTATATGTAGTGAACAGGTGAGCAAGTGGAAACTTGCGATGGATGATGAGATGAATTCGTTGATGACCAACGGAACTTGGGAACTAGTTGAGCTCCCTAATGGCAAGAAAGCGCTGTATAATAAGTGGGTTTACATAATCAAAGAGGAGGCTGATGGAAGCAAACGCTACAAGGCAAGACTGGTTGTGAAGGGGTTTCAGCAGAAATATGGTATTGATTATACTGATGTTTTTACTCCAGTGGTGAAACTAACTACCATTCGATTAGTTCTGAGTTTGGTGGCTGCAGAAAATTTGGTGTTAGAATAGATGGATGTGAAAACAGTCTTTCTTCATGGTGACTTAGATGAGGACATCTACATGAAGCAACCGGAAGGATACTTGTCTAAGGGGAATAGTGAGCTTGTTTGCAAATTGAAGAAGAGCTTGTATGGTTTGAAACAAGCTCCATTACAGTGGTACAAGAAGTTTGATGGGTTCATGCACGAGGTTGAAATCAATAGGTGTGAAGTTGACCATTGTTGTTACTTCAAGAGGTATGATAGTGGTTATATCATTTTGCTATTATATGTTGATGACATGTTGATAGCAAGCTCTAGTGCTCGGGAAGTGAGCAAGTTGAAAAAGAAGTTGTCCGAAAGGTTTGCTATGAAGGACCTTGGAGAGGCCAAGCAAATCTTAGGTATGCGAATCGATCGTGATAATGTGGCAGGAAAGTTGTATCTTTCACAGACTGAATACATAAAGAAAGTCTTGGAGAGATTTAGTATGGAAGATGCAAAGCCAGTTCGGGTCCCGTTGAGAAGTCAGTTCAAACTATCCAACAAGGACTCACCTAGTAGCGAAGAGGAGCACGCCTACATGCAAAACACTCTGTATGCTTCAGCAATTGGCAGTTTGATGTATGTCATGGTGTGTACAAGACCAGATATTGCACAGGCGGTGGGAGTTGTTAGTCGGTTTATGGGCAATCCGGGTAAGCAGCATTGGGAGGCAGTGAAGTGGATCCTTAAGTACTTGAGAGGTACTACTAAACATGCTTTGTGCTTTGACGGTAAAAGCGTTGAGTTGGCAGAATATGTTGATGCAGACTTGGCATCAAATGATCTCGACAAAAGGAGGAGTACAACCGGGTATGTGTTTACTTTTGGTGGTACAACAATTTCTTGGGCTTCTAAGTTGCAGAAAATCGTAGCTCAGTCCACTGCAGAAGCAGAGTACGTTGTAGTTACTGAGGCTAGCAAGGAAATGGTTTGGTTGCAGAATCTTTCGTGTGAGTTGGGAAAGGAGCAAAAGGATAGTATTCTGTATAGTGACAGTCTGAGTGTTATTCACTTGACAAAGAATTCGGTCTTTCACTCGAGGACGAAGCACATTGAGTTGAGGTATCATTACATTCGTTACCTCATTGAAAACAAGATCGTACAACTAATGAAGATCCGAGGAAGTGAGAATCTTACTGACATGTTGACTAAGGTTGTGACCTTAGAGAAGTTGAAGTTGTGCATGACTTCAACTGGCCTTGGAAACTGATAATAAGGCCCGACACTACTACCAGTGAGAGAGACCGTTAAAATGGAGGAGACAAGTTACAGTTGGAGTCAGTCTCCAGGTGAGAGATTGTTGGGATTGTTGGAGCCTGAGTGAAACGGGGTTGCAGCGCGCGGGAGGCGCTCGACCAGTGCTCGAGGTCGAGCAGATGTGCTCGGTCGAGCACCCCTCTTTCCAACAGCGAGCAGGCGCTCGACCATGTGAACCGCTCGACCAAGGCCCGAGGTCGAGCGGCTCCGAGGCCCTGTACGCGGATATAGGGTTTTCGGCTCAGTCTCATATTTAAATATTTTTGATTCATTGTAATTGTATTATCACTCATATCACTCGAAAATAGTAGATCTCATGGCTTGGTAGTGCCCCCAGACGTAGTTATTTCTGACGAACTGGGTAACCAAATTTGTGTTCCTTAATTTGTGTTTTCCATTATTTTCTCCATAATTGCTGTTTAAATCCTAACATTATATGATGTCAAAAAGTACTTCAATTTAAAAAAATAAATGATTAAATAATTACTTTTAAGCTGATTTTGAGGTGCTAACTTTTAATTTTTAAATGTGATTCTTAATACTTTTAGTTACAAAAGAGTTATCTTTTCAAATACTATTCACTTCTCATTATTAAAGCTACAATTACTTTTCGAATATCACCTACTTTTAATTTTACTACAATTAATAGATTTTTTTTTGTTTTTAAAGTATAATCCCTTGCGGGTAACAACTAGAAGTTTTCTTACTAAATTGTTGTAACTTGTAAGAGCAATTCCAACAGCATTGAAATAGCACCAAAAGCCACTTTTTAGCTCCACAGCCAACTCTATTCCTGCGCTACCTTGGATCTTTATACTGCTTTTGATTTTGGGGCGGTATTAATAACGCACATAACATCTTGCGCTATTTCTTATTTTGTTCTGTTTTGTTTTCTTAATTTAATTTTATGTATTTTGTATGTAATTGTAAATTAGAGTTATCTTATTATTTTTAGCACAAGTTGTGTGGCAGCGACAGGCAGCCAATTATTATTTTAATTTAATATAAAAAAATTCAATCGTTATTGTATCTCAATTAAATAAAAATAAATTTATATTATAGTTAAATTTAAAAAGTTTCAATTAGTTTAATGAATTAAATATCCTACATATATTGAAAAAATAACATAAAATTACATAATAAAAAAATAAAAAAATTCATTAAAGTAGAGTATTATAAAATATTCTATTTTAGTGCAAACTATCGGAGATTTGGTGCTGACTCTACAATAGAGTAGTTATGAATTGACTTTAGAGTAGTGTTAACTGCTGAAGATGGCCTAAGGTGGATTGGCTAACATTAAAATGTCAATTAAGGGTTTGAGCGATTATCATGAAATGCTTATCCTATGCATTGTCAATTCATTATAAGACAAAAAAATTCGTATGAAATGATCTTATATATAAGACAAGGTGTCAACTAGCACAAATCAACAATCACTTTTTTAAAAATGTTAAAATATCAACGTCCAAATTATAATACGTCTTATCATGAGACCGTTTCGCGCAAGTATGTCACTAGTAGGAAACTAATAGATTATCTCACATAATACGCTCAATAAAGGACCAAGAAATTGGGCAATATTGTTAGTATATTTCTTAATATTTCTTTCCAAAATATAGTTAAGAACTTACGCTATCGCGAAATATTGGTAAATATCGATGGTAGAATTATGGTTCAAACCGAGTAGTATGTCAAGAAATATAGAAAAATAAATTAATATAGACAATATCAATTTTTTTATCAATTACCTTTTTATTTATTTAATTATTTAGATATGTATCAATACGAGTTTCCTTATAATTAAATGAATGCGAATTCAATTTAAAAAAATATTTATTAGCTAACTTAAATGAACAACTCCATTGTTACTAGTACATTTCATCTCTTACATATAAAATCCATTGGACATCCTTTCAATATTAAATGTCTTGAGCAAAAGAAATCTGAATAATTGTTGTATTGCTTCCTCCTGTTGACATGTTTATTATAAATAATCATTTTGTTGAAATTTTAAGTTAAATATATGTACTTAAATTAGTTATAATATTCCTTAAAATGTCAACTTTTTTTAATAAAAAATTCCTCACTTTTAAATATTTATATCCATATGTCAATAATATTCTCTTATAAAATTCTCACAATCAACATTAATTACGTCAGAAAGAAAATTTGATAAATTTTCCATCTCTTGTTTGCCCTGGGCCTTAAAAGTCGGAATTCTTGCAAGCAAAGTCTGAGATCATCCAATAATCTAAGGCTCAAGCTCAAAAATTCAACTAAAAAATAAATTTTAATTTCAATATCTTGGAAAGCCCTTGTTTTCTAGTTGATAATTGATTTTTCTACAGAAATAGACCATTGCAAAATAATAATAAAAATTCTACAACTTCCCCTTAACAAATTAGATAAGATGAATAGGCATCTACAAAAGAAAGTAAAATCGAGCAGAAAATAAATGCATTGAGCACATCCTCAGCTTTTGGTAGATGAAAACTATATGTATTTAACAAGTGTTACAAGGGTTACTTTATATGAAGATAATAAATATTGCAACTCGTACAGCACAAAAAAGGGACTGCATTAATCTGATAACAGACTAACTAACCTTGTAATAAGTAAAGAGAGTAGTACTCACAAATTAAGGTTGATAGATTTAGGTAGTGATGTCTCTATTGGTTAGTGGAGGTGTGAGGTCTGCAGCAGTAGCAGTAGATGCCTTAGTTTCAGCTTCAACAAAAGGAGACTGAGTACAAGTAGGACGATCGACGTCCATGGGGGTGGGGGCAGTGGTCCTGGGAGGTGACGACGGCTGCACCTCCACATCAGGATACGCTGCCTTAAATCTCGCTCGAAGCCCCTCATCCACCAATCGTGCTCCTGGCAACTGATTACCCAGTGATAACCACCTGAAAGTTCATCATATGGAGCACTTATTTTACTATCTTAAAACGACAAAAAGAATGCGGGTATACCAAATATGTATCTATTTGTCTGTGGATGTTCAGAGGAATAATTGAGCATCAGTACTACCTAGTTGGCATTGGAATTTAATTGTTTTAACTTCCTTTTTATTTTGATTGAGACATTCTCTGATGCGGAGTTTTTTCTAAACAGACTAGAGGATTTAAATCCAAAAATTTTACTTCCATAATTACTTCCACTAACGACAGAAATATATTCTTCCATTACTATCCTTGTTATTCGGTAAGCATTCTTAAGCAAGAGCACAAATATCTTTCCACAATGGAATAAGAGACTTGTAGGACTCGTACTTAAATATATGGATTTTAGATGCATAATGGAGAATAATTTCACAGAGAGAACTAACAGCTCTATATAAGCTTTGCCATGATGCCATATTGAAGATCACATTTCTAAAATTCCAATTAAAGTATCTTTGTGTCCTATACACAGAATTCAAACAAATATAAGGCCAAGAATAATTAAAAGCATAAAGGTGGAAGAAAACTAATAGAAACAAAGGGTAGAGAATATAAATGCATTGTAGCAGTTTCAAATATTAATATCTTAGTCAGCTCTGGATATTTTGTAAATCTAAACCACAATGCTCAACATTGTCAATCAGTCACCACCATCCTCTTCTTCACGAAAATCATCAATTTCCTCATGATCGTCCAAAGGTTTGGTTCTCTCCTTCCTGTTTATTTTCTATTTCTTTTTTAAGTACAGACTCTTGTCCTTTGTGTTTGTTTAACCAATAAGGTTAAATGGATAATATAAGGAGCGAAACCAATGTTTTATGACCCCAAATCAAACTAGGATATAATTCAATGAAACATCTGCCCCTTCACAATTATGCCTACTATACTCAAACCTGGAGACCGCATTTTTAAATAGACTTCAAGATAGAATTAAGCACAGCAAATGCAACTTATAATTTTCAGTCTAAATATATACAAGCAGTGTATCAGCTGAACACCTATAATTTTACTTATGGTCTTCAGTCTAAATGGTCCTTTCCAAATCATGATCAATATTTTTCATCTCAGATATAAGTATATCTGGCTCCACATTTATATCCAAAATGACACAGAATGATAACGGTTTAAAATCTAATCATTAAATGCACTTCAGTCATCTTTAATGACAAAAATTTAGCACATTTGAATGAAAGTCTGACAGGAAATAAAGAAAACATACCCAGCCTGCACATTGTGCATCCTTGCGAACAACTCCAACTTTCTTGTTCTTGGACTTACCCTTTCCAACATGGCATACATCTGTAACGCATCACACAACTGTTTAGGTTCATATACATGATAGAGGTCCAATATAATATAAGAAAGCATTACATTTTGGCCCTCTTCATATAATGGCAGAATAGAGAAGTCCAATAATACAACTCGAATGATGTCCAATATAATATAATGGCACAGTAGAGAGGTCCAGTATTACTTGCTGTGATATAAAAATGATTAACCCAAATAGTGTTAGAAGAGTCCATTGCATCCACTTACCTACCATTGACGGCCTTGCATTTCAAATTTGTGTTTTTTTTCTTAATTTAATTTTTCCTCGTGCTACAATAAAGTGTTACATGAAGATATTTGCACACATATAAATTTCATCAAACATGCATATCATATAACACATCTGTACATGCCCAAGTGCGTCACTTGTAAATCTTGTAGCTTTATTATCAGAGAGCAATCATGAAAAAAAAAATCAAGTATTCCACCTATTTTAAATATCATATCTAAGGCAAAGGAAATAAGAAATTACATACAACAAGTTCTATGAATATCATAACGCCTCATGAATGTAAGGGGTTAAGATATTTTATAGTAAAAGGGCTTAAAAGTGTTTAGGGTGGGACTTGACGAATATTAGAGGAGGGAAAACTTGCTTCAGCCTATAAATCAAATGCAATCAAACAAGTTTTTAGATAGGGGCTGTTTGTATTTCCTAATTGTGCAATGAAGGTTGAGATCCATTAACCTCATCAGGTTTGCGACTTGTTTCACGAACTTCAGCAACAATGACATCAGTGTCAATATTTCTATTGACTTCAGGGTTACCCTTCACTCCAACAAGGCAATGCTCCTTACTGTGGTTAAGCCAGTGGCCTGTGCGACCTGTTCGAATGATTCGCTGAAGCTGATTGGTCTTCACCCAAATGATCTCCTCTACACGCTTGTAACCCCAAAGTTCCAAACTAAACAAGCATACAATAAGAGATCCATGTGAATGTACATCTCTTGTGGAAGAAATATGAATATACTAATACAAGCATTCCTATCTGCAAGTTATGAATGCTCAAACTTGTTCCGTGTAAATCCGATTTCCATTTAACAAAATAAAGGTCCTACTTGGCAAAGCCATAGATTAATAATTGACATAATGCATCAAGAGATCCCTAAAGTATCAAAAAAAAAATTCGATAGGTCCTTAAACATATTTTTTATTTTAAAAAACCCTTTTAAGTATGTAAATATAAAACAAAGGATAGTTTAGGGACCTACCGAAATAAAGGTTGATAGTTTAGGGACCTTTTAATGCATTATGCCTTAATAATTTATTAACAAACCTTTCGTATGGATTCAATCTAACATTTCACTCTGTTGTTTTATTCAATTTTCTACAGTAAAGGAATAGTTGGTTCCATTTTGACTGTTAAAGAAACCATCCTCTATATTAGTGCAATTCTAGCAAGAGATATATCTTCTTATGCTAAAAAAAACATTCGCATACCATTCACGTCCAAGTTCCATTGCACGCCCGGTAACCCAAAGAAATATCATGCCATCGGTCTGTAATGCAGGAACATTAAGAGTGCGCATTTCATCATCAGCCATAGTTCCGTAAGGCAATTCCATATGAATATCCCAAGGTGGGTCAGCCATTATAACTCCAAATTGACCTAAAATGTCCATTCTAAATGAACGTATGTCACAGTTAATCCACTGTGGTTCTCCAAGCTCCACTTCTGAGCAATAGTGAGCACTCTGAGGCTTCAGAGACTTGGGGGGAGCTAAATTAGCTTGCCCTATCATCATATGTGACGCATCAGGAGTTGAGTCGAGCTCATAATGGACATACTTGCATGTCTGCAATTAACATAGATATTTTGATATTCGAATATAAAAAAGGTAAATATCAGTAAGAAATGAAAAGGTATGACAAATCTACCTTCATGTGACGGCAGGTATCAAGAAATGAGCAATCCCCCAAATTTACATCAGTATGTGCAGCAATTATGCGTCGGAAATGGACCTAAATCAAATGAAAGATAAGTTAGATATGATATTATCAAAATGTGAGCATTAATATAACAAAATGTCCTAAAATATTTATATTAAAAAGTAGCATATAATTGATATCATCTACACCCTAATAAGAGATACTGCACTCACCTTTTCACAAGCAATGAAGGAACCAGACTGGCGTCGACAGTCTTCTTTTGTCAATGCCGAGCAGTACTCTTTCACTTGAGAACCACCTTTGCTTTTGAACTACACAAAAGTCAGAAGTAGCATCAAAAGTTGTTAAATTGATATCACAAATCTATTCTAGCAAACAGCTGGGAAAGGATATATGCTTCATTCAGGCAATTAAATGAACGATAAACGTCCATACCGATGCTAATAATTTCAAATACATCACTATGTATATAAAGTAAAACGAATGAAAAGCTAGAAACACGTATCTCTATATACATACACGTCTACGGTTCCTATCTTCCCCGGAAGAATGATAAATAAAAAAAAAACATTCCAAAATATCAAAAGTAATTATTTGCATTTTGCCACAAACATGAGATGCTAATATATAGAGAACAAAAGCAATAAAACATAACAAAATCAGTGCCACAAGCACACACCTTAGCAGCCACAGCAGTTTCTTTTGCAGTAGGCCTGTGGATGAGGTCCAAAAGTTCCTCTCCAGTTTTAGACTTCTGCATCTCCTTAAAACTCTTCTTATTCAATAAAGCCTCGAGATCCTTCATATCTTCCTCCTCCGTCCTTGGTTTCAGCACAAGAGCATTACTCCCCCCACCTTGAAGACCAATGGGAGGCATCATAAACTGCCTATGCATTGGGGGCGGCACCCCTACACCTCTAGGGACCCCTATCATCCCCATTCCTCTGGGCCCCATCATCATCGGCCCCCCAGTCCACATATCAGGGATACCCCTCCCAACTCCAAAACCCCCTCCACCAATCATGACATCCCTCCCTACTTCACTAATCCTATTCCCATCATTCAACTGCTTAGTTTCAGGTAACTCTTTCAAAAGCCGAGTCCTATCAATATTCATCACCATCACTCTCGATTTCCCACTCACCACAAACTCTTCCAAATCGACACCACCATTATCCTCCGCCATCGACCTAAGCGCCATCTCCACAGCAATAATCGCCCCCGACTCACCCCCCAGCTCCCTCAAAGCCGCCCTCTCAGCCACCGTAGCCGACGAATCATTCTCCAATTTCCTCAACACCGTGGAAGAATCAATCGGACTAAAAGGTACCCTCTCCAACAAACACACCGCCACCATTGACCTAACAACCGAGAGCGGGCCGCCACCCTCCTCAATCAAAGCCTGCTCGCTCTCTATCGGCGAAGGCTTGGAGAAAGCGGCGGAGGCAGGGAGCTTGGGGTTCTCCAACGGCAATTTGGGGAGATGCGCTTTGCTTAATTGAGCTTTGGCAGGGAGGATTTGGGAGAGGGGAATGTAGGGTTTATCGTTGAAAGCAGAAATGGCTCTGAGAGAGAAGTCGAGGGAGGAAACGAGGTCAGGGACAAGGGTTTGGAGGGAGGCGATGAGGTCTAGCTGCGTCGTGTGAAGAGTGTCTGCGCGAGATTCAAGCTGCTGCCTCATCTCTTTTATTCCTGAGATTGAATCATCGCTCGCTTCGGCCTCCATGATTGACCTCTCTGCTTCCTTCCAACGCCCAACACAGGTTTAGGGCTTTAGGCTGATGTAACAAAACAAAGTATAAATGTTTATGGAATCCACTGTTTGTCCTAAAAAAAAATTTAATTAAATTTTTTGTAGTCCAGTAATTTTGTATCCTTTTGAAATTATTTTCAATTGTTTTGATTTTTTATATTGATCCCGTAAGTTTTTTAAAATTTTGAAATTGATAATTTTCACTTGCTGCAGCAGGTAAACACCACATATGTAATTATTTTATTTTTCTCTTTAATTTCGAAGAGTCACTTGAATTTTTTTAATCCTAATAATTTTGGTCGGGTTTAAAACAATTTGTATATTAAAAGACAAAGCGAATCGACTGACCCAAAAATAAAAAAAAATTAAATCAACAAACGTAGAAAACCACTCTCCCTTCCTAAAAAAATGCGAAAAAATTCTCAACACAAATTATTTGGATAAAAAAAGTTTAGGTGATATTTCAAAATTAAAGGAAAAAACAAAATAATTACATAAGTTGCGGTTACATGTTTGATGACCTGCTACAACAGGTTAAATGATCAATTTCAAAAAATTTTTGATAACTTACCGTACCAAAATCAAAAAGTCAAACACAATCAGGATCAATTTCAAAACGAAACAAGTTACAAAAAAAAAAAATATATATATATATATATATATAGGTTTACAGATTTTTTATTAGAAAATTTGTTATAGTAGTATATTTACTTAATTTTAATATCGATAAATCATCATAAGAATATGGGAGAATGTAGATAAATTTCGCAAAACTTTGATGAATAGTAACGATTATAATTAAAATTGTAGGATTTGATAAAATGTAGAAATAAATAAATGATGAGTAATACTCCTGTAAACTACTTCTGTGCATGAAATTTATCATTGTACATGAAATTTAGAGATATTTCGGTCGAATTAGGTTCTTTAGATTTAGTTACCGGGTCATTTATACCTTTCTTTCATTTATGATAATTTCTATCTTTCTTTTCTCCCCTGCAGTAACATATTATCTCTTAGAGAAGAGTACTCTTTGTAATTCAATATAATTCTAGATTTTTTCTCCTTAACAATCAATTTAGTTTGATTTTAGAATCTAAGTGTTCTTTTTTGCGCTCTTCTACAATCATATGTTACTCGATGTGAAGAAACTTAATTCTTGGTGGGGGGATATTGTTTTTGGACTCTGATCATATGGATTTAAGATAGTGCTTAAAAAGTATTGTACAATATTTTAAGAGAAAATATAATCAATAATTTATTAAGTATCGTACAAAAATTAAAATTAATTACATCTAATACTTTAGGCTAAGTTTGTTTTGAGAATTGCCCGAATAATTTAGGACTTTACGATTGATGTTCTATTCTAGTTCAAGATTTAAAATTCGACTTCTACACCATTTCTATAAGATAAATCTACACATATATTTTCACAAATTTCAAATCACTCTCATTTAATATAATATAATAATACAATATTAATTATTAAATATTGATTTGATATAAAAAAAATCTCACTCTATCAAAATTCATGCTACCTCTATCCCAAAAAAAATTGTCAAATTTTATTTTTTGAACGTCCCACAAAAATTTACACAAAAAAAAAAAAAATCCCTTACTAACCTTCATCCTTACAATATTCACATATTTACATCAAATGTAAATACTTTTTGGGGATCACATATACACTTAATCATTTAATTCATTTATTTTATATATATAAATTTACAACATTACCCCTTAACACTCCACTCATTATACATTTTTTTTAATATTCGTGCTATAAAGTTGGGGAAAATTTCTTTGAGACGGGAGAATATATCACATGTTTGATTAGAGATTATATTTTTTGTTTTCTCTACATTTGAAAAGGTGAATGAAAATGGCCTCCTTTGAACACTAGAATCACTTAAAAAAAATAAGTGATATGGTTAGATAATTAGTTCTTATATTCAATTTTATCACTCAAAGTAAACGAAGTCTTGTAATTTCATTGAAAATTGCAAACCGAAGTAAAGTTTAAACTAAAAATTTAAAACTTTAAAGAATTCACAACAAAATGAATTTTATCAACAATCAAAGCATTTTAAAAAAATTGAAATTTTAGCTTCAAATTTATCAACTTTCATCCACTGTATTTTGTTGTAAAATATGAGAAATAACGATAAAGAAGAACTCAAGAACACGGATTTGTTGACCCAGTTCATGCCTAACTAAAATTTACAATACTCCCCCTTGGACATTACGACGTGATGTTCATGCCTAACTAAAAATTCTCTAGAATAATTCAAATAGAGAAACTTAGTAAAATAAGAAAAAATACAACTAATGATTTTCGAGATCAATCTTCAAGATGGTTTTGAAGTTGACGCTCCCCTGAAGACAACAATCTTCCAAGCATTTTGTATGATATTTCCACACTCTTCTGGAGTTCATGCAGATAGAAGAATTTTGGGGATATATGTTTTGTCAAGTTCCCTTTAACATACATGTTACTCATCTATTCAGTATAAATTGCATTGTCCTCATAAAGGACGGTAGAAGATATATCATTTCTAATGATACCACCACAAGAATCACAAGTGTTTTAAATTAGAATCTTGTGAACCTTGGAGATACTGAACAAGTGATTAATGTTTTACAATGTCTCCTTATAGGAGAAACATTAAATCTTGCAAGCAAAACTCACTGAAAATACATTATCGAGTTTGGAGCGTTTTTCAAAATAAATTAATGCACCAACGACACTCAGATTCGGAACTGGTCCTAACACATCATATGTACCTTTTTAGGTCTAAGTTTGTCCTTATCCACTTCAAGGGATCAAACAAATGTGCTAAGTAAAATGAGATTTATCCATCTAAAATTCTCTTCAACACATTTTTCAAGTAAGTTAATTGGTATGTAAAAATTCATTTTTCTTTAGGGAGATGCTCGATTTGCTGGTCGAGACAATACCTGGTTTCACCCATGGTTTTATTTCAAATTCTATTTCTAAGATTTGAATTAGTTTTCTTTAATTTTCTTACTTGTCCAACAATATTAAGTTCATCACCATAATGAACTAAGATAATACAAACACCACCAAAATAATTTCTTTATAAACTCGCAAGGAAATATTTCATTATTTATTTATTCCTTATTCATGAGGAATTAATTGAGTCGATCGTGGAATATTCAACCCAAATATTTTATGTCATATAGTGACCTTTGTAATTCTAATATCGTACATAATACGATTTTTACCATTCCTCATATGAGGAATTTTATATCCATCAGGAATTTGCATATAAATATTGACATCCATTGATCAATATAAACATGTGGTTACAATGTCTATCAACTGCATTTCTAAATTTAATTTTACTTACTGTCATAGATATTAAGTAGTGGAACTTTATTTCATACATAACATGAGTAAATATTTGATAAAATCAATATCGGGTCTCTGCAAAAACTCATGAGCTACTAATCTCGCTTTGTACCTCATTACATCATTATTCTCATTTTCTTTTCGTACAAATACACATATATATCCAACAGGGATAACGTTTCTGAGAGTATGTACGATAAAGCCAAAAATATTAGCGAGTCGAGCTCTGCCTCAATTGGTTCTTTCTATTTTACCTAGTCAAAGTGCTTCTAGCTCAACTATTGACTTGGGTACTGGATCCAGATTTTTAATAGTAAGAGCAATTGTGGCGGTGAATAAGTTGTCGACAACATTAGTACATTTCTCCTGTATTTATAAAATCATATCAAATTCTATATTTATATCAACCAGATCTTCATCATTTCCCATAATACTTTGATCTGGTCGCTCCCCAATTCTAGTATTCTTATTATTTTGTGCACATGCTTCATTACTAGAATTTTCGTCTTCGGGACGAATCTCTTCAAGAGACTTCAATAGTGACTGAATATGTTTGCTAGCTTTAGTAATTACCGCATATTTATGTCTTATCTTATAAGGGGTCCTTTATGCTTCTGGCGTGTAGGGACATTAACATATATATTTGTATAAAATTGGCACATTTACTATGTGGTGTATTTACAACAAGTATATGTGCTTTAGTCACTCATTTATTATAAATTAATTTGGCAGATTACTTGCTAAATATTGCAAGTGAATTATCTTTTGAACTTCCAGTTCACTTAACTAGTGTGTGGATTAAATATTGAAAATCTTTTATATTCCACGTGATTTCTCGGCATTCATTTACTTTTAAATTCTTATCTCCCCCTAATGCCGAGATATGATCTTCGTTAAATGTACAATCAGCCAACTGGGCTGTGAATTGAGGTACACTGTGGTGGTGATATAGAAATAAATATTGCACAATCTAGTGTTTGTAGATGAAAAATATTTAGTTCTTAAGCACTAGTTATAAAAGGGGATTCTTGATATGCAGTGGGTCGGATTTGAATTAGTGTAGCACCATGTAAAATTCCATGCCCCAACATGAAATAAGTAAGTTGGAATTCTCCAATAATGGTCTAGTAATTAATTTGTTGAAGTCTATTAGTGATTCAGCAGAACCATTCTAGATGTGGACGTAAGAGACTGAATGTTCAACTTTAATTCTCAATGTCATATAGTAATCATTAAATATCACCGATGTGAATTTTATCGACATTAACCATTCAAATGGATTTATTGAATAATCCAAAATTATAAGTTCAGCAATATTGTCAATAAATTTGCTTCAGACAAATTATATCAGTCCACAAATATCTTCATGATTCCGTTCAAGAAAAATAAAAGATACAATTCAAACTTTAGTACGAGAATGTCGTACTATAACTCTTTCTTTGCACAAGCCTCACAAATAAATTAATTTTCATAAGAGATTATGTTATTTGACATGCTATGTAGAATAGAATTAGTCAAAATCCAACTTATCATATTTTGAACCGCTCATGTCATAATTTTGAATAAATTTGCTTCAGGCAATTTAGTACATATCATTTAAAGAATCATCATTTTTAATGTTCATATTTGCTTCGGGCAAACTAGTACGATGAGATTCTATTTTGCTCATAATTATATTAGGACTCAATTTTAATTGAAGAGTTTTCAGGTAGCTGAATGAATCTCAACGTGTAAAGTTCAAGTTAAGAAGTAATATAGTTAAGAGCAAGTTTTATAGATTTCCTTTTAGTAATACAAGATAATTTTTACTAAGATTGTCCATAAGAAAAACTTGATATAAATTTTCATATGTAGTTCAGATTCAATAAATTTTCAAGGAAATAATCAGCCGCAAAGATCAATAATAAAAGGCAAATAAGGAATTTTCGTAGAATTCCTAATTTTTACAGCAAATAATTCTCAAACATATTATGCGGCAAGCAGTTCTTATTACTGAAATTTAAAAAGGATTAAGTCTCTTTACCAGAGTGGAACCCTACGGTAAGGGTTCCTAACCGTCTAATGGTCAAGGAAATTTCGCCAATCTTAGGCTCGTCCAAACGGGTAACCAAACAGAGACATTGATTAATATTGAGTTCAAAAGAAAACTCAACACAAATGGATTAACCAAAAGTAAGATGTAGTAATAGAGTCATTTACCAAAAGTTATTGCATGTTTATAAGACTCAGTAATCTCATATAAATCAATCACTTCACAATAGCTATTATAAATATAAAGATAGGAACAAATCAATCCTAAACGAGATAACAAATTAATTAAGTTTGCCAGCATTGTAATTATAAATCTCGAGAATTGTTCTGTATAGCCTGGTTGCTGGCCACCAACAATTTCATCAATGAGAAATAATCATACGATCTCAATGAAATAATTTCTAATAAGCAACATATGAATTTGGGCTTAGAACAATATGTTAAGAGTTGAAAAGTTTTGAAATATACGTCACTCAAAATATTACGAAACTTTGATTTCCTTTATCTATTATAGATCAATATCCAGACCTATCATTCCAACCAGATCTATAAAATCCTTAATTAATCATAGTAGAAAATGCTCAATTTCTCATAAAAATGACAAAATATTCTCAGTAAGAATTAATCCAGGCATACACATACCAATATATATTGCACTTAACATTTCCTTTAAGGAATTAAAGAAACCTTATTCGTCACTAACCTGACTTCCGATGGCGGCACTCGTTTAACCATTGGAAAATACATAATTTATAACTTCTTGTTGCCATAACATCGTCACAGCTTCGGTAAAAAGCATTCTTGCAATATCATCGATCGAGTTCGTCATCGGATTCGTACGAAATTGTTCTTACCCGCGTCCAGTGCGAGTTCTGATAGAATAGATCTTCACTCTAGTTAGTTAGATCAAACCCAATTAACAAGAAAGTTAATGTTGTGATGGATTTAATCGAGCAATCAAAGATAAGAAAAAACACGCAATAACGTAAATCAAAGACACGGAATTTACGTGGTTCACCAATTTGGCTATATCCACGGGCAGAGGGAGAACGGATTTTATTATGGAGTCTAGGTTTTCAGAGGTTTCAGAATTACAGAAAATTACCCTACAAACAGGCTATCATAACGATAATAGACTACTCTAACTTGGGCAGACCCCCGCAAACTCTGCGAAGAGGGTTATGGTCAATTCAAGGCATTCTCAACAAATCTCCACCTTGACTTGAATCCTCCAAACAAATGCATCATTACAATGCCAGACTTCTCCCTCCACCTCAGATTTTCCCCGAAGGGCAACTAACAGCTTGTGATATTTAGCAACTCCAAACAATGTTGAAACTTGCTGTGAGGAACCGGCTTGGTAAACATGTCAGCAGGATTATTAGCAGTACCCACTTTCACCACCTTGATCCTTTTCTCACCTCTCAGAAAATGATACCTCACACCAATATGCTTGGTCCTCTCATGATGAACTTGATCCTTTCCTAAACAAATTGCACTCAAACTATCGCAGTAAACAATAGTTTGATCATGATGTAGACCGAGATCACTAACTAGTCCTTTTAGCCATATTCCTTCTTTTGCAGCTTCTGTCAACGCCATATACTCTGCCTCAGTTGTAGACAAAGTAACTGCAGCTTGTAAAGTTGCTTTCCAACTAACAACAGAACCACCAAGGGTAAACACATAATCAATCATCAACCTTCTACTGTCAACATCTCCAGCATAATCGGAATCAGAATAGCTAGCCACAGAACACTGTGAATCTCCACCATAAATAAGACCAACATCAGATGTGCCTCTAAGGTATCGAAAAATTCTCTTAACTGCTTGTCAATGCTCCTTCACAGGTTGCCCCATGAACCTACTAACAACACTGACAGCATGTGCAATACCAGGCCTAGTGCAGACCATAGCATACATCAAGCATCTAACTGCACTAGAATATGGGACTTGAGACATGTACTCCTTCTCAGCTTCAGACTGCGGCGCATGAGCAGAAGACAAATGAATATTTGTAGCACTCGGAGTATCAATAGCCTTCGCTGTAGACATGCCAAAACTTGACAACACCTTCTGAATATAACCTTTCTGTGACAAGAAAAGCTTTTTCTGATTTCTATCTCTAAAGATCTCCATGCCCAAAATTTTCTGAGCATCACCCAAATCCTTCATTTCAAATTCTTCACTGAGATGGGCCTTCAACTTCTGAATATCAGACTTAGACTTTGCAGCGATGAGCATATCATCAACGTACAAAACAAGATATATCATGGAACCATCATCAGATTTACTGTGATAAACACAATAATCATATGGACTCTTGTTGTACCCCAGTTTCACCATATAACCGTCAAACCTCTTGTACCACTGTCTGGGAGACTGCTTCAACCCATACAAAGACTTCTTCAACTTGCAAACATAGTCTTCTTTTCCCGGAACTTGGAAACCATCTGGCTGAGTCGTGTAGATTTCTTTATCCAACTCGCCATGTAGGAATGATGTCTTCACATCAAGTTGCTCAAGTTCTAGATCCTGATGTGCAACTATTGCTAGTAACACTCTGATGGAAGTATGCCTGACTACTGGTGGAAAAATCTCGTCATAGTCTACTCCCTCAATCTGTGTGAACCCTCTTGCAACAAGCCGAGCTTTATATCTAACACCTTCAGCTGGAGTGATTCCTTCATTTTTCTTGAAGACCCACTTACAAGTAACAATCTTCCTCTCTTTAGGTCGTTTGACCAACTCCCAAGTCTGATTCTTCTCAAGTGACACCATCTCTTCTCCCATTGCAGCAAGCCATGTAGTAGACTCACTGCCAGAAACAACTTCTTTGTAGGTGGATGGTTCATGAATATCCACCTCTTCGGTGACTTGTAGTGCATAAGCCACCATATCTTCAAAACCATACCTCACAGGATGTTTGATGTCAATCATTCTAGCTCTATCGAGAGCTATACTTGGCTGACGAGCTGCTGGATGAACATCTGAACTAGACGACTCTGGATTAGTATGTTGATCTTCTCCACCTTGGAACTGTAGGTTACTCTCATCTAGAGTATCTTGCAGCTCCACCTGTTTATCAACACTACTATTTTCTTCTACAACAGTGAGCTTCACAGGAGGGTTAAGCATAGAGTTCTCATCAAATATAACATTTCTACTTAATATAACTCTATATTCAGAAGGAGACCAGATTCTATATCCCTTCACCCCATCCCCAAAACCAACAAATATACCTTTCCTCGCTCTTGGTTCTAATTTACCCTCACTAACATGATAATAAACTGTGCAACCAAAAACTTTTAACAAAAAATAATCTGCAGGTTTACCAGACCATACCTCATACGGTATTTTGCAATCAATGCCAGTGTGAGGCCCACAGTTGATCAGGTAGCATGCCGTGCTAACTGCCTCTGCCCAAAATCTTCTAGCTAATCCAGCATTAGAGAGCATGCACCTCGCTCTTTCCAGCAATGTCTGATTCATGCGTTCTGCCACACCATTCTGCTGAGGTGTATCTCTAATAGTGTGATGGCGAACTATCCCTTCATCCTTACAGAACTCATTAAACTCAGACGAACAGAATTCCAGGCCATTATCAGTTCGAAGTCGATTGATCTTCTTCCCAGTTTGATTTTCTATCATAGTCTTCCACTGCTTGAAAGCTTCACTTTTATGCTTCATCATAATCACCCAAGTCATTCTCGAATGATCATCAATAATAGACATAAAATACTTGTTACCTCCAAGAGACCCCAACAATCAGAATGAATATAATCAAGCGTCCCCTTAGTTCGATGAACACCCTTCTTTGGAAACTTACTTCAATGAAGCTTCCCAAATACACAATGTTCGCAGAATTCAAGACTTTGCAACTTGTGCCCGGATAGAAGATCTCTCTTAGATAAAATATGCATCCCTTTTTCACTCATGTGACCAAGCCTCATATGTCATAGCTTAGTCATGTCCTTGTCTTGAATTTTAGATGATGCAACAGCAGCAGAATCATTTACCGTAGAACCTCGCAAGAAATACAAGGTACCACGCTTCAAGCCTGTCAGAACCACCTTTGAACCTCGGCAAATCTGCATAACTCCACCTTCTCCTTTGAAACTGAGACCTTTGATGTCGAGTAGACTCAACGAAATTAGATTCTTGGTCATCTGTGGAACATGTCTGACGTCATTCAAGGTGCAGAAGGAACCATCATGTGTCCTAATTTTTATCGAGCCAATTCCAACTACTTTACAGACAGCACTGTTGGCCATATTAACGTTGCCTCCATTTGTCTTCTCATAAGTCGAAAAATACTCTCTGTACGGACATATATCGTATGAGGCCCCATAATCAAGAACCCACACATCCTTACGATGTGATTGTTCGTCTGCAACTAAGGCCAAATCCTCTTCAGACTTTGTATCAGTTTCTGCTACAGCGGCAGACCCATTAGGACCTTCTTTCTTCTCCGACTACTTTTTTCTTTTAGGACAATCAGTTTTCCAATGCCCCGTTTCTTTGCAGTAATTGCAAATATCATCAGGTTTTGGACCCTTTTTCTTCTTTTTCTTTTTCAATTTTTCATTTCCCTTGCCTGTTGCAGCCAGACCCGATGCCTAATTTTCTGTACTAGAACCTGATGCCATTTGGCGATCTTCTCTAGTGTGAAGACCAGACCTCACATCTTCCAGAGACAAACTATCTTTCCCAACGATAAACGAATCTACAAAGTTCGCATATGATTCGGGCAGAGATACCAATAGAATTAAAGCAGCATCCTCATCATCTACTTTGACATCAATATTACGCAAATCTAGCAAAATTTTATTCAATTTATCTAGATGATCCCGAAGAGGTGTACCTTCCTGCATGCGTAATCGGAACAACCGTTGCTTCAAAATCAACTTGTTGGTTAGAGATTTTATCATGTATAGACTCTCTAACTTTAACCAGAGACCTGCCGCTTTATCCTCATCAGCGACCTCAATGATAACATCGTCAGACAGACATAACATGATCGTAGAATGAGCCTTCTCTTCCAGAGTACTCCATTTTTCATCGTCTACATCTTCCTTCTTCGTCTTTCCAGAAAGCGGAGCCCATAAACCCTGTTGTTTCAGAAGAGATCGCATCTTGATCTACCATAAACCAAAACTGTTTCTCCTGGTGAATTTGTCAGTCTTAACGTTAAACGCAGACATCTTCGATTCTCAAAAAAATTCCAGAAACATGCGGAAATCCTAATCAATTAACCAGGCTCTAGATACCAGTTTGTTGTGACAGATTTAATCGAGCAATCAAAGATAAGAAATAAACACGCAATAACGTAAATCAAAGACACAGAATTTACGTGGTTTTCCAATTTGGCTACATCCACAGGCAGAGGGAGAACAAATTTTATTATGGAGGCTAGGTTTTCAGAGGTTTCAGAATTACAGAAAATTACCCTACGAACAGGGCTATCATAACGATAATAGACTACTCTAACTTGGGCAGACCCCCGCAAACTCTGCGAAGCGGGTTATGGTCAATTCAAGGCATTCTCAACAGTTAACATATTCAATTAATGGGGAAAACAATTGCAGTAAATAAATCACGATTAATAATATATCCAATAAATCTCAAGGCTCTCTGATATAACGACGGGGGTAGCGTAATCTTGCCGAGAGATGCTGCTCCAGGAATCCTTCTGAGTAGAACATTCGTGTTGATAACATGTTGTAAAATATGAGAAATAACGATAAAGAAGAACTCAAGAACACAGATTTATTGACCCAGTTCATCCAAAAGAACTACATCTAGGGGCGACTAAGCCAGGAGGGTTTTCACTATATTCTTTGTAAAACTCTTTTCAATGGCAATGCACAGAAGACATATATATATATACAAGGAAATGGGTCGTAGCCCTAAAGACCCTAAGCCCATCTGACATTTAACCCAACAATAATACAAATAATCAACAAGTAATGTCCACAATATTTTGATTTATATACAACATATCCATCTAAAGTCCAGCCTTACTATTAAACGTATGAAAATTAAAAAAATAGATAGTTTAAGTGTATTATGGAGTTGATTGATGTTGTATTATACTCCCTCCGTCCCATTCTTTAAGTCGGTTTGACTGCTCACAAGGATTTATTGGAATAGTGATAAAGTGATAAAGTGTTAGGGGAAGAATGGAGAAATCAACTTTATTGAATGGATTAAGAGTACTTTATTAGAGGGTTAATTAAACCCTCTAAAACCTGCTAATTTTTCTACAAATGTCAAGCCAACAGAGCTGACACCATTATAACAACATTTAATTAAACTGTTATTGTTCAATGAACAGTAACAGTTTCAAAAAAAATCTGCAGATTACAAATTTCTCTCCTAAACACACATAATTCTGAAATTTCCCCCCCTATTACAAACTTCCCTCCTAATTACACCAAAATTGATTTGGAATTAATCCTGAATGTCAGATCAGTGTCATATGTGATAAGGAAAAATATATAAAGTTGTTTAAGGAGAAAAAGAATTTAGTAAATAATTTAAACCCTATTACCACTTCCCTCCTATTACACCAAATTTCAAAATAATTACAACCCTCCAACACCTTTAAATCTGCCTTTAAAGCACCATAAATACATTCTCCCTAAATATGCCAATTTTTGAATAAATGCAGTGTTAGTTCAACATGAGTCAAACTAGAAAGCATTTAAGTTATGAAGAAAAAAAAAGAGATTGTACAATATCTAGTAGAGGAGTTGGATAATGGTGTACCTCAGTTTGGAAAGATGAGTGAAGCTAGTCAGCTATTTGGGACTTCTCTCAATATTGTCAAAAGACTCTGGTTCACTGCAAAGAAACAAATAGATGAAGGTAAGGCAACTCATATTGTTTCATCTAGAATTGGAAAGAAGATAAGGAAAACAAAGATTTTGGATGAAGAGAAGATAAAATGCATTCACTGGACAGAAAGGTCTACCATAAGAGACCTTGCAGAAGGCTTGGAGATTAGCAAAAGCACAGTTGGAAGATGGATTAAGGAAGGCCAAATCAAATCACATCATGAAGTTTAACAACATGCACAATGTTATTAAGCCACTTCATCAAGTTTATACAGTTTAAGTCAACTTCTTACAGACCAAAATCAAATAACATCATCAAGTCATTAAGCCACTTCTTACAGACCAAAATAAGATTGCAAGGATGCAATACAGTTTAAGTCAACTTTATGTAGACAAGGAATGCAACATCATCAAGTTTAACAGCATGCACAATGTTATCCACATAGATGAAAAGTGGTTTTATATCACAAAAGTATCTCACAGATGGTACAAGATGCCAACAAAACCTATTACACATAGGAGTTGCAAAAGCAAGAGGTTTATCACAAAAGTTATGTTTATTTGTGATGTTGGGAGACCCCTATATGCAAGTGATGATACACTTATATTTGATGGAAAGATAGAGATGTTTCCCTTCACTGAAGAAGTAGAAGCAATGAGAAACAACAAGAACAGACTTAAAGGCACTATAGAGACAAAGAATATTGAATCCATAACCAAGCAAATAATGAAGGACTGCATTATCAATCAGGTACACCTTTGATTAGACTTAAAAATAATTGGTTCCTTGCATTCATAATGTGTCTATATTCTTAGACTATCAGAAAAATTTCATCATTTAGCCTCTAAATGAGTAGAGGTGCTCACGGTTCCGGAACCGCCAGGTTCCAAAATTTTGGGAGGCAAAACCGAAATCGAATCACGACCAAGGCGGTTTTGGTTCGATTCCCTAACTGACGGTTCTGGTTCCGAACCGCTGGTTTCGCTGGTTTTTTTTTTTGTTTTCTTGTGTTTCTTAGTTTTTGGATCTAAAATTTGAAGGAATGTATAGATGGAATTGGACATTGTTAATATGAGAATTTAAATTGAAGATTACATTAATAATTGAACTATTACAAATTAGTAATTAAAATTTGAACTATTACAAATTAGTAATTCTAACTTAAAATAAGCCAGTAATCTACTATTACAAATTAATTGAACTATTTACAAATTTACAAACTGAACTATTTCGAATTAGTAATTACAATTACAACTTAAAATTTGAATTACAAAATAAATTTGGGGGGAGGGGGGGATTTAAAGAAATTGGACTTAAGCTTAAATTTAAGAAATAAAATTTCTAAGTTTGAAACTTAAAATTAAGTTGCCTACGTATCCAAATAGGAATCAAACTCCACATAGTTCTCTTACCTCAAACTTTCCTCATTGATTTGGATCGATTCGATTCTTCAAGCATCACTCCCGATGGTAGTTTCTTCGGAGCTATCTTGATCATCATTATCAATTAATTCTTGAGCTCTCTTTTTGGCTCTTACCCAATCATCAAGCAAGCATTGGTTTTCCATATTTTCAACGGTCATATTCGATCTCGCTGCATCCAAAGTGTAACCTCCCAAACTAAAAGTTTGTTCAACGACAACGGTTGAGGTGGGAGATGCAAAAATTTCCCTTGCTAGCATTGACAATATCGGATAGGTATTTTTCATCCTCGACCACTACCTTAGTATATCAAAACTAATGTTGTCTTCTTCTTCATCAAGCCGAACAAATGTAGACGATAAATAATGATCAAGTTCGTAATAAGGGTTAGAAGTAGACCTTGGACATTTTTTAGAACGCTCATCATAAAAACATGATAATATATCTTGATCTTGACTTGTAGAGTCACCACCAATATTAGATTTAAAATTGGGACCACTATATTCTCTAAATAAAGACATTAAAGTAACTTTAATCCTATTACCAATTTCTTCCGGGTTAGGATATACATCATCATCACCCATGACCATATGCAATTGTATTAATCCATCCAATCTTACTCTAGGATCAAATACTTTAGCAACCAAGAATAGATCGGGAATATGTGTAAAATATTTTTTCCATTTTTGCATCATAGAGAAAGTAGCACCACTCAATAAAGGATTTGTAATATTTTCATTCAACACATGAGCAACCTTAATACAATAATCAAGCACTAAATTACTAGTAGGACAATAAACACCGGATAGCACTTTTGTGGAATCATTAAAAATTCCCAAAATTTTACACAAAGAAATGCATGGATCCCAATATTGAGGATATAAACGAATACCACAATTTTCTTGAGTAAAAAATGTACTTAAAGCGTCTTTATATTCCATAGACTCCTTTAACAATTTATACGTGGAATTCCAACGAGTTGCCACATCAAGAGAAATTTTTTTGGGATGCATATTGTATGTTCTACAAAAAAAATTCATTTTTTCAATAATTTTTAATGTCTCGACATATAATAAATAGCGGATCTAATAGGACCAATTTGTTCTTTCAAAGCATCTAAACCATCTTGAATACATAAATCTAAAATATGACATAAACATCTAACATGAAAAAAATTTCCACCAAGATATGGTTGACAAATATTTGTAAGATCTTCAATAGTAGCCGTATTTGCACTAGCATTATCAAAACCAATAGAAAAAAATTTCTAATAAGAGCATACTCATTTAAAATATCATGCAATTTATCATTAATATTAACGGCATTGTGTTTCGTATCAAAATTGTTGTAACTGGTTATAATCTATTCAGTTAAACAATGATTATTATGAGCTTTGTATGCTAAAGACAATCGAATCAGGGAAAATAACAAAAGAATTGTTGACCCGGTTCGTCTTATGAACAAGACTACGTCCGGGGGCATCCAAGCCAGGTAGTGATTATAATATTTATGCCTAGAAGTCTAAGGTATTCTCTTTCTTTTACAGAGATGGTCGTGGTGGCCTATTTATACTACGATTCCCGCTCTTTGGGCGGGAATTTACATAAGGAATAATGCCTATGAAAGGGCTATAATTCCGAGAATCACTAATCTCACCTTGACAGGCCATAAGTCGTCTATCTTCAATGCGCGTCAATCGTGGAGTGGACTTGGAGGGCGGATTAGCGGCATGTCAGGATTTTTCATTAACCATTTGGACTGTATAGTTATGGCTGATGCAACTTGAGGATATAAAATGTAAGTCGCATCGCAACTTCCCGAATTGTCGACTTCCCAAGTTGCCGACTTCCCGAGTTGCCGACCTTTGTGACTTGAATGTTGGGTCTTATGGGAATTATGCGGGCTGGTCCCTTGGTCCTCTTATCGAGGCCACTTCAAGCAGTCCTTGTTGGATTATTTATGGTCCTTCGTGCTCAGGTGGGAGGTCGGATTTATCCATGCTACAATAATTGCCCCTCAAGTTGAGGTCGCTTGTTCTGCATATGGACCTTGACTTGATACATGGATGAAATCGTCTTGCGACCATCCGACCTGTAAAAATTCTTTTGAGCGACCTACCACCCTCGGGCAGGCGAAAAGTCACCTCGATAATACGACTCGTCGCATCAAATTTCCCTCGACCTCAGGGAATTGATATGATTTCGTGTCAGGATGATGACGTGGGAACCACAATTTTGTCCAATGAGATGCCGTAGTGCATTTCACGCGAGGCCTCGCGTCTTTTTGTTGCTAGGGGGCCAAAGTTTTGGTTAATCTCATTTTGGCCCCTCTTCTTCTTCGATAAATAGGCGGGGAATTAGGTTTTAAAAACCTGATTCCCTGCAAAAGCTCTAATACTAAGCTTTCCTTTCATCTTGTTTCCTCTTGCCCGGAGATTCATCCCACATAAATTCAAGCGAACCGGAATACATGTAAATCTTTGGTTCCCTTCTTGATTTTATGGATTCTAGAATTTCCAAATCCCCATTAACCTCTCAGCCCACGGTGGCTTCTTCCTCCTCTAAGGATGACATTCCCCTTTCCTTGCGCCGCCGCCCGAGATCCGAGTCCGTCACTAGGCATGCGGGCTAAGGTTCTTTGGCCAGGGCTCTAGGTGATCGCCGGGATGGTAATGTTGATGATGAACCGGTAGATGAAAGGTTTCTGGAAGAGTTGGAACAAATTACTTATGTCCCTCCGTTGGATGTTGATCTCTTCTATCCTGCCCCACGGGAGCGGCCATCAATGGCGGGTCCTTCTGCCCCGACTCCGGACTATGGGGCTTATGAATGAATTTTCAATTACGATTTATATCGTAACCGAGCTCCGTACAAGCGACCTGACCGTCAGTATCGCATGTCAGTTGAATCTCAGTTCGCCACGTCAGACAGGAGGTACCGATCTGTGCTTTCTGATTGGTATGTCTGGGGACTTTGCCGTATGTACAAAGTGCCCCGGGATGTGCATTTCTATGGGCCGACTCCCGACGAAAGTGTAGACCAGCCTCCTCCGGGAATGATCGCTGTGAACGAATCTTCCATGTCGGCCGGGATCCAATTTCCGCTACATCCAGCCATCTCCCATCTGTTAGCGGCCTGGAATGTGAGCCTCACACAAATCACTCCGAATGGGTGGAGCTACACCCTCTCCACCATGGTCATGCTGGGGCAGGCCGGTTTGAAGAGATTGCCTAATCCTGGGGAGATAGCCAATGTGATGTCGGCCATTGCTCAGGCCGGAGGCTATCACGCCGTGCGGCTACGCAAGAGCAAAGAGCTCGTGAGTGGGATCCCGAATAAGGTAGACGGGTGACACCAGAAATGGTGGTTTGTTGGGGGAGCATGGGAGTCGGTGGATCCCTCTAGCACTTTGTCTATTCGAGTCCCCACGGATTATGCAATCCGTGTTGAAAATGGTACCTCCTTTTTTAGTGTCTTTGCGTTCGGTTGTACTGATATAATTCTTCTTCTGTCTTGCAATGTTTGCGCCCCGACCTTCCGTGCTGTACTGGGATTTCCTTGAGGCCTTCAGGGAAGTTCGAGATATGCCCCCGAGTTGGCGAGACATTAAATTGTTGAACTCCGAGCTTGACCGCTTACAGGTCGGATTGTATACTTACCCTCGCCATTTGAGGATTCCCTGTAAGTCTTTGTAGAGCCTTTTCAAATGCATTTCGCAATTTTGTACTAACAACTTTTCTATTTCATGTTAGATCCGAAGGTCCCGACCTATCGCCGCCAGCCCTCTGCCCCTGAAATGGCCTCCCGACCTTAATCCGTGCTCAGCTCCATGAGGTGTCCGCCTTTGCCAAATGCCCTCTGGATACCCCACCCGACTCCTTCCCCCCTCCGATAAAAGGCAAGAAAAAAATCACGAGTCAAACCAGAGGTGAGCGACCTCACAAGAGGGCGGGAGAGGCCAAAGACGACGATCCACCGTCGATCGGATCTTTGTGGGGAGTTTCCAGCTCAACCCTTTTGTAGAATCCCATTGTGGAGGGGGGTCATCATCTGGATGATGACTCCTGGATTGGTTGGGATGATGAATGGGTGAAGAGGTAGGTCATAACGATTCTTTGTAATGAAGTGCCATTTTATAATGGGAGTGATGTATTTGTTCCTCTTTGTTGCAGTCAGGAGTTGACGGCCAACAGATTCTCCCCAGAGGTGCTGAGCTTTCTGAGGTCCCAGCTTCCCACACTGGAGGGCACACCCGGAGATTGGCCCGGCTACCTGGCGTGGACGATGAGGAACGTGCCATGTGTGTGGACAAAATATTATCACTCCTCTGCCCACCGCCAAAAGGTCACGGGCAACATGTACTCGGTTGTTGTTCATTCCTTGAAGGCTGCCCTCTATATAGAGAAGGTATGTGCCCAATCTGAGATCGAGCTCTCCAAACTAGAGAAAGCCCAGGCAACGACCTATGAGCAGGAAAAATCGTTGATAGCTGCCCATGAGGTGCAGAAGAAGCTGGAGGTCGCCAAGGCCCACTTGGCCAAAAGGGTCTCAGAGCTTGAGGGCCAGCTGAAGGAAGCTGAGAGTATGCTCGGGGTGGAGAAGGAGGCCGTGACACGGCTGAAGGCAGAGCTAATCCGCAAAGATGTGGAGGTCGGGGAGAGGTTGGCCGCTAAAGATGACCATTTCAGACGGGTCGAAGAGCAGAATGCCAACTTCGCCTACATTGTGGTGGTTGCGGGTGTTATCCGAGCTGTTCGTCGGAAGAACCCTGATGCCGACCTTACTTAAATTGTGGCTGTTGGGATTATACTGAAAAGTATGCTTTTTACTTTGTATAATCGAAACTGAATTTTCAGACTTATTTACTGAAATAAATTGTTTATCACTAATGCTTTAAATATGATTGAATGTTACATATATTTACTGCATAACTGTTCAATAAATCGTACGTGTTACATTGTAGTTAATTTAGTGATACCGGATCACGTAAGATTAAATTAATAGGTCCTTGTAACTAAAAAGTACGCCATTCACGACCTAGATGGAAATGAACAACCCATCGCGAAAAGGTTGAGGTGTAAGGCTCAGATTGGTTTGTCTTGACCAAGAGATTACACTAGTGCATGACCGATGCAATTGAATAGGACCTACAGAGGATAAATTCTTGAGAATCGAACAAGGAAGAATTAGACCTCGGTGGTTCGTTATTTCTTAATCTTCGCCCCTTAAATAGGATCACGTGGGATTGGTAACTATTGCTTTGACTTATCATGGGTAGAGAATCAAAGAGATTCAATACTTTTTATCTTGGGCAATATTATTGGTCACATGTGATTGCTAAGATTTAATACGGAGAATCATGTGCAAGCACGCTTTGTTTGATTTGCCCCTTGGGAGGTTCATAAGCTTTATCATACCAAATCTTGCAAGTGGGATTAGTTTCGGTATGGATAATAATGTTGAACCGTTCCTTGACCAAGGATAAAAGATATTAATTAATGGAAAGCTATTTCAAAGATTGAATTAATTAATGGGCTAGATAATCTTAAACACGGAAAATAATGACCGGAGCCATATTGATCGTATAATATGGGTTAAGATGGATAGTGCAATATTAATTATGTAGTGGGATTAATTAATATTTATGAGCTTGAATTATATTGTGGCTCAATATTAGATATTCAAGATCCATTAGAAGGTCCAATCTTAATTCTCCTAAAGGCCCCCGAGTTGCCCAACAAATAGTCCAATAACCGAAAAAGGTGATTAAAAAAAAAATTCAAATATTTGGGAGAAAGATTTTCTTTGAATTTTGTTATGGAATTATGTATTCTTGGAATACAAGATTATCTCATTAAATTCAAGAAATTCCCATATTATCTATGATGTGTTTTTCGAAAATTTGAAAATAATGGGCAAGAAAGATTTTCTTGAAAAGATATTATGGAAGATATGTATTTCTTGAAATACAAGAATATCTCATAAATTCAAGAAGATCCAAATCTTGGAATCTTGCAAGACCAATATTTTCAAAAATTCCATATACTGAGGAAGTGGGATTTTTGTGGAATATTTTAATTATGGGAAAAAGAATATAGGAGATATATTCAAAATTTATTGGTGATCAAGAAAAGTCTTTTCCCACATGGATTTTCTACTGAAAAATTCGACCACCTCTCTCCTATAAATAGGGGATGATTGTTTCATTCCTAAGTACAATTCCATGTGCTGGAAAAATTAGCAAATCCACGAAAGTGGTGCAACAAAGTTTATTTTTTTTCTTTTGTTAATTGTTCGACAAGTGTTCTTCCACCGGATAGTTGAGCAAGGGCTAAGGGAATACTTGGGAAGTCCATTTGGTTAGTCCGTCCAACCAAATTCACTTCCATCCCGAGAGGTACGTTCACGTAAACCCGTAGATTCCGCATGCGTAGGTTTTACGTGGCTTATTATATGCATGATATGTTGTTGCAATTATTATTTGAATTAATATAGGATTAATTCATGCTAGTAATAATTAAAGAATTAAATTTGTATTTAAATATTCACCCCGAATAGATCTGTGCAACTCATTTCCCAACAACTGGTATCAGAGCCACGGTTTCGGGCTCTGAATTTTTTAAATTGTAATTTAATTCGCGGACATTAAATTTGAAATTGGATAGTAGAATTGCTAGATCTTTTTTGCAGGTATCCAATTGTCATGGAATTTAATGTGTTTATGCATGCATATAAACTGTGTTTTTTAATTCGATTCGTTCGGATTCATTTTGCCTCGTGAGAGAATCCACGAGTAGATTAGAATTTGTTTGATTTGATCAATGTAATAGACTAGTCTAGATCTAGGTTTATTTATTTTTTGTAAATAAATTGTAACCGGATCGAAAACGAGGACGGAGACGAAGAATTAATGGACAAAATCCAAACCAGCGCAGCGCCGCTACCGCACGCAAAGGGCATGGTGGCGAGGCCGAGGCGCCGAGAAAGACGAGAACAAAGTCAAGCCACGGGCGGCAAGACGCTGCACCGCCATACAAGACGGCCGAAAGCGATTTTACGAGGTCAGGGCGGGCGACTTGTTAGCGCGAAAGGTGGACGCGGGCGCGGCGAGGTAGCGAGGGCGAAGGCGTCTTGGATGATCTTCGGATGCGCGTCGCGCCGCCGAAATCTTATCGCTACTTAGACGCCGAGACGCACTGAGGCATCCCGAGGCATCGGCGGGCGCTGACCCGCCGCAAGGCGGTGCCGAGCGGCAGGTTCAAGGCAAGAGGCGGCCGGATGCAGACGTGCATCCCGACTGCGAGCTACTTGGCGTGGCGTTTCGAGACAAAGTATTTTTCGAGAATATTGAGTGGGAGAAATTCAAGACGGTGTTTCTTCAAGATCAAGCCAAGAAAAATCAAACCATGACAATTGGATAATTTGTGCCCAATATGTTTATTTTTCTGTTTTGCTTGATTTATTTTGTGCTATCTTATGCTTTATTTAATTTGTTTAAATGTGTTTGCATGAGGGTTGCCAAATGGAAAAATCTCATCTTCAAAATTACTAAGTATGTTTAAATAATTAATTGACAATTTTATTCCAGATAATAAAATTGAATTAATTTTGACCTCCATGATTTATTCATTTGTGAATTCTTTTGGAGAAATTCCCCCCACGAGACGGTCAAAAGATAACTTTCACATGAATGAATTCCAAACGGATGATTGTGGGTTATTACTAGTGGCGACGATGACCCTCCCCACGAGGCTCGATCAAAGCGAAATAATAATCCTGTATTTAATCATGGTTATTACTTAGGTATAAAATTGATATGCATATACTTCCCCGAAGTCCCTGTCAATTTTATATTGGTCAAGTGGGAGCCAACTATTAATCTGGATATTAAAGGTTTCTAATTGTTCTTGTTTGTAACCTGCTTGAATGTGTTTAAATAATGACCCACCCCACGTGGCTTATTTAAACTGTTTTGAGATGTTGGCTGATGCATGTTCATATTTTTTTTTGAGATTTTAAATATGATGCATGTGATCGAATCTTGTGATATACTTGTGCTATTGCATATAGTTGTTTATTTTAGTTCAGCATGTCGTTACCTTTTAATCCACTGTTATTATACTTAAAGTCAATACAATATGTATGGAAACTATATTGATTGGAAACGAAAAAATTATAATTGTCCTAACTGCACAAAAGCACAAGTGGATTCTTGACACACAAAAATTAGATGAGCCAACCGACGAGTCAAAACATGCGAGACTCGTCAGATCACCTTGCGAGAGATGTCGTCGCTGAAAATGGTGGAGGGCAAACCCGTAAGGGATTACGTCCTCAAAATAGATGGCCCATCTGCCAAACTTGAGATTCTGAGTGCAGATTATGATCTGGAGACTCAGATGAATTTGGTACTTCACTCTCTGCCCAAAAGTTTTTGAGCATTTTGGCCTCGCTAGCTAATTTGTTGCAAGCTTTTGGTCTCGGAAGAAATAATGATAAGGCACCAAACTCAAGCTTTGACGGTAAGTGGTCCGTCTTCATCTTCTAGGCCAAGGGTAGGCAAGATAAAGAAGAGGACCAAAGGCCATACGCAATAAAACTCAACTGTTGCCAAGGGCAATGGTAAGATGAGGAATGTCAAGGAAAATCCAAAGAGGAAGTGCTTAAGCTGCGGTGAGAGAGGACAATGGAGGTTTTGTCTGTTCCAACCCCAAAAGGGACGGAAAGAAAGGTAATTCTCACGCACTAGTTGTTGAAACTTGTTTAGCGGCGTATACTTCTCATTCGTGGGTGGTTGATACGAGATCCACTAATCATGTTGGCTTCACGGGTTCAAAATGATCCGGCAACTTAGTGGGAGTGAGATCCTCATCACACTGGGCGACGTTACGAAAGTAGAAGTCATTGCAATGCTACGTAAGTGGCAGATATTGCAATGCTACGTAAGTGGCAGATATTGCAATGCTACGACAGTAACGATTATTGCAATACTACGCAAGTAGCAGACATTGCAATACTATATGAGTAGTAGTTAAAGCAGTGGGAGAAGTGCACCTATCTTTTGAAGATAAAGTTTTTTTTGAGATTATCTTTATGTTCCCAGTTTTAAAAAGAATTCACTTTCAGTTTCTAAAATTCGATTAAAGGACACTAAGTTTCTTCTAATAAGAATGGCATCATTTTTGAAATGATGAGTGTATCTGTTACGGGACATTGATGGAAAATCTCTATACAATTAACTGTGCACACCACTCACGAAATGTATCCTATAACACATCAACTATTTCCGAGAAAAGAAAACGTTCATCAGACGTGGACGAGACACTTCTTTGGCATCTAAGATTGGGTCATATAAATCCAAAGAGGATCCAAAGGTTGGTGAGAGACGGTTCACTAAGGCTTCTCCAAGTTGAACCGATTCCAACCTGCGAATCATGTTTGGAGGGTAACATGACCAAGAGGACATTTGGAGCCAAGGGGAATAGGGCCAAAGAAGTGTTAGAGATCGTTCACACAGATGTATGTAGTCCAATGTCAACCAAAGCAAGAGGAGGTTATGAGTAATTTTTTATTGATGATTACTCAAGGTACGGTTAGATTTTCCTTATGAAGCATGAATCTGAGACCTTTGAGAAATTATAAGAATTTAAGGCTCAAACAGAGAATCATAGGGAAAAACGTATCAAGTCTCTACGATCTGATCGTGGAGGCGAATACCTCAGCGATGAGTTTTTGAACTACTTATCTGATGAAGGGATTGTATCCAAGCTCACTGCACCAGGAACCCCTCAACAAAACGGGGTTGCAGAGCGAAGAAACATAATTCTTTTGGAAATGGTTAGATCATTGATGAGTTATGCGGATCTTCCCGAGTCGTTTTGGGGTCATACCTTGGAAACAACGACTTACATTCTGAACTTGGTGCTATCCAAATCGATTCCCAACACTCCCAAAGAATTGTGGACCGGGCGCAAGCCTAGTATGAGACACATGAGAATTTGGGGGTGTCCGGCCTACGTGTTGGACAAGGAAGCCGGTAAATTGGATCCTCGATCAGAATTAAGGCTATTTGTAGGATACCCCGAGGGAACAAAAGGGTGTATGTTCTATAGTCCCGAAGATCAAAATGTGGTCATAAGCACCCACTTTAGATTTTTGGAAGAAGACTATATGAACCAAAGAAAACCCAGAAGTGAGATTACCTTAAATGAGCTTAGAGGGCAAACCTCAGTGCCAACTGTACTAGATGATATACCAAACGATACATTTTCACAACCGGAGCCTCGTCGTAGTGGGAGGGTTGTTAGACAGCCCGAGAGATTCATGGGAATAGGAGAGTCCTCGGACTTGATTCCCGGACAAGTCGAATCAGACCCATGGACATATGATGAGGCACTCCATGATAAGGATGCAGATTCTTGGCAAACAGCAATGAAAGCTGAAATGGATCTATGTTTCATAATAGAGTGTGGGAGCTAGTCGAACCACTTAATGGGGTCAAACCCATTGGATGCAAGTGGGTATATAAGAGGAAAAGAGGACCGGACGGGAAGGTTGAAACCTTTAAAGCAAGACTAGTGGCTAAAGGTTATTCTCAGAAAGAAGGGATCGATTATGAGGAAACTTTTTCGCCCGTAGCCATGCTTAAAGTCCATCCGTATTCTCTTATCGATTGCTGCGCATTTCGACTTTGAAATCTGGCAAATGGATGTCAAGACAGCTTTCCTTAACGGAAGTCTTGATGAAGAGATCTATATGCAACAACCCCAAGGTTTCATTGAAACAGGCTAAGAATACCTAGTTTGTAAGCTCAAGAGGTCCATTTACGGACTCAAACAGGCATCCAGAGCTTGGAACCAATGTTTTGATCATGTTATAAAGTCTTATGGGTTTGATCAAAACAAGTTTGAAAGTTGTGTGTATAAAAAGCGTGTCAGAACTGCATTGGTATTCTTAGTACTATACGTAGATGACATTGTGATCATCGGGAACGATGTGAAGGTGTGATCAGACGTAAGAGGCATGTTTTTCAAAAATAATTTGATATGAAAGACTTAGGGAAAGCCGGACATATCCTTGGGATCAAGATAACTCAAGATCGCCGGAAAAGGATGATTGGGTTATCGCAAGTTTCATACATAGACAATGGTTTTGAAACAATTCAGCATGCAAGATTCCAAGAAAGGATTCGTACCTTTCAGACTTGGAATCCATCTATCCAAGAAAATGTTCCCTAAGACGGAAAAGGAGATAGATGACATGAAAGGTATTCCTTGTGCTTCGGCTGTCGGAAACCTTTTGTATGCATTGCTGTGTACGAGACCGGATATCTACTTTGCCGTAGGCATGGTGGCAAGATATAAAAGTAACCCAGGGAAAGAGCGTTGGACGATAGTTAAAAACATTCTGAAGTGTCTGAAAAGAACTCGGGATAGAATGTTGATTTATCAGTCAGATACTCCAATCCCCATCGGCTACATGGACTCGGATTTCCAATCAGACTTAGATTCCATAAATTATCTGCCTCAGTTATTGTGTTTCCATTTGGGAAGTGTAGCCATCAAATGGACGAGTATGAAGCAGAAATGCATCACTGACTCAACCATGGAAGTCGGGTAAGTAGCTGCTTGTGAAGCAGTGAAAGAATCGATTGGGCTCTAGATCTTCTTAGTGGACTTGGATGGTGTTCTGAATTTGTCTAGCAATATCTGCTAGGGGCAGTTACAAATTCAAGAGAACCAAGAGTCCACGAGTCAAACAAGCACACAAAAGGAAAGACATATTATACGAGAAATCGTTAAGAGAGGAGATATAGATGTGGCAAAAATAGCGTCTAAGGACAACCTAGCAGATTCATTCACAAAGGGTCTGCCTCTGAATACATTCGAGAGACATGTGGAAGGAATGGGTGTCAAGACCGTTGCCAATCTGCTTTGAGTATAAGTGGGAGAAATTATTAGGTTCGTGTAGGTGACATTAGATGTCACGGACTACGCGAGACATTTTGTATATACTTAAAAGCAGACTTTGAGTATAAGTGGGAGATTGTTGGGATTATACTGAAAAGTATGCTTTTTACTTTGTATAATCTAAACTGAATTTTCAGACTTAATTACTGAAATAAATTGTTTATCACTGATGCTTTAAATATGATTGAATGTTACATATATTTACTGCATAACTGTTCAATAATTTGTACGTGTTACATTGTAGTTAATTTATTGATACCAGATCACAGAAGATTAAATTAACAGTCCCTTGTAACAAAAAGTACGCCATTCACGACCTAGATGGAAATGAACAACCCATCGCGAAAGGTTGAGGTGTAAGGCTCAGATTGGTTTGTCTTGACCAAGAGATTACACTAGTGCATGGCGATGCGTAATAATAGGACCTACTGAGGAGGATAAATTCTTGAGAATCCAACAAGGGAGAATTAGACCTCGGTGTTCGTTATTTCTTAACCTTCGTCCCTTAAATAGGATCACGTGAGATTGGTAACTATTCTTTGTGACTTATCATGGGTAGCGAATCAAAGAGATTCAATACTTTTTATCTTGGGCAATATTATTGGTCACATGTGATTGCTAAGATTTAATCTGAAGAATCGTGTGCAAGCACGCTTGTTTGATTTGCCCCTCGGGAGGTTCATAAGCTTTATCATACCAAATCTTGCAAGTGGAATTAGTTTCCTAGATGGATAATAATGTTGAACCGTTCCTTGACCAAGGATAAAAGATATTAATTAATGGAAAGCTATTTCAGTGGCTTGAATTAATTAATGGGCTAGATAATCTTAAACACGGGAAATAATGACCGGGAGCCATATTGACTGTAATATGGGTTAAGATGGATAGTGCAATATTAATTATGTAGTGGGATTAATTAATATTTATGGGCTTGAATTATATTGTGGCTCAATATTAGATATTCAAGGTCCATTAGAAGGTCCAATCTTAATTCTCCTAAAGGCCCCCTGAGTTGCCCAACAAATAGTCCAATAACTGAAAAAGGTGATTAAAATAAAATAAATATTGTTGCTTATTTTTCCAACTAAAATTTCGAAATTCATAAATATGTTGGGAGAAAGATTTTCTTTGAATTTTGTTATGGAATGAAGATATGTATTCTTGGAATACAAGATTATCTCATTAAATTCAAGAAATCTCCCACTAGGTTATCTATGATGAGTTTTTCGAAAATTTGAAATAATGGGCAAGAAAGATTTTCTTGATTTTCTTGAAAAGATATTATGGAAGATATGTATTTCTTGAAATACAAGAATATCTCATAAATTCAAGAAGATCCAAATCTTGGAATCTTGCAAGACCAATATTTTCGAAAATTCCATATATTGAGGAAGTGGGATTTTTGTGGAATATTTTAATTATGGGAAAAAGAATATAGGAGATATATTCAAGATTTCTTGGTGATCAAGAAAAGTCTTTTCCCACATGGATTTTCTACTGAAAAATTCGACCACCTCTCTCCTATAAATAGGGGATGATTGTTTCATTCCTAAGTACAATTCCATGTGCTGGAAAAATTAGCAAATCCACGAAAGTGGTGCAACAAAGTTTTTTTTTTCTTTTGTTAATTGTTCGACAAGTGTCCTTCCACTGGATAGTTGAGCAAGGGCTAAGGGAATACATGGGAAGTCCTTTTGGTTAGTCCGTCCAACCGAATTCACTGCCATCCCGAGAGGTACATTCACGTAAACCCGTAGATTCCGCATGCGTAGGTTTTACGTGGCTTATTATTTGCATGATATGTTGTTGCAATTATTATTTGAATTAATATAGGATTAATTCATGCTAGTAATAATTATTAGAATTAAATTTGTATTTAAATATTCACCCCGAATAGATCTGTGCAATTCATTTCCCAACAGTGGCTGAGCTGGTCGCTTATGTTCATGACTTCCCCCCGCCTCTAACATCTTGCTGGAGATTAAAGATCTGGAAGATATGGGCATTGACTTGTCCTTCTTCCCCAATCAGAGTCGGATCGTGTACCCCACCCTTGATCCTGATGAGACGCAGTTGGGAGACTCCGAGGTGGTCCTCGAGACCCAGACGGGTGAGGCTGGGGCACATAAGGAGGTCGCTGGGACATCGGGTGCGGTTCCTCCCGATGAGCAGGCCACAACTAGCCTCTAGGGGAGGTGTTTACCAGCCCAAGATCCAGGAGGCGGGCTGCCCACAGCTCTACCAGTGTTATTCAGCAACAATTAGGTGGGCAACCTTTGAACATAGTCAGTGGTGTTGCTGATGGGATTCTGGTTGTTCTTAAGAATGATAACCTCAAGAATCCTGAAAAGAAAAAGGAGATTGAGAAGTTGTTGAACCCCATCTCCAACAATACTTTTGATCAGCATTCCTCAAAGCCGGAAGTCGTCTGCCAGTCGTGCAAGTTGGGTTATGGTAAATCATCTGTCGTCACTTATCATGATGTATCTTTGTTTTCTGCTCGATGTAATTGACCTTCGGGCCTATATAATGTACCGACCTTCTGGTTTGTTGTCATTAATGAAATTTGTCTTTTCCTTTCCTTTATTATGCCAACCTGATTTCCTTATGCGATTTCAATTTTTGCATGTGTCCATCATCTTATTGGCATTGCGATCTTAGATTGAACTTTGCTTAGTCGTCTTACAAAGTTAGGGGAGGATCGCACCACTTTGGGGTGGCGATCTCGCCGCAAATATGTCAAAAGTCATTCCCGGGGGAGGTCGATGTTTTACATATGCGACCTTCCTGGGTTTAAACACATAAATAGTGAAAAAGAATTTAAATCATTATTATTGACTCGCCTGAAAGTTTACAAGTACAATGATCCCGATCCTACTGATAGTACTTCTTCAGATGGGATGTGTTGTGCCCGGTTTGTGTATTCCGGCAAACAAAAAACTACTAGATGAGAGAGTAACAGTTTATGCTATCAAAATAGATAAAGGGATGATATTTGATTACCCAGTTCGTCTGTAAATGAGACTACGTCTGGGGGCGACCAAGCCAGGTATATTTCACTATAATTTATGCCTAGAATACTAAGATGTTAGATCATTTACAATGAATGATACATGTTGTATTTATAGACATAGAACTAGGTTAAGTGTCTTCATGGGCTTCCCCCGCGGGCTTGCTAGGGTTTCAGCCGCCAGAGCTAGGGTTCCTCTTAGAGTTTCCCGGTTTATCCCGCGATCCTCGCTCTTGGATACACATACCATGATTATGATCCGCAATATCCGCACCATTAACTACCTGTATCTTTTCCATATTTATCCTTTAACCAACCTCGAGACCAAGTCGCCGTCAACCTATACGACCTTCCAAGTTGCCATGCGATCTTCACGCTCCTCCAAGTCGCCCAGCGACTTGCATAACCTTCTAAGTCGCCTCCGACCTCACATCTTCTAAGTCGCCCTGCGACCTGGATGGCCCGGGCGAGATCGTCCCACACGGCACGGACGCGATGGACAACCATTCACATAATCAGGTCGGGAGTCGGATTAATCCATGCTACAACAATTGCCCCTCAAGTTGAGGTTGCAAACTCACATTGGGGCATCGACTTGACTCGTTATTCTATCGACCTACGACAAGTCGTCCTTGGGAAGTGTGCCTGGAGCGAATCATCATTCTTGGGGAGGCGAATCGTTGCCTCGATTCCTTGAATCGGCGTGAGGTGTGACCGATTCATCATGATGGATTGGCAAATAGGTGATGTCATGTGCCGCGAGCTCGCCCAATCAATAGCTTGTTGCGATTATACTGGAAAGTATGCTTTTACTTTGTATAATCAAAACTGAATTTCAGACTTATTTACTGAAATAAATTGTTTATCACTGATTCTTTAAATATTATCGAATGTTACATATATTTACTGCATAACTGTTCAATAAATCGTACGTGTTACATTGTAGTTAATTTAGTGATAACAGATCACAGAAGATTAAATTAACAGTCCCTTGTAACTAAAAGTACGCCATTCACGGCCTAGATGGAAATGAACAATCCATCGTGAAAGGTTGAAGTGTAAGGCTCAGATTGGCTTGTCTTGACCAAGAGATTACACTAGTGCATGACTGATGCACTGAATAGGACCTACAGGAGGACAAATTCTTCAGAACTGAACAAGGAAGAATTAGACCTCAGTGGTTCGTTATTTCTTAATCTTCGTTCCTTAAATAGGATCACGTGTGGTTGGTAACTATTGATTTGACTTATCATGGGTAGAGAATCAACGAGATTCAATACTTTTTATCTTGGGCAATATTATTGGTCACATGTGATTGCTAAGATTTAATACGGAGAATCGTGTGCAAAATGCGCTTGTTCTATTTGCCCCTTGGGAGGTTCATAAGCTTTTATCATACAAAATCTTGCAAGTGGAATTAGTTTTTCGGTATGGATAATAATGTTGAACCGCTCCTTGACCAAGGACAAAAGATATTAATTAATGGAAAGCTATTTCAGTGGCTTGAATTAATTAATGGGCTAGATAATCTTAAACACGGAAAATAATAATAACAAGGAGTCATATTGACTGTAATATGGGTTAAGATGGATAGTGCAATATTAATTATGTAGTGGGATTAATTAATATTTATGGGCTTGAATAATATTGTGGCTCAATATTGATAATTCAAGATCCATTGGAAGGCCCAATCACTACTACACATTTGAGCTTGGAGAGCTCAACTTGGACAACCATTTTTCGAATAGCTCTCCAAGTGGTCCCTTGGAGAGCGGTTCTATTAAAAAAAAAAAAGACGGTTAAAACCGTGTCCCAAGATCAAATCTTAGACAAATGGTTCATAACCTTTGTGCGAAAATACTTGGAGAGCGGTTTTGAACCGTTGTCCTAAAAAGCTGGAGAGCGAATTTTTTTTTTTTTTTTTTTATAAAGCTTGTATTTTTTGTTTTATTTTTTTGTTTAATTTAATATTTTTTTTGAAACTCCCTTACATCTATTTTCCAATCTTATATCTCCTACATAGCATTATCCAAATTCCTACAAATTAAATTCTTAATTTTCTCATTATTTTACAATTTTTTTATTTCTAATTACACTAATCTTATTTTAAGTTTTAACTTCCAAAATTTCTAACTTTCTCATTATTAAATTTCCAGATCCAATGTTATATATTTAACCACTCTAAAAATTCACTATCTCTTTTTTCGTAGTTCTTTTATTATTCTACATTTTTTTTATTTTTAATTAAAGTTTAATTAAAATTTTCAAATCTAATCTTAATGAAATTAATAATTTCTTTAAGAATTCCGCTTAACATGTGGGAACTTACATGTACTAGTTAACTTCTAAAATCCTTCATTGTATTTTATCTCCTCCCTCGTGTAACACTCTTTTCCATTCACATTCGTCACGGGAAAATTTGAACAAGCCTCTTAAACAATTGTCTCTCTTCCATCCAACTTTAATAAATATTACTCACAAATATTAAATCATTGGCAGACAAATCAAATTCAAAGTTAGTTGAAAAAAATGGATTGAACCAAACCCATTTTGACTAAAAAACCAGAAAATAAATTTATGGACACTGTAAAAGAAAACCAATTAAAACTCGTTGAAATATAGGAATATGTCAACTTCTTTTGTATTTTGAAATTAATTTGGTCCAATTCAAAAGTTAATTTTAATTAAATTTTGTAAAGTACAAGTAAAAAATATAATTTTAATTTAATTTAATTTAAATTTATATAAAAAAATTATTATATAAAAATGTGGTTGAATTAATAAATAAGATAATTGAAATAAAGAATTTTAAAAAAAATTGTAAGAAAAAATGATTTTTAGAACATATAGAATTAATTTCATTAAGTAAACGCAAGAAAGCAAGTGCCCGAGCGGAATTGATCCCCGCTCAGGCGCCCAAGGTCCCGTGTTCGGTCCCCCATGGGAGCGAATAATTGCCTCAATTAATTGAGAGGCTTGGTGACTTATATATGAGATGCTTGGTGGGTTCGTGCCTAAAAATTGATTTTTAAAAAAATATATATATTAGGCAATGGTTTTCAAATCATTGTCCAAGTGAATTTGGACAAATTTGAAAAACCCCTTTTTAAGCTGCAATCTTCTTGTCCAAGTCTTGATTTGTTGGACAACGGTTTTTATCATTGTCGAGCTTGATACAAATGCTACTTGGAGAGCGGTTATAACAGCTCTCCAATGTCATTTTTCACAGCTGTCCAAGCCCAAATGTGTATTAGTGAATCTTAATTCTCCTAAAGGTCCCCCTAAGTAGCCCAACATATAGTTTAATAACTGAAAAATGTGTTTAAAATAAAATAAATATTGTTGCTTATTTTTCCTAATTATTTTCAAAATTTATAGATAAAAGGGGAGAAAGATTTTCTTTGAATTTTGTTATGGAATGAAGATATGTATTATTGGAATACAAGATTATCTCATTAAATTCAAGAAATCTCCCACTTGGTTATTTATAAGGAAAATTTTGAATTTTTTGAAAGATAAAGGGCAATAAAGATTTTCTTGATTTTCTTAAAAAGATATTATGGAAGATATGTATTTCTTGAAATACAAGAATATCTCATAAATTCAAGAAGATCCAAATCTTGGATTATTGCCTATTATTTTTGAAAATATCCCATAACAAAGAGTATGTGGGATTTTGTGGAATATTATAATTATGGAAAAAAGAATATAGGAGATATATTCAAGATTTCTTGAAGATCAAGAAAAGATTTTCCCACATTGTTTTTTGCCACAATTTTCGACCACCTATGCTCTATAAATAGGGGATGACTCTTTCATTCCCAAGTACAATTCCATGTGCTGGAAAAATTAGTAAATCCACAAAGGTGGTGCAACATAATTTATTTTCCTTTTGTTAATTGTTCACAAGTGTCCTACCACCGGATAGTCGAACAAGGATTAAATGAATACTTGGGAAGTTCTTTTGGTTAGTCTAATCAAATTTCGGATCCTTGTCATCCCAAGAGGCACGTTCACGTAAACTCGTAGAATTCTGCATGCGTAGGATTTACGTGAATTAATTATATGCATGATATGTTGTTGGATTATTATTTGAATTAATATAGGATTAATTCATGCTAGTAATAATTATAAGAATTAAATTTTTATTTAAATATTCACCCCGAATAGATCTGTGCAACTTATTCCCCAACACAGCTGAGGTGTCAGTCACGCGCTACCCGTGCGACTTCATTTTCTTCGGGGGGCCTTGAATTTATTCATTTTGCACTTTTGACCCCCTCCTCTTTCTCTATAAAAGGGGCGAGGGTTTTAGGCTTAAACCCTTCTATCTCCACCCTTCACGCACTTAAACAATTCTTCAGATCTAGTGCCCGAATCTTCGATGAACTTCTGACCGAGATTAAATCAGGTAACATATTCACCCTTTCTCCAATCTTTTCATTGCATCCGGTTCTCCGTCCGCTCCCACGCCTTCCCACTTTCTGATCCCGTCATCTTCGGATGATGATGATGTGGTAATAGCCCACCTCCGTCGCCGCCATGGTTCTAGCTCCGCCACTACCAATGTGGGGGGGACCTCGACCGCTGATGCCCCGGTTAACAGAGACGGCGGGGGAAATGATGAAGACGACGACGAGCAGTTTTTGGCCGAGTTGGAGGAAATCAACATCTTTGTTTCACCAATAATATTCCTTCCCAATTCCCCATTGACATGGATGGGTACATCCAAATCTTTCGGCCATCCCCGCTTTACTATAGGGCATATGAGCCCACTGTCTTCAACTACCTCATATGAGGCCCGAGCTTTCTTGAATCTTAGGATCACCTTTCTTAAAAGACCAGGCTTGCATCTTTGAATATATCCGTCTATGTATGAAACTTTATTGGAAGTCGGTCCAAAAGATTCCCAAATTTTCTTCTCGGCATCCACCCGAAATACGACCGACCGACCCAAATGCGGTTTTGCAAGAATCCAATATTTTTCGATTTCTCCGCCGACCGGGTGTTCTTGGCACTTTTAAATCGAAAATTTCTTTACACTTCTATGGGCCGACCCGATGAGAAGTGGGAGATTTCGACCTTGGCCGCCGCATTTTCTAAAATTCAAATTCCAAAATCCCGTTAATGAATACTATGGAAGTGGGGATTCTTTCCCATTACATCCAGATGTTTCCTATCTCATCGCAGCCATGGAATCAGAGCCATACACAAATCACCCCTAACGGCTGGAACTACATCCTCGCTACCATGACCGGGTTTGACCCAATTAATTGGGGGCCCATACAAATTTCATTCTTTATTGCCCTTTATCAAGACTTACTCTGGCGAGATCGCATATATGATGGCGTTGGTTGCCCAAGCGGTTTCTATAATGTCGTCTCTTTGGTTCTATAGTTTTTCTTCCAAAATTAAAGCGGACCTTTTGAAAAGGGGAGAATTTCTGCTGGTGAGTGGGATCCCCAATAAGGTCGCCGACCTTGCATCGCAAAATGGTGGTTCGTCCCCAAACCACTCGCGGGAGTCTCATGGATCCTTTCGAAAAAATTACACCCCTGCAAACCCCATCGTGTCGACAGATTTACACCCATCGAGTTGAACACGGTGAGTTTTAAATTTTTCTCAAAGACTTGAGGTTATCTTGATCTAATTCCCTTTTATCTCATAGTGTTTCTAGTGTTTCTTTGGTCCTTTCCAATGCCGGAAATCTTGGTCATTGACTTGTATTGGGATTTCTTGGAAGCTTTCAACCTCGTTCTTTTGTTTATACACACCCTCTGAAGCTTGATGTGGGACGTCAGCGCCTTGAACTCCGACTCGATCGTCTCAATTTCAAAAATGATGTCATTCTTTGTACACATATCCTTTCTAAAACTGCGATCATCTCAAAATTCCTTGTAAGTAATTTGTAATTGTCATTACTTAGAAGTTTTACACGTTAGACTTGTATGATCGGATTTTCTTGTGTGCCCGGTTCCCATCTATCCCAATTCTCATTTAGAACCAGTCCAACCACATGATTAGTGGATCTGTAACAACCTCGATGATGTATCGCTCACAAGAAATAGTGTGTGAGAATTACCTTACGGTACTTGGCGGATGAGCAACGGCGACCTCTTCCGATTTTCCTTAACTTCAACAAGCTCCTCCAAGCTCGACCCTTTTCGGTCCCTCTCTATACTCATAACATTTGACATCATTTTAGGGGGAAAAAAAAAACCTTTACAGGAAAACCAAGTTTGTTCAAGATGGGCCATCTATTTTGGGGCCAACTCCACCATTTTTCCATCTCTAGGGTGATCGACGAGTCCAATTTTACTCGGAAGAAAATCCACTTGTGAGAGAGGACAATTATAATTTTCAATCAATATAGTTTCCATACATATTGTATTGACTTTAAAGTATAATAACGAAGGATTAAAAGGTAACGACATCTGGACTCTTGGAATAAACAACTATGCAATAGCACTCAAAAAAAAATAAAAAAAAAATATGAACATGCATCATCCAACATCTCAAAAGGGGAGCTTGGTGGGTCATTATTTAAACACGTTCAAGCCACAAACAAAACGTTACAAACCTCATATCAGTTAATAGTTGGCTACTCCCTTGGAGAAATATATGCATATCAATTTTATACCTCATTGCTCATGATTAAATCTGAGTTACTATTTCATTTGATCGCTCTTGGGAAGTGTCGTAATCCACAATCATCGGAGGATGACTCCTATCTTTTTGGTCTGGGGAATTTCTCCAAAAGAATTCACAAATAAATAAATCATGGATCAAGGATCGGAACATACTTAATTTTTTTGAAGTTGAGATTTTTCAATTTAGCTTTTCCCTAAATCTTTTTTAAATAAAGCGATAGCTAAAATCAAGCATATGATCATTTTGATTTTTTCTCGCTTGATCTTGAAGAACCGTTCTCCCCACGCGTTAGCATAAATTTTCTGCCCCCAGAGGTGTTGAGCTTCCCGAGGTCGCCCAACTTGTTCGGCGGGGTTCCCATGACAAGCTGGCAGATACCTTTCTCGAGGCTGCGGCAGAATGCGCCTTCGAGGTTGGGCCTCGACCATGCCAATGCCCATCGCCAGAAGGTGAGGGCAATCTGTATTCGGCCCTCGTATATGTTGGGGAATGATTTGCACAGATCTATTTGGGGTGAATATTTAAATACAAATTTAATTCATTAATTATTACTAGCATGAATTAATCCTATATTAATTCAAATAATAATTGCAACAACATATCATGCATATAAAAAGCCACGTAAAACCTACGCATGCGGAATCTACGGGTTTACGTGAACGTACCTCTCGGGATGGCAGTGGCTTTGGTCGGAAGGACTAACCAAAAGGACTTCCCAAGTATTCCCTTAGCCCTTGCTCGACAATCCGGTGGAAGGATACTCGCGAACAAATAACAAAAGAAAAAAAATAAACTTTGTTGCACCACTTATGTGGATTTACTAATATTTCCAGCACATGGAATTGTACTTGAGAATGAACTAATCATCCCCTATTTATAGGAGGGAGGGTGAACGAAATTTTAGTGAATTTTCAATGTGGGAAAAGACTTTTCTTGGTCACCAAGAAATCTTGAATATATCTCCTATATTCTTTTTCCCATAATTAAAATATTCCACAAAAATCCCACCTCCTCTATTATGGCATAATTTTCAAAAATATTAAGTGTGCAAGAATCCAAGATTTGGATCTTCTTGAATTTATGAGATATTCTTGTATTTCAAGAAATACATATCTTCCATAATATCTTTTCAAGAAAATCAAGAAAATCTTTCTTGCCCACTATATTTCCAAAATTTCGAAATTTACCTCATGAATAACCAAGTGGAAGATTTCTTGAATTTAATGAGATAATCTTGTATTCCAAGAATACATATCTTCATTCCATAACAAAATTCAAAGAAAATCTTTCTCCCTCTTTTATCCATAATTTTCGAAAAAAATAGAGGAAATATAAGCAACAATATTTATTTTATTTTAATCACCTTTTCAGTTATTGGACTATATGTTGGGCTACTCAGGGGGCCTTTAGGAGAATTAAGATTGAACCTTCTAATGGATCTTGAATATCTAATATTGAGCCACAATATAATTCAAGCCCATAAATATTAATTAATCCCACTACATAATTAATATTGCACTATCCATCTTAACCCATATTACACATTGGTCAATATGGCTCCGGTCATTATTTCCGTGTTTAAGATTATCTAGCCCATTAATTAATTCAAGCCACCAAAATAGCTTTCCGTTAATTAATATCTTTTGTCCTTGGTTTCGAGAAACGGTTCAACATTATTATCCATACCGAAAAACTAATTCCACTTGCAAGATTTGGTATGATAAAACTTATGAACCTCCCAAGGGGGCAAATCAAGCAAGCGTATTTGCACACGATTCTTAAGTATTAAATCTTAGCAATCACATGTGACCAATAATATTGCCCAAGATAAAAAGCATTGAATCCTCTCTACGATTCGCTACCCATGATAAGTCAAAGCAATAGTTACCAATCCCACGTGATCCTATTTAAGGGACGAAGGTTAAGAAACAACGAACCACTTTGAGGTCTAATTCTTCCTTGTTCGATTCAAGAATTTATCCTCCTCAGAGGTCCTATTCAAAAATTATCGATCATGCACTAGTGTAATCTCTTGGTCAAGACAAACCAATCTGAGCCTTACACCTCAACCTTTCGCGATGGTTGTTCATTTCCATTTAGGTAAATGAATTGCGTACTTTTTTAGTTACAAGGGACTTAAATTTAATCTTCGTGATCCGGTATCACTAAATTAACTACAATGTAACACGTATGAATTATTGAATGCTTATGCGATAAATATATATAACATTCAATCATATTTAAAGCATCGATGATAAACAATTTATTTCATAAATAAGTCCGAAAATTCATTTTCGATTATACAAAGTAAAAGCATACTTTTCAAAGATAATCCCAACAATCTCCCACTTATACTCAAAGTCCGCTTTTAAGTATACTACAACACGTCTCGAGTAGTCCGTGACATCTAATGTCACCTACACGAACCTAATAATTTCTCCCACTTATACTCAAAGCAGATTAGCAATCCGTCTTGACACCCATTCCACTCACATGTCTCTCGAATGTATTGAGAGGCCAGACGCTTTGTGAATGGATCTCGCTCAGTCCTCGACGCTATCTTTGCCACATCTATATCTCCTCTCTTAACGATTTCTCGTATAAGATGTCTTTCCTTTAATGTGTTTGTTTGACTCGTGGACTCTTGGTTCTCTTGAATTTGCAACCGCCCTAGCGGTATTGCTTTGACAAATTAGAACACCATCCAAGTCCACTAAGAAGATCTAGAGCCTAATCGGTTCTTTCCACCTTCTTCAAAAAAAAAAAATAAACTTTGCGACTACTTACCCGAGTCCCATGGTTGAGTCGGTGATGCATTTACGCTTCACACTTTTCGTCCCATTTGATGGCTACACTTCCCAAATGGAAACACACTAACTGAGGCAGATAATCTCTAGAATCTAAATCTGATTGGAAATCCGAGTCCATGTAGCCGATGGGGATTGGAGTATCTGACTGATAAATCAATATTATATCCCGAGTTCTTTTCAGATACTTGAGAATGTTTTTTACTATAGTCCATTAAACTTTCCTGGGTTACTCTCGATATCTTGCTATCATGCCTACTGCAAATCAAGAAAAGGCATATATATCGATCCTCGTACACGCGACATTGCATACATAAGGTTTCCTATAGCCGAAGCACAAGGAATGCCTTTCATGTCATCTATCTCCTTTTTCGTCTTAGGGGACATTTTCTTGGATAGATGGATTCCAAGTCTGAAAGGTACGAATCCTTTCTTGGAATCTTGCATGCTGAATCGTTTTAAAACCAGTGTCAACGTATGAATACTTGCGATAACCCGATCATCCTTTTCTTGCGATCTCGAGTAATCTTGATCCCAAGGATGTGTCCGGTTTCCCTAAGTCTTTCATATCAAACTGTTTTGAAACGCCATGCCCTTACGTCTGACCACACCTTCACATCGTTCCCGATGATCACAATGTCATCTACGTATAGTACTAAGAATACCAATGCAGCTCCGATATGCTTTTTATACACACAACTTTCAAACTCGTTTTGATCAAACCCATAAGACTTTATTACTTGATCAAAACTTTGGTTCCAAGCTCTGGATGCCTGTTTGAGTCCGTAAATGGACCTCCTGAGCTTACAAACTAGGTGTTCTTGGCCCAAATTGTTTTCAATGAAACCTTGGTGTTGTTGCACATAGATCTCTTTATCAAGACTTCCGTTAAGGAAAATTTGTCTTGACATCTATTTGCCGATTTTTAAGGTCGGTGTGCAGCAAATCGATAAGAGAATCTTTGGATGGACTTAAGCATGGCTATGGGCAAAAAAGTTTCCTCATAATCGATCCCTTTCTTTCTGAGTATAACCTTTTGCCATTAGTCTTGCTTTAAAAGGTTTCAACCTTCCCGTCCAATCCTCTTTTCCTCTTATATACCCACTTGCATCTTATGAGTTTGACCCCATTAAGTGGTCCGACTAGCTCCCACACTCTATTATGAAACATAGAACCCACTTTTCGGCTTTCATTCTTTGTTTGCTAAGAAACGCATCCTAATCTTGGAGTGCCTCGTTATATGTCCATGGAGTCTATGGGCGATTCCGGGAATCAAGTCCGAGGACTCTCCTATTCCCATGAATCTCTTAAATGGTTCCTAACAACCCTCCCACTATAACGAGGCTCGGTTGTGGCGTGTCGTTTGGTATATCATCTAGTCTGATCGGCCTTTGAGGTTTGCCCTCTAAGCTCATTTAAGGTAATCTCACTACGGGTTTTCTTTGGTTCTAAAGTTTTCTTCCAAAATCTAAAGTGGATGCGGATGTCCACCTTTTGATCTTGAACTATAGAACATTCACCCTTTTGTTCCCTCGGGGTATCCTACAAAAACAAATTTTTTAATTACGATCGAGGATCCAATTTACGGTTTCCTTGTCCAACACGTAGGCCGGACACCCCAAAGTTCTCATGTGTCTCATACTAGGCTTGCGCCCGGTCCACAATTCTTTGGGGTTTTGGGAACCGATTTGGATAGCACCAAGTTTAGAATGTAAGTCACTGTTACCAAGATATGACCCCGAAATGACTTTCGGAAGATCCGACAACTCATCATTGATCTAACCATTTCCAAAAAATTATGTTTCGTTTGCTCTCGCAACCCCCGTTTTTAGTGAGGGGTTCCGTGCATTAATTTGGGTTACAATCCCTTCATCGGATAAGCGGTTCAAAAAACTCATTTGAGGTATTCGCCTCCACGATCAGATCGTAGAGACTTGATACGTTTTTCCATATGATTCTCTGTTTGATCCTTAAATTCTTTAGAATTTCTCAAAGGTCTCAGATTCATGCTTCATAAGGAAAATATACCTTGAGTAATCATCAATAAAATTACTCATAACCTCCTCTTGCTTTGGTTAACATTGAACTACGTACATCTATGTGAATGATCCCTAACACTTCTTTGGCCCTATTCCCCTTGGCTCCAAATGCCCTCTTGGTCATATTACCCTCCAAACATGATTCGCAGGTTGGAATCGATTCAACTTGGAGACGCTCCAGTGAACCATCTTTCACCAACCTTTGGATCCTCTTTGGATTTATATGACCTAATCTTAGATGCTAAAGAAGTGTCTCGTTCATGTCTGATGAATGCTTTCTTTTCTCGGAAACAGTTGATGTGTTATAGGATACATTTCGTGAGTGGTGTGCACAGTTAATTGTATAGAGATCATTCAACAACGTTCCATGACAGATAAATTTATCAAAAATAAAATTGGTAACAACTTTATTAAAAAAGTAACCAAAATATCCATCATAAAAGTTTAGAAACTGAAAATGAATTCTTTCTAAAATTCCGGAACGTAAAGAATATCTCAAAAATTAAAACACTGTCTTCAAAAGACAGGTGCACTTCTCCCACTGCTTCAGCTGCCACTCTCGTAGCATCGCCCAGTGTGATGAGGACCTCACTCCCACTAAGTTGCCGGGTCCGCTTGAACCCCTGTAATGTGAAACAAACATGATTAGTGGATCCCGTATCCACCACCCACAAAATGGGAGGCATACGCCGCTAAACAAGTTTCAACAACTAGTGCGTGAGAATTACTTTTCTTTCCATCCCTCTTAGGTCTGGAACAGGCTGACCTCCAATGTCCTTTCTCACCGCAGTTGAAGCACTTCCCCTTAGCTGGCTTGTTCACTCCACCACCCTTCTTCACCTTATCTTTGCCATTAGCAACACTTGAGTTCACTTGCTTGTCGCTTTTGTTCCTTTTCTTGTTCTTACCACCCCTTGGTCTAGAAGAAGAAGAAGGTTCGTTTGCCACCAAGGCTTGGCTTTTTCGCTGATGTCGCCTCTGCCGAGACTAAAGCTTACCAATCGATCGCATCGAGAACTTCGATTATTCATCTGGTAGTTCAACCTGAATTGTTCAAAGCTTTTTTCGCAGAGAATGGAGCACTGAAATCGATTTGGGTCTCGATATCGTATTCAAATACCAAGTACCTCAAGTTTATTAAGGTGAGCCATCATCTGAGAACGTGCTCCCTTACGGGCGTTCCCTCCACCATTTTCATAGAGAGCAAGTCCCTCATGGTGATCCGGCCGAGCCACACGGTTACGATGTTGAAACATCGCTTTAAGACTAGTCATGATTTCCTTGGCCGGTCTCAACGTTACGGTGTTGGTGTTGCAACACATCGACATAAAGCCAAGATGGTACACTTAGCCATTTAGTTAGACCGCTCCCAATCGGCATACTCTTTCTTAACCGGTTTTAGTGGACTCATCGATGGTTTATCCGATTTAGGTGTGGTCGAAACCGATTATGACTTTGTGCGATGAGGACAATAGTGAGTTTTTCGATTCCAATCAACAAAATTTTCTCCGATGAGCAAATTGTCTTTCAAAGATATTGAACATTGGATTAAAAGGTTGCGACATGATGAACCCGAAATAAATAATAATATGCATAAGCACAAATATATCACAAGGTTCGATCACATGCATCATATTAAAATCTCAAAAAAAATATGAACATGCATCATTGAACATCTCAAAAGCAGTTTAAATAAGCCACGTTGGGTGGGTCATTATTTAAACACATTCAAGCGAGTTACAAACAAAACGATTACAAACCTTTAATATCCAGTTAATAGTTGGCTCCCACTGACCAATATAAAATTGACGGGGACTCGGAGAAGTATATGCATATCAATTTTATACCTAAGTAATAATCATGATTAAATACTGATTACTATTTAAAAATTGATCGAGCCTCGTTGGGAGGGTCATAAATGCCACTAGTAATAACCCACAATCATCCGTTTGGAATTCATTCATGTGAAACCTATCTTTTGACCGTCCCGTTGAGAATTTCTCCAAAAGAATTCACAAATAAATAAATCATGGAGGTCAAAATTAATTCAATTTTATTATCCGAAATAAAATTGTCAATTAATTATTTAAAACATACTTAGTAATTTTGAAGTTGAGATTTTTCAATTTGGCAACCCTCATGCAAACACATTTAAACAATTAAATAAAACATAAGATAACACAAATAAATCAAGCAAAAAATGGAAAAAAAAAACATATTGGGCACAAATTATCCAATTGCCATGGTTTGATTTTTTTGGCTTGATCTTGAAGAAACACGCTCGAATTTCTCCCACTCGTTAAATCTCGAAAAAATACTTCGTCTCGAACCACCACGCTCGCAACGGGATCCCGCACGATGCACGCCAAGATCCTAGAACGACCCGCCGGTATTGATCTAATTCCCTTTTTTATCCTGCCTCGTTTACGCCTTACGCTCTTGGCTTGTTAGGATTTCCGGTAGATTTCAACGGTTAAATTGACACCTCCAGGTTCCACATCAACGATCCAACTCCTCCGCCCGATGCGTCTCCCGGTTTGTACACATCTCCGGCGTCATCTCAAGATTCTTGTAAGTAATTTGTAATTCCGCCCGTACTTAGAAGTTTACGAGACTTTCGATTTTCTTGTGTCTTTTCATCGAGCGATTTACGCCGCTCAGACGCCAGCCTCGCCCTGTACGCCCAAAAAGCCGGTAAGGCGGGATGGCCATACTCCTTTCCCAAGCTCGACCCTTTCGTCCCTTAATTCTTGAAAAAAGGATTTCTCCGATCCGTTTACAATTTATTTACAAAAAATAAATAAACCTAGATCTAGACTAGTCTATTACATTGATCAAATCAAACAAATCCCCTGTTTACTGCGTGGATTTTCTCGGAGGAGGCAAAACAAATCCTAACTAATCGAATTAAAAAACCACGGTTTATATGCATGCAAAATAAAACATTAAAATCCATGACAATTGGATACCGCAAAAAACATTCTAACAATTCTACTATCCAATTTCAAATTTAATGTCCACGAATTAAATTACAATTTAAATAATTGAGCAAAAAAGTGGCTCGATACCGATTGTTGGGGAATGATTTGCACAGATCTATTCGGGGTGAATATTTAAATACAAATTTAATTCATTAATTATTACTAGCATGAATTAATCCTATATTAATTCAAATAATAATTGCAACAACATATCATGCATATAAAAAGCCACGTAAAACCTACGCGTCGCGAATCTCTTTGGTTTACGTGAATGTACCTCTCGGGATGGCAGTGGCTTTGGTCGGACGGACTAACCAAAAGGACTTCCCAAGTATTCCCTTAGCCCTTGCTCGACAATCCGGTGGAAGGATACTCGCGAACAATTAAAAAAAAAAAACAAACTTTGTTGCACCACTTATGTGGATTTGCTAATATTTCCAGCACATGGAATTGTACTTGAGAATGAACTAATCATCCCCTATTTATAGGAGGGAGGGTGAACGAAATTTTAGTGAATTTTCAATGTGGGAAAAGACTTTTCTTGGTCACCAAGAAATCTTGAATATATCTCCTATATTCTTTTTCCCATAATTAAAATATTCCACAAAAATCCCACCTCCTCTATTATGGCATAATTTTCGAAAATATTAAGTGTGCAAGAATCCAAGATTTGGATCTTCTTGAATTTATGAGATATTCTTGTATTTCAAGAAATACATATCTTCCATAATATCTTTTCAAGAAAATCAAGAAAATCTTTCTTGCCCACTATATTTCCAAAATTTCGAAATTTACCTCATGAATAACCAAGTGGAAGATTTCTTGAATTTAATGAGATAATCTTGTATCCCAAGAATACATATCTTCATTCCATAACAAAATTCAAAGAAAATCTTTCTCCCTCTTTTATCCATAATTTTCGAAAAAAATAGAGGAAATATAAGCAACAATATTTATTTTATTTTAATCACATTTTCAGTTATTGGACTATATGTTGGGCTACTCAGGGGGCCTTTAGGAGAATTAAGATTGGACCTTCTAATGGATCTTGAATATCTAATATCGAGCCACAATATAATTCAAGCCCATAAATATTAATTAATCCCACTACATAATTAATATTGCACTATCCATCTTAACCCATATTACAGTCAATATGGCTCCCGGTCATTATTTCCCGTGTTTAAGATTATCTAGCCCATTAATTAATTCAAGCCACTGAAATAGATTTCCGTTAATTAATATCTTTTGTCCTTGGTCGAGGAACGGTTCAACATTATTATCCATCCGGAAACTAATTCCACTTGCAAGATTTGGTATGATAAAACTTATGAACCTCCCAAGGGGAAATCAAAAAAAAGCGTGCTTGCACCACGATTCTTCGTATTAAATCTTAGCAATCACATGTGACCAATAATATTGCCCAAGATAAAAAGTATTGAATCCTCTCGATTCGCTACCCATGATAAGTCTAAGCAATAGTTACCAATCCCACGTGATCTATTTAAGGGGCGAAGGTTAAGAAACAACGAACCACCGAGGTCTAATTCTTCCTTGTTCGGTTAAGAATTTATCCTCCTCAGTAGGTCCTATTCGATTACATCGATCATCATGCACTAGTGTAATCTCTTGGTCAAGACAAACCAATCTGAGCCTTACACCTCAACCTTTCGCGATGGTTGTTCATTTCCATCTAGGTAAGTGAATTGACTTTTTTTTTTAGTTACAAGGACCTTGTAATTTAATCTTACGTGATCCGGTATCACTAAATTAACTATGATGTAACACGTCGAATTATTGAACAGTTATGCGATAAATATATATAACATTCAATCATATTTAAAGCATCGATGATAAACAATTTATTTCAAAAATAAGTCTCGAAATTCGGTTTCGATTATACAAAGTAAAAGCATACTTTTCAAGATAATCCCAACAATCTCCCGTATACTCAAAGTCCTTCTTAAGAAAATCCAAAGGCCCCAACCGAGAGACGTCCTCGAGGCCTAATGAGGAAGGCACGGCCGTGGTTAATTTCCAGGCCAAGTCGATCCTTTTTCTTCGCGACTCCTGGCAAGGCCCTCTTGGTCATTCCACTCAGCACCTTCAAAGAATCTTTGACTTTTGAAGGTCGATTCGGGAGGTTGAGGGCGAGCTCCCTTTGAGAAGGTCTATATCTCTTAGGCCGAGGGTAAGATGTCTTTGGCTTTTTTAGAGTTGGTGGAGGCGAGAAGGAGCCGAAAGAAGTCGAAGGGGGAGCCGGTCGCTAAGGAGGCGCACCATCAAGTCCACTAAGAGGAGCTGAACGCCAATTTTTTTATAGGATGGCATTTCGCAGGCGCCATCCGATCCGCCACAAAGCTTAACCCCATTTGATTTCTTCAGCGAATCCTTGTCGTCGAAACACGGAATCTAAATCGATAATAACCCTCCGGCCCCCGGCATCATTTTGGAAATCAAGGACCTGAACCGTCGAGGAGCTGAACGCCAATTTTGCCTATGTGATGGCGTTCGCAGGTGCCATCCGAATTTGCCACAAAGCAAACCCCACTGGCGACCTCAGTGGGCTTGTCGTCGAGCTGTCTGACTATGTTCAAGACAACCCTCCGGCCCCGGCGTCATTTTAGAAATCAAGGACCTGGAAGATATGGGTATCGATCTCTCCTTCTTTGTCAACCCGAGCCGGATTGTGCACCCCACTCCAGATCTTGAAGAGGCCTCTCCGGATTCAGCTGATCCAACTCCCAAGGCCCCTTTTGGAACAATCCGTCCTCCGACGGAGGTCGCGGGAGGGGAGGCCTCCGAGGGACCGAACGCCAGCTCGGCTGGGCCTTGATGAAGAAATTTTCTTGTTGAAGATGATGTAATTTTTCTTTATTTTTTTTGTTGAACTTCTCATGTACCGGCCTTCGGGCCTTACTAATGAAAATTCTCTTTTTATTAATTCCTTCATCGTGCCGACTTGATTTCCTTATGCGACCTTTATTTTTTGTTGAATCCTTGTCGTCTTATTGTTTATGCGACTTGCTATTCGGATATTGCTTTTAGTCATCTTACAAAGTTGAGGTTAAACACACCTCGATGGGTTGTGATTTTGCCTCCAATATGTCGAAAGTAGCACCTCGGGTGATTCGCATATTATCATTTATATTTTTTTATGCGACCCGCTTGGTTTCAACACATGAATTTGGAAAAGAGAGGATCATTATTATTGATTGATACAACTTGTTTACATGGATGTGAACCTACTGATAGTATTTCTTCATGTGGGTTGCATTCCATGGATACTGGGCCTTGGTACTGTCTGGTTTCTCGAGCTCGTAGGCTCCATTTGGTAGGATCTTTGAGACTTGGAATGGACCCTCCCAGTTTGGACCAAGGGCTCCCCTTGATTCTCCGAGTATCTTTTTGTTGGGATATTTTAGTTTTGATGAATTATGCCAAAACATTATCAGCTTGTGCTTTTGAAGCTAATCTACGGATAACAAGTTGAGGGGAACGAGAGAACAAATTGAGGGGAACTCCACGAAATCGACGTAGATGATCGAGATCGACGAGGTTGCGATTTCAGACTAATTGAGATCGATGATGAAATAAGATGAGTTAAGAGTTAACTAATGAGCCGAGCAAAATCGAAGAGAAGAAAAAAAAAGCCAAGGTGATCGGAAGATCGATGACCCGATGACCGAAAAACATTTGAATCCGATCCGGTGATCGTGAAGAACGGAAAAGCCGATCGAAAAAAAATCTTGACAAAGATCGGAAGAAGGTTGCGGTCGGAAGAGGAGGATGAGATGAGACCCCCGAGATTCGAGATCGACGTGATCGAGATCGATATGAATATGAATATGAGCAGATGATCAAGATCGGGGCGTGATTGAGATCGGATGTGCTAAACCGATATGCTAACCTAATATGCTAACCTGATGTACTAATCGATGCGGATATCTTGATATCTTGACTGATGATTTATATTAATCGATCATGTGAGTAATTCATCATATAAAATTCTCTTAAGGCGAGAAGAAATCGAGATATCGAGAACTAGAAATCGCATAACGGTCGAGAAAAGAAGTCATCTAAGAGAAGTCATCTTGAAAAGTCATATTCACCGAGAATCGAGAATTGCTACTAATGATCAGTTAGCTTGAGTGCTTAGTGACACGAGGTCGGATTAATGAAGAAGGAAGAACTGAACTTCGATCGGCTTTTGGAAATTTCTGATTAGACAAGGTCCGCCCTAAAGAAAAAAATCGACTAAAAAGGCTCGGTCGGACAAGGTTCGGATGAAGAATCAAGACTTCAATTATGTCTCTGAAGACACCTTAGACTTTTCGAGAATCTGAATGATTCCAAGGCAAAAAATTATAGCCAAAATTAGAATCGGTGGCGTGGACCAATGAGAGGAAGACAACCAATATCGTGGAAAAATTTATTTCAAAGCTAGAGAATAGTATGGATTTGAATGTGACTCCATCCAATCCAGAACATTCAAATCCACACTAAAAATACAAGTTCTTCCTTCATTATTCGAGTGGAAGTGTGGAAAAAATCGTGAAACATCCATCAAGCCAAATCAAAGCATTCCCACCCTAGAACACAAATCGTATTACACGATATATTCAAGAGTGTTCTAGAACCCAATCTAAGCAACCCCACGATGTATCTAAAGCTTAGAGATTTTCCCAACCTTAGCATTGAGGCTAAACAAATGTAAGGAAAATCTCACCATAGTTGAAACCAAACAAACCTTACCCAAATCGGTTTGATAGGTTAAGTTTGTAGGTGAGTGTGAACTTCGGTAAACATCTAGCAATCCCAAAAGGAGGGTAGGCAATCCCGAGAGGTGATAAGTCTGTTTGAGTGTGAACTCGGTAAACATCTGTTGGGTGTTGGACTAACACGTTAAACTAAGTCCAGTTGGTTAAGTAGGTGCCCCTGATGATAGGGAAGAGTGGATGTAGGAGTTGGACTCCGAACCACTATAAAATCGGGTGTTCTTTACTGCTTTATGTTTATACTTGTCATATGCATCCTATTATAAGCATAACACAACACATGAGCTTAAAAATGAAAAATCTGGAATCACTCTGCCCTCACCCCTGTTTTATATGCATCGAACTAAAATGTTTGCTTCCGCACGCGCAAAATGGGTTTTAATCGGGACCTCACAGTGGTATCAGAGCAGGAGCTCAAAAGATCACTTTTTCAATGTGATCGCTTTGAAAGGAATCTTTTTTTTAACCCCGTCTACGATGCGATACCATCAATTGGTATCGAGCGAGAGCTCAAAAGATCACTTTTTTCAATGTGATCGCTGAATATGTAGAATCTTTTTTTTTTTAAACCTGTCTACGATATGATACCATCAATTGGTATCAGGGCGGGTAGTTCAAAAGGTCACCAGTTTTCAAATTGACCACCTGAACTGATCTTTTTAAAAATAAAACCCGATCTCTGTAAATGCATATATTTTAAATGTTTTGGCGTCATTATCAAAAAAAAAAGAAAATTGTTGGGATATTTTAGTTTTGATGAATTATGCCAAAACATTATCGAACTTTGTGCTTTTGATGCTAATCTCTGATAACAAGTTGAGGGGGAACGAGAACAAATTGAGGGGAACTCACAAAATCGGGCGTAGATGATCGAGATCGACGAGGTTGCGAGCGAGGCCCGATCGAGATCGAATGATAAGATGAGTTCGGAGTTAACTAATGAAATGAGCAAAATCGGAAGAAGAAAAAGCTAAGCGGTGATCGAAGATCGGATGACGGATATTTGATCGGATGACGGAAAATCGGAGGGTTTGCTGTTCTGGTGATCGGAAGAAAACGGAACAAATTTGATCGAAAAACCTTGACGGAAGATCGGAGAGAAGGTTGCGGATCGAAGAAGAAGGTGCGGATGAGACCGACGAGATCGTCGAGATCAAATATCGAATCAAATATGAATATCAAGATCGGATGATTTAGAAAGATCGGATTGATTGAGATAGTTTCTTCTAATAAGAATGCATCACCTAATATGCTAACTGGGACATACTAATCTTTGCGGATATCTTATATGTGACCGATGCTAAAAGAAAAAGCGTTCGCCGATCGATCATGTGAAACATTTAATCCAAATTAAGGCGAGAAGAAATCGTTCATGTCGAGAACTAGAATCATCTTTGGAGGTAATAATTTCGAAAAAATCATTCTTGAGAAATCATCTGGTCGAAATCAATCATATTCAATTCATTTTTATCGATAATACACTGGAATGATCGGTTAATTCAAAAGCTAGACTAAGGGTCGATTATCAAGAAAATCAAGGAAAAGCGGAATCGAATCTTCGGTCGGGATGAGAAAATCGGCTGACTTTAAAGACAAGGTCCGCCTAAAGAAGGGAGTCAGCTCTAAAAAATCAATGGAATATCTTCCCAAGGTTCGGGTCAAAAAGAAACAAGACTTTTGGTGCCATCAATCCAGTTTAAAACTCTTAAGACATTTTGAGACTGAGAAGAATCTGAATGATTCAAAAGGCGAAATCTTGAGGAATATAAATTTTTAGAATCAAAAACACATGGCGTGGACCAATGAGAGAAAGACAACCAATAATGTGGAAAAGCCGCAAAGAAGCTCTGAGAATAGTATGGATTTGAATGTGACTCCATCCAACGGTAACATTCAAATCCACACTATAAATACAAGTTCTTCCTTCATTATTAAATTGGAAGTGTGGAAAAATCGTGAAACATCCATCAAGCCAAATCAAAGCATTCCCACCCTAGAACACAAGTCTAGATTATTACGCGATATATTCAAGAGTGTTCTAGAACCCAATCTAAGCAACCCACGATGTATCTAGCTTAGAGATTTTCCCAACCTTAGCATTGAGGCTAAACAAATGTAAGGAAAATCTCACCATATAATATGAAACCAAACAAACCTTACCCAAATCGGTTTGATAGGTTAAGTTTGTAGGTGAGTGTGAACTCGGTAAACATCTAGCAATCCCCGAAAGGGAGGGTAGGCAATCCCCCAGAGGGTGATAAGTCCCGTTTGAGTGTGAACTTCGGTAAACATCTCTGTTGGGTGTTGGACTAACACGTTAAACTAAGTCTAGTTGGTTAAGTAGGTGCCCCTGATGATAGGGAAGAGTGGACGTAGGAGTTGGACTCCGAACCACTATAAAATCGGGTGTTCTTTACTGCTTTATGTTTATACTTGTCATATGCATCCTATTATAAGAATAACACAACACATGAGCTTAAAAATGAAAAATCTGAATCACTCCTTTTCGCCCCTTTTTATATGCATCGAACTAAAATGTTTATACCCGCTGCACGCTTGAAAATGGGTTTTAATCGGGACCTCATAGTGGTATCAGAGCAGGAGCTCAAAAGATCACTTTTTCAATGTGATCGCCTGAGCAGATCTTTTTTTTTAAACCCTGTCTCTGATCTGATACCATCAATTGGTATCAGAGCAGGATCTCAAAAGATCACTTTTTCAATGTGATCGCCTGAGCAGATCTTTTTTTTTGAACCCTGTCTCTGATCTGATACCATCAATTGGTATCAGAGATGGTAGTTCAAAAGGTCACCAGTTTTCAAAGTGACCACCTGAACGGATCTTTTTAAAACTAAAACCCGATCTCTGTAAATGCATATATTTTAAATGTTTTGGCGTCATTATCAAAAAGGCGGAAATTGTTGGGATATTTTAGTTTTGATGAATTATGCTAAAACATTATCAGCTTGTGCTTTTGAAGCTAATCTACAGATAACAAGTTGAGGGGGAACGAGAGAACAAATTGAGGGGGAACTCACGAAATCAGACGTAGATGATCGAGATCAGACGAGGTTGCGGAACAAAATTCCCATCGAGATCGGATGAGTAAGATGAGTTCGGAGTTAACTAATGAAATGAGCAAAATCGAAGAAGAAGAAAAGCTAAGCGGTGATCGAAGATCGGATGACGGATATTTGATCGGATGACCGGAAAAACGAACGAAATGATCTGGTGATCGGAAGAAGCGAACAAGTTGATCGGAAAAAACCTTGAAGATCGAGAGAAGGTTGCGCATCGGAAGAGGAGGCGGATGGAGGTCGAAGATCGACGTGATCGAGATCGAGGATATGAATATGAGCGAATGATCAAGATCGGGGCGTGATTGAGATCGGATGCTAAACCGATATCTAACCTAATATGCTAACCTCGATGTACTAATCGATTGGATATCTTTTTATCTCGACAAAGCTATCTTGATAAAATCATGAAATTTGTCAGTTAGGCGAAAGAAATCGAGATATCGAGAAACTAGAAATCGCGATTTTATGATCGTAAAAAAAGTCATCCGTAAAGAGAAGTCATCGATGTCATATTCACCGAATCGAATCTTATTGATGATCGGCCAGCTCGAAAAGCGCCTTCTTGACCGAGGGTCGATTGTCAAATCGAAGAATCGAACTCGGTCGGCTGAATAAAGGTTACCGATTAGACAAGGTCCGCCCTAAAGAATGGATCGGCTAAAGGCTCGGTCAGGACACGAAGGTTCAGGATGAAGAATCAAGACTCGGTATGTCTCTGAAGACACCGAGAGACTCGAGAGAATCTGAATGATTCCCGCACGAAAATCGAGGAATATAAAAAGTTAGAATCGGTGGCGTGGACCAATGAGAGGAAGACAACCCGGCGTGGAAAAGTTCAAGAAGCTTCTGAATAGTATGGATTTGAATGTGACTCCATCCAACGGTAACATTCAAATTCACACTATAAATCTAAGTTCTTCCTTCATTATTCGAGTGGAAGTATGGAAAAATGCATGAAACATCCATCAAGCCAAATCAAAGCATTCCCACCCTAGAACACAAGTCTGTATTACACGCATATATTCAAGAGTGTTCTAGAACCCAATCTAAGCAACCCACGATGTATCTAAGCTTAGAGATTTTCCCAACCTTAGCATTGAAATTTAAACAAAGGTAAGGGAAAATCTCACCATAGTTGAAACAAAACAAACCTTAACCAAATCGGTTTGATAGGTTAAGTTTAGTAGGTGATGTGAACTTCGGTAAACATCTAGCAATCCCGAAAGGGGAGGGTAGGCAATCCCAGAGGGTGATAAGTCTCGTTTGAGTGTGAACTTCGGTGGCTTACATCTGTTGGGTGTTGGACTAACACGTTAAACTAAGTCCGGTTGGTTAAGTAGGTGCCCCTGATGATAGGGAAGAGTGGATGTAGGAGTTGGACTCCGAGCCACTATAAAATCTTGTGTTCTTTACTGCTTTATGTTTATACTTGTCATATGCATCCTATTATAAGCATAACACAACACATGAGCTTAAAAATGAAAAATCTGGAATCACTCTGCCCTCACCCCTGTTTTATATGCATCGAACTAAAATGTTTGCTTCCGCACGCGCAAAATGGGTTTTAATCGGGACCTCACAGAACTATGGTGAGATTTTCCCAAAAGTACACCATTCACGACCTAGATGGAAATGAACAATCCATCGTGAAAGGTTGAAGTGTAACACTCAGATTGACTTGTCTTGACCAAGAGATTACACTAGTGTATGTCTAGTGCCTTTGAAGAGGACCTCTGAGGAGGACAAATTCTTGAGAACCCGAACTATGAAGAATTAGACCTCAGTGGTTCGTTATTTCTTAATCTTCGTCCCTTAAATAGGATCGCGTGTGGTTAGTGATTATTGCTTTGACTTATTACGGATAGAGAATCAACGAGATTCAATACTTTATATCTTGGGCAATATTATTGGTCAGATGTGATTGCTAGGATTTAATACGGATAATCGTGTGCAAGTACGCTTGTTCGATTTGCCCCCTTGGGAGGTTCATAAGTTTTATCATACCAAATCTTGCAAGTGGAACTAGTTTTCGGTATGAATAATAATGTTGAACCGTTCTTTTACCAAGGATAAAAGATATTAATTAATGGAAAGCTATTTCAGTGGCTTGAATTAATTAATGGGCTAGATAATCTTAAACACGGGAAATAATAACCGGGAGCCATATTAACAATAATATGGGTTAAGATGGATAGTGCAATATTAATTATGTAGTGGGATTAATTAATATTTATGGACTTGAATAATATTGTGGCTCAATATTGATAATTCAAGATCCATTGGAAGGTCCAATCTTAATTCTCCTAAAGGTCCCTCAAGTAGCCCAACATAAAGTCAAATAACTGAAAAAGGTGTTTAAAAATAAAATAAATTTTTGTTGCATTATTTTCCTTGAATTTCGAAATTATTAAAGAAAAAGAGGGAGAAAAATTTTCTTGAAAAGATTTTATGGAAATGAGATAAGTATTCTTGGAATACAAGATTATCCCATAAATTCAAGAAATCTCCCACTTGGTTTCTTTAATTGTAATTTTCGAAATATATAGAGTAATAATAGGAAGAAGGATTTTCTTGAAAAGATTTTATGGAAAAAGATATGTATTTTTGGAATACAAGAATATCTCATAAATTCAAGAAAGATCCAATCTTGAAAAGTCTCCTATTAATTTCGAAAAAATGGGTTAAATAAGGGTGTGAGATTTTTGTGAAAAAATACACATGGAAAGAAGAATATATGGGATATATTCAAGATTTCTTGGAGATCAAGAAAAGATCTTTCCTAACCCTATTTTGAGCCCTAATTTTTGTCCCACTCTCTATTATAAATAGGGAATGAATGTTTCATCCCCAAGGAACACAAAAATTGGTTTTTCGAAAAAATATCAGCGTCGATAAAATATCAAATATTTTGAAACGTCGACAGATTGTGTATTTTCGAAAAACGTCAATTGTGAGTGTACAATTCCATGTGCTGGAAAAATTAGTAAATCCACAAAGGTGGTGCAACAAATTTTATTTTCCCTTTTGTTAATTGTTCGTGAGTTTCCTTCCACCGGATTGACGAGCAAGGACTAGGGAATACTTTGGAAGGCTTTTTGGTGTGTTTTAATCGACGAGACCATTGCCACTCCAAGAGGTTAGTTACGTAAACCCGTAGCAATTCTGCATGCGTAGGATTTATGTGAACTGTTTATATGCATGATTTGTTGTTGAATTATTATTTGAATTAATATAGGATTAATTCATGCTAGTAATATTTGTCAGAATTAAATTTATATTTAAATATTCATCCCGAATAGATCCGGGCAATTAATTCCCCAACAAGCGGTATCGAGCCTCGGTTTTTCGGCTCTAATTTTTAAATTGTAATTTAATTAGTTTTCATTAAATTTGAAATTGGATAGTAGAATTGCTAGATTTTTTTTTGCGGTATCCAATTGTCATGGAATTTAATGTGTTTATTTATGCATGCATATAAATTGTGGTTTTTAATTGATTAGATTCAATTCGTTTTTTTCCTAAATGAGAAAATCCACGCGTGAGATTAGAATTTATTTGATTTGATCAATGTAATAGACTAGTCTAGATCTAGGTTTATTTATTTTTGTAAATAAATTATAAGCTGGATCGGAAACGGAGCATGAGGCGAGCGAAGAATTAAAAGACGAGATCCGGAATCGCGTGGGGCTGGCCGGAGGGGCCGATTTAAATATGCGTTGCTCGACATCGCTGGGAGGGCGAGGGCGTACGCGGCCGCACGAGTTTCAACAAATGCCGTGGATGCCTTGATCTGAGTGGTTAAAGCGTGAAGCGAATGATTAAAAGATCAACAAGTGGAATCAACATTGATAAAATATATAACAACATCGTAGATCTGTATCTTCTTCTCTTGAGATCTTATTTGCTCGAGATAAAGAAGCGGGGCGTTCACCGGGCCTTATGGCGACATTTAATTTGGTACATGTATTCTTTGCTCTTGATCGACTTTTAAATCGAATGCCACTCGACACCTACGATCAAAGTGCTAGGCGGCGCCGACTTTTTCAAAAGCGATTGATGATCGATGACTTGGCTTGACAAAGGCATTTTTTTAAGACGGTCAAGTGGGAGCTTTTAAAGGCGAAACGATGAAGGCTATGAAGGCGATTTCTCAAGATCAAGACATGACAAAATTAACCATGACAATTGGATAAATGTGCTTTCCAATATGTTTAATTTTTTGTCTTGATGTTTATGTATTATTTTATGCTTATTTAAATTGTGTTTAAATTTGCGATGCATGAGAAAATGTTTTGAAAAATTTCACTTTCGAAAATTACTAAGTATGCTTAAACAATTAATTGACAATTTTATTCCGGATAATAAAATTGAATTAATTTTGACCTCCATGATTTATTTATTTGTGAATTCTTTTGGAGAAATTCCCCCGGGGCGGTCAAAAAAAGATAGCTTTCACATGAATAAATTCTAAATGGATGATTGTGGATTATTACTAGTGGCGATGATGACCCTCCCCACGAGGCTCGATCAAAAGCGAAATAATAATTACATATTTAATCATGGTTATTACTTAGGTATAAAATTGATATGCATATACTTCCCCGAAGTCCCTGTCAATTTTATATTGGTCAAGTGGGAGCCAACTATTAATCTGGATATTAAAGGTTTCTAACTGTTCTTGTTTGTAACCTGCTTGAATGTGTTTAAATAATGACCCACCCCACGCGCTTATTTAAAAAGCTGTTTTGAATGTTGGGTGATGCATGTTCATATTTATTTTTTGAGATTTTAATATGAAACATGTGATCGAATTTTGTGATATATTTTGTGCTTATGCATATTATTATTTATTTCGATTCGGCGATGTCGTAACCTTTTAATCCATTTTATTATACTTAAAGTCAATAGAATAAGTATGGAAACTATATTGATTGGAAACGAAAAATTATAATTGTCCTAACTGCACAAAAGCACAAGTGGATTCTTGACACACCAAAATCAGATGAGCCAACTGACGAGTCAAAACTGCAGGACTCGTCAGATCACCTTGAGAGAGATGTCGTCGCTGAAAATGGTGGAGGACAAACCGGTAAGGGATTACGTCCTCAAAATTGATGGCCCATCTGAACAAACTTGAGGTTCTGAGTGCAGATTATAATCTGGACACTCAGATGAATTTGGTACTTCACTCTCTACCCAAAAGTTTTTGAGCATTTTGGCCTCGCTAAATTGATTTGTTGCAAGCTTTGGTCTCGGCAGAGATGTTGATGGGGCACCAAACTCAAGCTTTGAACGGCAAGTGGTCCATCTTCATCTTCTAGGCCAAGGGTAGGCAAGAAGAAGAAGAGAACCAAAAGCCATAAGCAATAAAACTCAACTGTTGCCAAGGGCAATGGTAAGATGAGGAATGCTTGTGGTGTCAAGGAAAATCCAAAGAGGAAGTGCTTCAACAGCGGTAAGGACAATGGAGGTTTGCCTGTTCCAACCCCAAAAGGGGAAAAAGAAAGGTAATTCTCATGCACTAGTTGTTGAAACTTGTTTAGCGGGCGTATACTTCTCATTAAATTGGGTAGTTGATACGGGATCCACTGATCATGTTTGCTTCACGGGTTCAAGCTGACCCGACAACTTAGTGGGAGTAAGATCCTCATCACACTGGGCGATGCTTCTGAGTGGCGGTGAAGCGATGGGAGAAGTGCACCTGTCTTTTGAAGATGGAGTTTTAATTTTAAGAGACGTTCTTTATGTTCCCAGTTTTAGAAAGAATTCACTTTCAGTTTCTAAAATTCTGTTAATGGATACTTAGTTTCTTCTAATAAGAATGACATCATTTCTTGAACTGATGAGTGTATCTGTTATGGGACATTGATAGACAATCTCTATACAATTAACTGTGCACACCACTCACTAAACTCATCCTATAACACATCGACTGTTTCCGATAAAAGAAAAACGTTCATCAGACGTGAACGAAACTCTTCTATGGCATCTACGATTGGGACATATTAATCCAAAGAGGATCTAAAGGTTGGTAGAAAATGGTTCACTGGAGTCTCTCCAAGTTGAACCAATTCCAACCTGTTAATCATGTTTGGAGGGTAAAATGACCAAGAGGACATTCAGAGCCAAGGGGATAGAGCCAAAGAAGTATTAGAAATCTTTCACACAGACGTATGTGGTCCAATGTCAACCAAAGCAAGAGGAGGTTATGAGTATTTCGTCACTTTTATTGATGACTACTCAAGGTACGGTTATATTTTCCTTATGAAGCATAAATCGAGACCTTTGAAAAATTCAAAGAATTTAAGGCTCAAGCCAGAGAGAATCATAGGGAAAAAACGTATCAAATCTCTACGATCGAGATCATGGAGGCGAAATTACCTCGGCGATGAGTTTTGAACTACTTGTCGGATGAAGGGATTGTATCCCGCCTAATCGCACCCGAACCCCTCAACAAAATGGGGTTGCGGAAAGAAGAAACGAACTCTTTTGGAAATGGTTAGATCAATCTTTGAGTTATCTTGGATCTTCCCAAGTCGATTACGGGGTCATGCCTTGGAAACAACGGCTTACATTCTGAACTTGGTGCCATCCAAATCGGTTCCCAAAACTCCCAAAAATTGTGGACCGGGCGCAAGCCCAGTTTGAGACACATGAGAATTTGGGGGTGTTAAACCCTCGTGTTGGACAAGGAAGCGGGAAAATTGGATCCTCGATCTGAATTAAGGTTGTTTGTAGGATACACCGAGGGAACAAAATGGTGTATGTTCTATGGTCTAGAAGATCAAAAGGTGGTAATAAGCACCCACTTTAGATTTTTGGAAGAAGACTATATGAGCGAAAAGAAGACCCGTATGAGATTACCTTAAATGAGCTAAGGGGCTAACCTCATTGCCAATGTACAAGATGACATACCAAACGACACACTTTCTGGCCGAACCTCGTCGTAGTGGGAGGGTTGTGAGACAGCCCGAGAGATTCATGGGGATAGGAGAGTCCTCGGACTTGATTCCCGGTCAAGACGAATCAGACCCATGGACATATGATGAGGAAATCCAAGACAAGGATGTGGTTTCTTGGCAAAAGGCAATGAAAGCCGAAATGGGTTTTATGGATCATAACAGAGTGTGGGAGCTAGTCGAACCACTTAATGGGGTCAAACCCATTGGTTGCAAGTGGGTATACAAGAGAAAAAGGGGACCGGACGGGAAGGTGGAAACCTTCAAGGCAAGGCTTGTGGCGAAAGGTTATACTCAGAAAGAAGGGATCGACTATGAGGAAACCTTTTCACCTATAGAAATTCTCAAGTCCATCCGGATTCTCTTGTCGATTGCTGCGCATCTCGATTTTGAAATCTGGCAAATGGATGTCAAGACAGCTTTCCTTAACGGAAGTCTTGATGAAGAAATCTATATGCAAAAACCCCAAGGCTTCATTGAAAAGGGCCAAGAACACCTAGTTTGTAAGCTCATGAAGTCTATTTACGGACTCAAACAAGCATCCAGAGCTTGGAACCAATGTTTTGATCATGTAATAAAGTCTTATGGGTTTGATCAAAAAGGAGTTCGAAAGTTGTGTGTACAAAAAGCATGTCGGAACTGCATTGGTATTCTTAGTACTATACGTAGACGATATTCTGCTCATCGGGAACGATGTAAAGGTGTTATCAGACGTAAGGGCATGGCTTTTAAAACAGTTTGATATGAAGGACTTAGGGGAAGCCGGGTACATCCTTGGGATCAAGATCACTCGAGATAACAAGAAAAAGATGATAGGCTTATCGCAAGCTTCATACATAGACACTGTCTTGAAACGATTCAGCACGCAGGATTCCAAGAAAGGCTTCGTACCTTTCAGGCATGGAATCCATCTATCCAAGGAAATGTGCCCTAAGACACAAAAGGAGATAGATGACATGAAAGGCATTCCTTATGCTTCGGCTGTCGGAAGCCTTATATATGCAATGTTGTGCACGAGACCGGATATCTGATTTGCCATTGGCATGGTGGCAAGATATCAAAGTATCCCGGGGAAAGAACATTGGACGACAGTTAAAAACATTCTGAGGTATCTGAAAAGAACTCAAGATAGAATGTTGGTTTATCAGTCAGATAGTCTAATCCCCATCGCTACAAGGACTCGGATTTCCAATCATACATAGATTCCAGAAACTATCTGCCTCAGTTAGTGTGCTTTCATTTGGGAAGTGTAGCCATGAAATGGACGAGTGTGAAGCAGAAATGCATCACTGACTCAACCATGGAAGCCGGGTAAGTAGCTGCTTGTGAAGCAGCGAAGGAACCAGTTTGACTCTAGACCTTCTTAGTGGACTTGGATGGAATTCCGAATTTGTCTAGCAATATTTGCTAGGGGCAGTTGCAAATTCAAGGGAACCAAGAGTACACGAGTTAAACAAGCACACTGAAGGAAAGAAATCTTAGACGAGAAATCGTTAAGAGATGAGATGAAGAGGTGGCTAAGATCGCATTGGAGGATAACCTAGTGTATCCTTTCACAAAGTGTCTACCTCTGGAAACATTCAAGAGACATGTGGGAGGAATGGTTGTCAAGTGCGTAGCCAATCTGCTTTGAGTATAAGTGGGAGACATTATTAGGTTCGTGTAGGTGACATTATATGTCACGTATCTACACGAGACATGTTGTAGTATACTTAAAAGCAGACTTTGAGTATAAGTGGGAGATTGTTGGGATTATACTGGAAAGTATGCTTTTACTTTGTATAATCAGACTGAATTTTGGACTTATTTACTGAAATATATTATTTATCACTGATGTTGTAAATGTCATCGAATGTTACATATATTTACTGCATAACTGTTCAATATAGTACGTGTTACATTGTAGTTAATTTAGTGATACCAGATCACAGAAGATTAAATTAACAGTCCCTTGTAACCAAAAGTACACCATTCACGACCTAGATGGAAATGAACAATCCATCGTGAAAGGTTGAAGTGTAACGCTCAGATTGGCTTGTCTTGACCAAGAGATTACACTAGTGCATGTCTAGTGCACTGAAGAGGACCTACAGGAGGACAAATTCTTCAGAACTGAACTAGGAAGAATTAGACCTCAGTGGTTCATTATTTCTTAATCTTCGTCCCTTAAATAGGATCGCGTGTGGTTAGTGATTATTGCTTTGACTTATTAAGGGTGGAGAATCAACGAGATTCAATACTTTATATCTTGGGCAATATTATTGGTCACATGTGATTGCTAAGATTTAATACGGAGAATCGTGTGCAAGTACGCTTGTTCGATTTGCCCCCTTGGGAGGTTCATAAGTTTTATCATACCAAATCTTGCAAGTGGAACTAGTTTCCGGTATGAATAATAATGTTGAACCGTTCCTTTACCAAGGATAAAAGATATTAATTAATGGAAAGCTATTTCAGTGGCTTGAATTAATTAATGGGCTAGATAATCTTAAACACGGGAAATAATAACCAGGAGCCATATTAACAGTAATATGAGTTAAGATGGATAGTGCAATATTAATTATGTAGTGGAATTAATTAATATTTATGGACTTGAATAATATTGTGGCTCAATATTGATAATTCAAGATCCATTGGAAGGTCCAATCTTAATTCTCCTAAAGGCCCCTCAAGTAGCCCAACACAAAGTCCAATAACTGAAAAAGGTGTTTAAAAATAAAATAAATTTTTGTTGCATTATTTTCCTTCAATTTCGAAATTATTAAAGAAAAAGAGGGAGATGAATTTTCTTGAAAATATTTTATGGAAAGGAGATAAGTATTCTTGGAATACAAAGATTATCCCATAAATTCAAGAAATCTCCCACTTGATTTCTTTAATTGTAATTTTCAAAATATATAGAGTAATAATAGGAAGAAGGATTTTCTTGATTTTCTTGAAAAGATTTTATGGAAAAAGATATGTATTTTTGGAATACAAGAATATCTCATAAATTAAAGAAAGATCCAATCTTGAAAAGTCTCCTATTAATTTCGAAAAAATGGGTTAAATAAGGGTGTCAGATTTTTGTGGAAAAATACACATGGAAAGAAGAATATATGGGATATATTCAAGATTTCTTGGAGATCAAGAAAATATCTTTCCTAACCCTATTTTGAGCCCTAATTTTCGTCCCCCTCTCTATTATAAATTGGGGATGAATGTTTCATCCCAAGGGAACACGAAAATTGGTTTTTCGGAAAAATATCAGTGTCGATAAAATATCAAATATTTTGAAACGTCGACAGATTGTGTATTTTCGAAAAAGGTCAATTGTGAGTGTACAATTTCATGTGCTGGAAAAATTAGTAAATCCACAAAGGTGGTGCAACAAAATTTATTTTCCCTTTTGTTAATTGTTCGTGAGTTTCCTTCCACCGGATTGACGAGCAAGGACTAGGGAATACTTGGGAAGGCTTTTTGGTGTGTTTTAATCGACGAGACCATTGCCACTCCAAGAGGTTAGTTCACGTAAACCCATAGCAATTCCGCATGCGTAGGATTTATGTGAACTATTTATATGCATGATTTATTATTGAATTATTATTTGAATTAATATAGGATTAATTCATGCTAGTAATAATTGTCAGAATTAAATTTGTATTTAAATATTCATCCTCAATAGATCCGGGCAATTAATTCCCCAACAAGCCTCCAAACGCTTCTCTTCGAGTAGGTCTAGATTTCTGGCCAAGGCCTCATCGTTGTGGTCGAAGGCGACCTGCTTGTGCGGAGATTGGGAAAATCGATTTCCGTGGGTACGACTGCCTCGGTTTCGAAAGCCAGCGAGTAAGGAGTTTCTCCTGTTGAATTTCTACAGGTCGTCCTGTATGCCCACAACACATCTGGGAGCTCGCTAGCCCATTTCCCTTTTCCTCCCTCAATCTTAGCCTTGAGTGTGTGCTTGATGTTTTTCTTCACGGCTTCGACCTGACCGTTCGATAGGGTATGATACGGAGTTGAGAAAAGCTTCGTGATCTTCCACTTTTTGAAAAAAACGTCTATTTTGAGGTCGTCAAACTATTTTCCATTGTCAGATATGATCGCCTGCGGCAATCCGAACCTGCAGATGATGTTCCGCCATATGAATTTGATGATGTGATCTTGATCTATAGTTGCCAATGCCTCAGCCTCGGCCCATTTCGTGAAGTAATCTACCGCTACCAGGGCGTATTTGACCGAGCCTGGAGCTGTTGGGAGCGGCCCAATGATGTCTATCCTCCACTTTGCGAATGGCCAAGGGCTGAGGATGTTTGTGAGTTCCTTTGGGGTGGCTTTGATGGAAGGGGCATAGATTTAGCATCTATGGCACTTGCGGGCGAAGATGATAGCATCGGCCCTTAGACTTGGCCAAAAATATCCCTGCCTTGCGGTCTTGTGGGCCGGCGACTCTCCCCCGGCGTGGTTATCGCATACCCCTTCGTGTATCTCACGTAGGACAACTTGCCCTTGCTCTGGTGTGATACATCGAAGTAGGGGTGTGCTGAAGCCTCGTTTGTATAATTCGTCATTGAGCATTGTGTACCGCACGGCTCGCAATTGTAGCTGCCGGGCTCGAACCCGATTAGTTGGCAGGAGGGCGCTAGTCAAGTATTCAATGATGGGTGTCATCCAGTTCAACGTCGGGGTTTCTAGAGTCGTGACTCTCATGTGTGTGGTGGATGGGTGGGAAAGTGTCGTGATGTGACATCCTTCATTTTTTGTAATCCTTCAGAAGTCGCCAGCCGTGCTAAGGCATCGGCTCACGAGTTATGCTCTCTCGGGATCAGTTTGACATGGACTTGTTCGAATTTTTGACACAATATTTTTACGATCTCTTGGTAGGCTGCCATCCTATCATCCCATGCCTCGTATTCACCCGAAACTTGGCAGGCTACAAGCTGGGAGTCAGTATGAAAAGTGTTTTGATGCCCATGGCCATCGATATCTCTAGGCCGCTGATGAGTGCCTCATATTCGGCCTCATTATTTATCGCGGGGAAGTCGAAGGTAATGGAATTTTGGAAAGAAATGCCCTCCGGACTTATCAGAACCAAACCGGCCCCCGACTTGTGGGAGGTCGCTGACCCATCCACAAATAACTCCCACGGCGGGCTGTTTGGGCACCCAGCCTTCGAAGGGAAGGTAAGCTCGACGATGAAATCAGCTAGTGCCTGAGCTTTGATGGCAGGACGTGGTGTGTATGTCACTCCATACTGCCCGACCTCGATAGCCCACTTGAGGCATCGACCTATCGTATCAGGTTGGTGAAGCACATTCCTTAGGGGCAGGGAAGTGAGAACTTCAACTTGATGGTCGAAAAAGTATGAGCTCAACTTCCTTACACTCATGACTAGTGCATACGCCAGCTTTTCTAGTGATGGATAACGCTGCTCGGTCTCGTTCAGTGTCTGACTGACGAAGTAGATGGGGAAATGATTATGGCCCTCTGCCCAGACAAGCACTGCACTTAGAGCGGTTTCTAAAGCTGCGAGATATAGGAAAAGTTTCTCTCCCGAGACGGGTTTGGATAAAATGCTCACATCTGCCAGATAAGCTTTTATTTCCTCGAGAGCTTCCTGGCTTTCGGGTGTCCATTCGAACTTTGCTTTTTTCAGGATCGTGTTGAACATTGTCTTGCATTTGTCCCCCATTCGGGAGATGAACCTGTTCAGTGCGGCTAGGCATCCCGTGAGCTTTTGTACCTCTTTCACATTTCGGGGTGCCCCCATATCTAATATGTCCTTAACCTTTGCTGGATTCGCCTCTATTCCTCTCTTGCTGACCAAATGCCCCAAGAACTTCCCCGACTCAACTCCAAAATTGCACTTTTTGGGGTTGAGTCTCATGTTGAATTTCCTTAGGATGTCGAAAGTTTGTGCGAGGTGTGCAAGGCGGTCTTCCCTCTTTAGGCTTTTGATGACTATATCATCGACGTAGACCTCTACCGACTTACCTATTTGATCGGTAAACATGTGGTTGACCAACCTTTGGTAGGTTGCACCTGTATTTTTTAGACCAAAGGGTATCCTCTTCCAGCAGTAGAGGTTCTTCTCTGTCAGGAATGAGGTGTGTTGTCGGTCTGGTTCGTACATGGCTATCTGGTGATAGCCTGAGAAAGCATCTATAAACGACATCATCTCATGTCTGGTCGTGTTGTCTATCAGGTGGTCGATGTGAGGCATGGGGAAGAAGTCTTTCGAACAAGCCTCGTTGAGGTCGGTAAAATCAATGCAAAGTCGCCAGGTTCCGTTTGACTTTTTCACCAACACCGCATTGGCTACCCGTTGTGGCTGGTCGGCCTGCATAATCAGGTCGTTGTCTAGCAACTTCTTCACTTCTTCAGCCAGTGTTGCATATTTTTTCTGGCCAAATTCCCACTTCTTTTGGGCTATCGGCCTCCGAGCTGGGTCGATGTGTAGTCGATGACAGATGACTTCCGGATCGATCCCTACCATGTCTTTGTGTGACCATGCGAAGATGTCCAAGTTCTTTTTGAGAAAGTTGATGACTTCTCCTTTCAGGTCTTTCGGTATCTTGGAGCCTATGATGACTTCTAGATCGGGGTGAGCTGGATCTACCCTAATTTTCTTGAGTTCTTCCCCCGTTAGCCCTTGAGCCGTCTTGGCGAGGGTCGTCGATCTCGGCTTCGATTAGACACTCTTCAGGTGATCCAGGGTTTTCTTAAAGAGGATGTTGCAGAAGGCACCCCCGTCCACCAGCAGCCGACACACAGTAGTCTCCATGTTGTTTGCTTTGATCACAAGGGGATCGACATTCGGATAGACTATCCCAACTTTATCCTTCTCGCCGAACTCGATCATGCTGGTTTTTTCCCCCACTGTAAAGACTGGCAACACCATTTTCTTGGCATTCTCTATCTCCCTTATCTCGGCCTTCATCCTCCGTTTAGAGGAGGAAGTCGAGGAGAGTCCTCCAACTGTCCCGAGGGGGAAGAGGGTATGTATGACGTGATCTCCCACATTCTCGGGCATGGGCGGGATAGGTCGTTCCCCCTGCCCCATTCCCTGGTTGGCGTTTCTAGGAGCGGGCTCCCCCTGCCGTGGACGATCCGCCTGTTGGCGACCTTTTTAAGTGCGATCCTGATCCCTCTGGGGTGGTTTGACAAACTCGTCCAACAAACCATCTTCGTACAACCTCCAGAGTTGGAGGAGTAGGTCCTTGCACTCGCTTGTGTAGTGGCCTACCTGCTCGTGAAAATGGCAGAACTTGTTGGGATTTAGCTTGCCTTTGTTCTTGATAGGGCGAGGCGGGAGGAGTAGTTCCCACTCTCTGATCTGATTGTAAATATGTCCAGGAGTCATGCCCAATGCTTCCATCAGCTTGACTGGGATGTTCTCTTCGAAGGGTTTGAAGCTGTCGGGTGCCTTGTACTGCCCTCCTGTTTCTTGGAGCTTTTCTTAGGATCTGCGACTTTCTTAGTATCGGAGAGTCGGGATTCAGCCCACTCGAAAGTGTGGATCAAGTCATTAGCTTCGCCTCCAAAAAGTCGGCATAGTTAGTCGATATTAAGCGGTCATCGCCCAAAAGTTTAGTTCCTTCAGGAGGTCGGAGGCGGCCCCAGCCGATTTTGCCTCATCCCCTATGGGATCTCCTTCGAGAATGAGTTTGTCGATCCTCTCAATGTAAGATCGATCGGACTCTGTATCCTCTCTTTGAGTGTTCATTAGGCCTTTGCTGATGGCGGTCGAGGTGCCAAAAGCCATGGAAGTGTGTCGAAACGGTGAGGCTTGTTCAAAAAAATCCTGAGAATGGTGGTAGCGAGGTAAACCAATGGTGAGCTTAGTCGCTCAGAGTCAAGGAAAAGAGCCGACACTTAGTCACATCGGATTCGCCCATCGCCACGTGGACTCTGGGGTATGTGTTTCCACTATAGCGATCTAAGGTCGCTATGTTGATCTTTCTCTGGGTAGGCGCCAGGGTAACCATGGCCCCGAGCAGAGAGTCCGGGATGGTGAGGATATGATCTGTTCCCGTCGGCCCACTTTGATTCTCTACTATCGTTCGGAAGTCATTTGGGTCGCTCGGGTCGGTCTGCCGCAACCTGAGCATCGTGATGATCCCCTGCTACACCCATCACTGGAGGATCGCCACGGTGGGCAGCTGATCCCCTCGGCAGTTCGTCGTGGTGTAGGTTCAGAGCCAGCGCGAGGTCGCGCTCCACCTGATCAGCATGTCGAGGCTCAAATTACGCCTCATCCTCGGCGACCATCGGGACTTTTTGAACCCCTAGGTGCCCAAGTCGGTTGAACATATTGTTCGACCCCGCCGGTCTCTCCAGGAGTCGACGATTCCGAACCATAGCTTGCTTTGCTTGGTCGTAGGCCATTTGGCCCATAGAATGTCCCCTTCTGGCCGGAGCGCCCCTGTTCTTTGAAGTTCCGGCATCCTGGGCAACCTTTTTTGCCGGGGTTTGTTCGTCTTCGCCTTCGAAGGTGAGGCATTTCTTGTTAAGGACGACCATTACGGCCTTCGCGTCCTCCGGTGTTTGGACCAGATTCCACCAGTCCGGCGTGATTACCGGAGCCACCGGGCGAGTGCGCTGCGAGCTCAGAGAGGCTTCATCCCCATCACGTGCATCCATTTCACGTCCGGTAGGGTTACCTTGGTTGATCGCCATTGCTTGATCGGAAAAATGGGTTTTTCTCGGAATTGATGTAATTCTTCAAGAAAGATTTCCCACAGACGGCGCCAGTTGTTGTGCCCAGTTTGTGTATTCCGGCCACAAATAACTACTAGATGAGAGAGTAATAGTTTATGCGATCAAAACAGATAAAGGGACGATATTTGATTACCCAGTTCGTCTGTAAATGAGACTACGTCTGGGGGCGACCAAGCCAGGTATATTTCACTATAATGTCTGCCTAGAATACTAAGATGTTCGATCATTTACAATGAATGATACATGTTGTATTTATAGACATAGAACTAGGTTAAGTGTCTTCATGGGCTTCCCCCGCGGGCTTGCTAGGGTTTCAGCCGCCAGAGCTTGGGTTCCTCTTAGGGTTTCCCGGTTTATCCTGCGATCCTCGCTCCTGGATACACATACCATGATTATGATCCGCAATATCCGCACCATTAACTACCTGTATCTTTCCATATTTATCCTTTAACCGACCTCGAGACCAAGTCACCGCCGACCTATACGACCTTCCAAGTCGCCATTCGATCTTCATGCTCCTCCAAGTCGCCCAGTGACTTGCGTAACCTTCTAAGTCGCCTCCGACCTCACATTTTCTAAGTCGCCCTGCGACCTGGATGGCCCGGGCGAGATCATCCCACACGGCACGGACGCGATGGACAACCATTCACATAATCAGGTCGGGAGCCGGATTAATCCATGCTACAACAGGATGCATTCCATGGGTACTGAGACTGGGTGCCATCTGGGTTCTCGAGCTCGTATGCCCCGTTGAATAATAACCGAGCGACCTTGTATGGTCCTTCCCAATTTGGTTCGAAAGTTCCCTTGGCTACTCCGAGAGTTTTCTTTAGGACCAAGTCGCCTTCTTTGAATCTTCGAAGTTTTACTTTAGAGTTGTAATACTTTTTCAATTGTTGTTTGTACCTCGCATTTCGGATACTTGCCTCTAGTCATTTTTCTTCGAGCAAATCTAGATTTCTGGACAAGGCCTCATTGTTGCGATCGGTCGCTACTTGCAAGGTTCGGAGAGTATGGAATTCGACTTCTAAGGGTATGACCGCTTTTGTGCCAAATGCCATTGAGTAGGGGGTTTCTCCGGTTGAATTTCAACAGGTCATTCTGTACTACCACAATACATCTGGCAGTTCGCTGGCCCGCTTCTCCTTTCCTCCCTCAATCTTGGTTTTTAGAGTGTGCTTAATGATTTTGTTCACAACTTCGACTTGACCATTCGATTGAGAGTGATAAGGGGTAGAGAAAAACTTGGTGATTTTCCATTTTTTGAAAAAATTATCGACCTTGTGGCCATCGAACTACTTCCCATTATCGGATATGATCACTTGCGGTAAGCCAAATCTGCAGATGATGTTCCACCATATGAATCTGATGACGTGATCTTGGTCTATGGTTGCCAAAGCCTCAACCTCAGCCCATTTTGTGAAGTAATCCATTGTGACTAGGGCATATTTGACTGAACCCAGGGCTGTTGGTAGTGGCCCGATGATATCTATCCCCGACTTTGCAAAGGGCCAAGGACTGAGGATGCTGGTGAGCTCTTCGGGAGCGACCTTGATCGATGGTGCGTGAACTTGACATCTATGGCATTTCCTTGCGAAAACCATGGCGTCGGCTCTTAAAGTCGGCCAGAAATACCCTTATCTCATCGCCTTATGAGCAAGTGACTGCCCCCCAGCATGGTTTCCACATACCCCTTCGTGAATATCTCGTAGGATATTTTGCCCTTGTTCTTGGGTAACACATCGGAGCAACGGTATGTTGAAGCCTCGCTTATATAATTTGGTATCAATCAATGTGTACCTTGCTGCCCTTAGTTGCAACTGCTTCGCCTGAATTCTGTCTGTTGGTAATGCCCCGGTCATCAAGTAATCGATGATGGGTGTCATCCAGCTCATGCTCGGGGTGTCTAGGGTAGCGACTGCTGTGTTAGTAGTGGAGGGGTGAGAGAGTTTTGTGATGGTGACATCCCTCATCTCTGCTGGCCCCTCCAAAGTTGCTAGTCGTGCCAACGCATCGGCTCGGGAGTTCGTGTCCCTTGGTACTAGCTTGATGTGAATTTGTTCAAATTTCAGGCAAAGTGCTTTGATTTTGTCAAAGGCATCCTGACTCTCAGTTGTCCACTCGAACCTCGCCTTTTTTTTATGGTGTCGAACATGGGCTTACACTTATCCCCCATTCAAGAAATGAATCTGTTTAGAGCGGCCAGGCACCCTGTCATCTTTTGAACCTCCTTCGTGGTTTTGGGGGCTCCCATATCCAGGATATCTTGGACTTTGGCTGGGTTTGCTTCAATCCCCCGCTTGCTGACCAAATGCCCCAGGAATTTCCCCGACTCCACTCCAAAATTACACTTTTTCGAGTTGAGTTTCATATTGAACTTCCTGAGTATCTCGAAAGCTTGTGCCAAATGGGCTAGGTGATCTTCTTTTTTCAGACTTTTGACGACGATATCATCCACGTACACTTCCACCGACTTGCCTATCTGCTCGGCAAACATATGGTTGACCAGCCTTTGATATGTCCCCCCGGCGTTCTTCAAACCAAAAGGCATTCTCTTCCAATAATACATGTTATTTTCTGTTAAGAATGAAGTGTGTTGCCTGTTGGGTTCGTGCATTGCTATCTGATGATATCCAACAAATGCATCCATGAAAGACATCATCTCGTGGCCCACAGTGTTATCGATCAGGTGGTCGATATGCGGCATGGGGAAGAAGTCCTTGGGGCATGCTTCATTGAGATCTGTGAAATCAATGCAAAGTCGCCAAGTTCCGTTTGACTTCTTTACAAGGACCGCATTTGCGACCCACTATGGCTGGTCGGCCTGCATGATCAGGTCGTTATCAAGCAACTTTTTTACCTTCTCGGCGAGGGCGCATATTTTTTCGGACCAAATTTCCTTCTTTTCTGTGATATTGGTCTTCATGCTGGGTCAATGTGTAACTGGTGACATGCGACCTCAGGATTGATTCCGATCATGTCCTTGTGCGACCAAGTGAAAACGTCCAAGTTTCTTTTGAGGAAGTCGACGACTTTGGCCTTCAAGTCGACGGGAATTTTGGATCCTATAATGATCTCTAGGTCCGGCTGGGCTGGATCTACCTTAACCCTTTCGAGTTATTCTCCGGGTACTACTCTGGGCCCATCAAGTCGTGGATCGTCTATCTCGGCCTCGAGTATAAAATTTTCGGGTTCCGGACCCATCCTTGGATCAAGCTCGTCATGCTTCCTCTTTTTATTTATATTGTCTAACTTGTTATCATGCATTTTGTGATCCAGCGTCATTATATGATGACAGGATGTGTGCACCGAATTGAAATGAGATGAAGAATAAAGTAAACATCCTCTGGCATCCACTTGGTCACCTTTAATGGTGCCAACCAGCCCACTCTTAGTGGGGAATTTTACACAGAAATAAAAAGTAGAGGTCGCAACCTCAAATTCATGCTCAAATGGCCTCCCGAGGAAACCGTTATAGGTGCTCGGGAGGTTGATTACAAGGAAATCCAAGAGCATAGTGTTCCTAACCTTCTCGTCCAAGGTGGACACAAGTTCCACAAACAGTCGAATCATGCCCAGAGGTTTAACCGTTGCATTTCTGAAACCCTTCACCGTATGATCGCAGGGGGTGATGTATGCTTCGTAATCCCAGAGTTGGTCTAGGGTCTTCTGAATAAGATGTTACAGAAACCCCCCCATCGACAAGCATCCGGCACACCATTATCCCCATGATGTTGGCCCTAATGACCAATGGGTAGATGTTTGGGTACACGATTCCAGCTGTCTATCTCCCCGAACTCGATCTTGTGGGTTTCCTCGGTTACGACCAGAATTGGCAGAACCATTCTCTTAGCATTCTCCATTGCCCTAACCTCCGCCATCAGGCGACATTTTGATGAGGAGGCCAGAGAAAGGCCCCCTATCGTGGTGAGTGGTGATATGGCATGAATGACGCGACCCCTAGCACCTTCTGGAATGGACGGCACGGGCAGCTCGCCCCGTGCGGCCCCATGAGCGGGCTCTCTCAGTGCCTGCTCACCCTGCCTGGGTTGAGGATTCTGTTGCTGACCTCGCCCATCATGGTCATTTGCCCGGGGATTCTTGACAAACTCATCCAGCCGACCGTCTTTGTAAAGCTTCCATAGTTGCTTCAGAAGATCTCTACACTTACTGGTGTAGTGTCCCTTCTGGGCGTGATAGTGGTAAAACTTGTTCGGGTTTTGCTGGCTCTTATCTTTGATGGGGCGAGGTGCGCGTAGCATGTCTCGTCCCTGGATTTGGGCATAGACATTACCAGGCGTCATGTCTAAAGCCTCCATCAGCTTCACCGGAATGGACTCTTCAAATGGTTTGAAGCTGCTGGGTGTCTTGTAATGGCCCCTGGTTTTCTTGGAAACCTTCTTCGGCTCTGCGACTTCCTTCGTCTCTGAGAGCCGAGATTCTAACAGTTACATGGTATGGATGAGGTCGCTAGCCCTCCTTCGGAAGTCGGCATAGCTGGTTGGATAGTCGGCAGTCATTCACCGCCATAACTTGGTACCTTTTCTAAGGCCGGACACGGCTCTCAGCAACTTAGCTTCATCTCCAATGGGGTCCCCCTCATTGATGAGCCTATCGATCCTTTCAACATAGGACCGATCTGATTCAGTTTCTCCTTGTTGAGCATTCATGAGTCGTTGTCTTGTCGCAGGTCGAGGTGCCATTATTGTATAGTGGCCCAAAAATAACCAAGCCAGCTGCTCAAAAGTGTCTATGGAGAAAGGTGGTAGCGAAGTGTACCACATGTGGGCCTGGTCACTTAGTGTCATGGAGAAAAGCCTACACTTCGTCACATCCGATGCTCCCATTGAGGCCATGTATGAATTATATTTTGCCATATGGACTCTGGGGTCCGTACTCCCATCATAGCGATCTAGAGCCGCTATGCTGATTTTCCTCTGGGCAGGTGCCAGAGTGACCATAGTCCCTAGTGGTGAGTCTGGGATGACAAGGTCGTTATTAGACCCAGATGGCCCATCCTGGTTCCCCACCTTTTCCAACAGTTGTTGGACGGTTCTCGCCAATGTCGCGACCTGAGCGTCGTGAGGGTTACTGGCCCCTTGCCCGTGACCATGATGAAATGTCGAATTTCTCGGCGACCCTCCATGGTGCATGTCTATGGCCATGACGAGATCCCGTTCCACCTGTTCATCATGGCGTGGTTGGGAGTGGGCTTCATCCTCACCCCTCATGAGGGCCTTCCGTGCCGCCTGGCTTCCGAGGTGGGTGAATACGCTATTCGAACCAGCTGGTCTGTCCAGGGCTCGGTGATTTTGGACGATGGCGTGTCTGGCGGCGTGATATGCCAATTGGCCCATGGATTGCCCCTTTTCCATCAAGACGTGCTTGCCTTTGGAGGTTCCGGCGTCGTGGGCTGTCTTCTTGGCTGGGGGTTGTTCCTCCTCAGTGCCGAAATTGAGACGTTTCTTATTGAGGACAGCCATCACGGCCTTGGCGTCCTCTGGCGTTTGGACAAGATTCCACCAGTCGAGGGAGCCAGCAGGGAAAGCCCAGTGGATGGGCTGAGAGCTTAGTGAAACTTCTGTGCCATCACGCGCGTCAATTTCATTTCTAGTTACAGCTTTTCCCTGGTTGATTGCCATTCGTTCGATCGAGTTTGGAACGTGAAGTCTCCTTAAGAATCGATGGAATTCTTCAAGAAATGTTCCCACATACGGCGTCAATTGTTGTAACTAGTTATAATCTATTCAGTTAAACAATGATTATTATGAGCTTTGTATGCTAAAGGCAATTGAATCAGGGAAAATAACAAAAGAATTGTTGGCCCGGTTCGTCTTATGAACAAGACTACGTCCGGGGGCGTCCAAGCCAGGTAGTGATTATAATATTTATGCCTAGAAGTCTAAGGTGTTCTCTTTCTTTTACAGAGATGGCCGTGGTGGCTTATTTATACTGACGATTCCCGCTCTTTGGGAGGGAATTTACATAAGGAATAATGCTTATGAAAGGGCTATAATTCCGGGAATCACTAATCTCGCCTTGATAGGCCAGAAGTCGCCATATCTTCAATGCGCGGCCAATCGTGGAGCGGACTTGGAGGGCGGATTAGCGGCATGTCGGGATTTTTCATTGACCATTTGGACTGTATAATTATGGTTGATGCAGGTCGTTTCCGACTTGAGGATATAAAACGTAAGTTGCATCGCGACTTCCTGAATTGTCGACTTCCCGAGTTGTCGACCTTTGCGACTTGAATTTTGGGTCTTATGGGAATTATGCGGGTTGGTCCCTTGGTCCTCTTATCGAGGCCACTTCAAGCAGTCCTTGTTGGATTATTTATGGTCCTTCGTGCTCAGGTGGGAGGTCGGATTTATCCATGCTACAACAAAATCTCTCTAAGTAATGAATATTTTGTTAAGAGTCCATGAATCATCAATCCAAGTGCATGTAACTCCTATATAACTATGCTTTTGAAAACTATCACTCCAAATATCCGCACATATACAAACTTTAACATTTAAATCGGTAAATAGATTAATCAAAGTATATTTATACTCATAAACAACTTTAGCAACATCACGAGTAGTAGTATGACGTGAAACTTTTTTTGCCGCGGGTTGAAGACCAAGTTGGACATAATCATTCTAAAAGGTATTATCGGCAAATTGAAAAGGAAGGTGTTATGTGCACACAAATTTAGCTAACATTTTTCTATATTTCATTTGATCAAATGTAAATAGAGAAGTGGGGTTACTTACTACGCCTTGAACTCCACCACCGCCACCAGTTAACGTAAATCCATGAAGTTGTGCTTGGCTTGAATTAATTCCAACTTTATCCAGGTGATTTTTTTTTCAAATGCTTCTCGAATGCTCCATATCCCCCTCCTTTGACAAAAGAATATATTTTGGGACAATAGTTGCAATTAACTTTAATAGTACCATCTACCTCATTGATAACTTTTTTAAAGTGACGTGAAAAAATATCCAATTTAAGTTGAGCTCGACTTCGAGTTGGGGTTGGAGTTGGCTCGGCCTCGGAGTCGGTTGGGTGGTTTTAACTTTCTTGAGTAGGACGTCGTGGTGGTTCCTCATCTTCAAGAGGATTCTCATAACTGAGACCAAGTGTGTACTCAATATCATCTAAAGTATTCCACTCAATCGGTATCGGTGGTGGTGGAAGACGAATGGAAGAGGTGGAAGAAGCTTTGCCTTTACCCTTGTTGCCTTGGCTTGCCATAATAATATGTAAGTGTATATGTAAATAATAGATAGTGTAGTGTAATATGTATGTGTATCAATATATATATAATATGTAAATAATATAAAATTAGAGAGACTAGAGTAATTAGTAATATAAACTATGAGAATTGAGTGAGAGTTGAGAGAGATGAGAAGAAAGTAATGCTTTGAATCACTTTGGGGTGAATTTTGGAGTGGAATGAGGTGGTATTTATAGGTGAAAAAGTAATAAATTAAAAAAAAAAAAACGGAAAACCACTTGTTCCATAATGGATCTATCATCACAGTCGTTGGATCTCAACGGCTCTTTAATCTGGGCCCTTGGATCTCCACGACTATATTTTCAAAAAGCGGGCGGTTCCCGATTCTAATTTTGCTAAAACCGGAATCGAACCGTGTGTTTTACGGTTTCAGTTTGGTTCTGGAATCGAAACCACAAAACTGGCGGTTTCGGTTCGAACCGCCAATTCCGGTTTTTTTTAGCATGCCTATAAATGAGTATCATCAACATAGTTGGCTTCGTGCAATTAGGAGTTTCTAAATGGAGCATGTATCCTAAACATACATGTTGGTTACTCTTTTTTATTTTACCAGCACTTAAAGAGAAATGGCCTGCAAATGCAAGCAAATAAATCTGGATCCAGCAAGACAATGCCAGACCACACATTTCAGACAATGATCCAGATTTCAGAGTTGTAGCTTTTTCTGATGGTTACAACATTAAACTGATTTGCCAACCACCCAACTCTCCTGACACAAATATTAATGATTTGGTGTACTTTGCATCAATTCAAACATTACAAAAGGAGAATAAGGTCAAAACAGTTCTTGATCTAATTGAAAATGTAGCTAAATCATTTAAATAACTAACAATAATTACTCTTAATAAAGTGTTTCTTAGCTTGCACAGTTGTTGCATAGTTGGTGAATGTTTATTGCATAAACATGGAAGTAGATAAACTTCTAGGGCAAAAATTGTTTAAGCAGTAAATATTAAGGTTCCCTTTTGGTTTGTATTTTGACAATCAATATGAAATGAATGGCTTTTGGATATGTGTAGGTGTTAAAATCATTGCATTACAGATTATTACTCAATAATACCACACATTTAACTCACAAAAAACAGAAAACTCACGGATATGCAAACTGTTTATTGAATTCATAAGACCCTCAGATTATAATAACATCATTGGGTTATCAAAGTAGCATCCTAATCTAGGAAAGTCATCCTAGAGGTTGAAGATTACTACTCAATATCTACTGAGTTGTTTGATAATCATAGTGAATTCACAAGTTAAGTACCATATCCAATTGTACACATTCCAAAACTGAACATCAATCTGATCTTCATAAACATCATCATGAGCTGATGAGCTGATGAGGGCAGATTGAGGTTCAACTTTGAATAATTTTAAACCAATTGGACATAAGACTAAACCAGCAATATGAATTCAATCAATTCCCTCAGAGTAATTTCATCATAGGGATCACATTAAGTCTCCTAACTTAGAGGTTTACTCCTAATTTGTGACATTAATGTTACTAACTCACTTTAAGGTTTTTCATCCATGAAAATACACATGGGAACACACAATTTTATCAAAGAAAACATACCATAAGGGTCTCATTTGTGAAAATATACAGAGGACACATAATTTTATCAAATAAAACACAGCACAAGGTTCTGTTTTGTGAAAATACACAGAGGACACACAATTTTATCAAAGAAAACACACCACAAGTTCTGTTTTGTGAAAATACATAGAGGAGTAATAATTTTATCAAAGAAAACACATCATAAGGTTCTCATTTGTGAAAATACACAGAGGACACACAATTTTATCAAACAAAACACACTAGAAGGTTCTGTTTTGTGAAAATACACAGAGGACATACAATTTTATCAAAGAAAACACACCACAAGTTCTGTTTTGTGAAAATACACAGAGTGTTGGGGAATTAATTGCCCGGATCTATTCGGGATGAATATTTAAATACAAATTTAATTCTATATTAATTCAAATAATAATTCAACAACAAATCATGCATATAAATTTATCACAAAATAGCTAGGAGTTTACGTGAACTAACCTCTCGGAGTGACAACCGTTGAGAAGATGGATATCTCATTCGCACGAACAAACCCAAAGAGCCTTCTCAAGTATTCCCTCGTCCTTGTTCAACAATCCGGTGGAAAGATACTCGTGAACAATTAACAAAAGGAAAAATAAAATTATGTTGCACCACCTTTGTGGATTTCTAATTTTTCCAACACTTGGAATTGCATGGGGATGAAAAATTCATCCCCTATTTATAATACTAGGTGGTGGCCAATTTTTGCCCTAGGAATAAGATGGGAAAATCTTTTTCTTGGTCTCCAAGAAATCTTGAATATATCCAATATATTATTTTCTCCATATTTAAAATATTCCACAAAAAATCTCACCTCCTCTTGTTATGGAATTTTTGAAAAATTAAGGACAAAATTTCCAAGATTGAGATCTTCTTGAATTTATGAGATATTCTTGTATTCCAAGAATACATATCTTCCATAATATCCTTTCAAGAAAATCTTTCCTTCCTTATTCTTTCATTATTTTTGAAAAATACAAAATAAATAGCCAAGTGGGAGATTTCTTGAATTTAATGAGATAAACTTGTATTCCAAGAATACTTATCCTCATTCCATAACAAAATTCAAAGAAAATATTTCTCCTTCATTATTTATTTATTTTCGAAATTTAGGAAAAATAGGCAACAATATTTTATTTAATTTTAAACACATTTTTCAGTTATTTGACTTTATATTTGGGCTACTTGAGGGGCCTTTAGGAGAATTAAGATTGGATCTTCCAATGGACCTTGAACTTCCAATATTGAGCCACAATATTATTCAAGTCCATAAATATTAATTAATCCCACTACATAATTAATATTGCACTATCCATCTTAACCCATATTACAGTTAATTTGGCTCCCGGTTATTATTTCTCGCGTTTAAGATTATCCAGTCCATTAATTAATTTAAGCCCCTAAAATAGCTTCACATTAATTAATATATTTTTCCTTGGTTCAGGAACGACTCAACATTATTATCTCCACTTGCAAGATTTGGTATGATAAAACTTCTGAGTCTCCCAAGGGGACTAATCAAACAAGACGCACTTGCACACCGATTCTCCGTGTTAAATCTTAGCAATCGTCATGTAACTAATAATATTGTCCAAGATACAAGGTATTGAATCACATTGATTCTCTACCCATCGTAAGTCAAAGCAATAGTTATTAATTCCACATGATCCTATTTAAGGAACGGAGATTAAGAAATAACTAACCACTGAGGTCTAATTTTTCTATATTCGGTACTGAAGAATTTATCCTCCTGTAGGTCCTCTTCAGTGCAACATTATGCACTAGTGTAATCTCTTGGTCAAGACAAGTCAATCTGAGCCTTACACTTCAACCTTTCACGATGGATTGTTCATTTCCATCTAGGTTGTGAATTTCGTACTTTTAGTTACCAGGGACTGTTAATTTAATCTTCTGTGATCTGGTATCACTAAATTAACTACAATGTAACACGTACTAATTATTGAACAGTTATGCAGTAAATATTTGTAATATTCAATGATATTTAAAGCAACAATGATAAATAATTTATTTTAGCAAATAAGTCCAAAATTCAGTCTGGTTATACAAAGTAAAAACATACTTTCCAGTATAACCCCAACACAGAGGAGTAACAATTTTATCAAAGAAAACACACCATAAGGTTTTGTTTTGTAAAAATACATAGAGGACACACAATTTTATCAACGAAAACACACCACAAGTTCTGTTTTGTGAAAATACACAGATGAGTAACAATTTTATCAAAGAAAACACACCATAAGGTTCTCATTTGTGAAAATACACAGAGGACGCACAATTTTATCAAAGAAAACACACCATAAGGTTCTCATTTGTGAAAATACACAGAGGACACACAATTTTATGAAAGAATACACACCACAAGGTTCTGTTTTGTGAAAATACACAGAGGACACCTAATTTTATCAAAGAATACACACCACAAGGTTCTGTTTTGTGAAATATTATTTTACCCTCTGATTATAATTACATCATTGGGTAAGGTTAAGCGTCCTAATCTAGGTGGATGAATCCTAGAGGCTGCATTAACACAAATTCACCAAAACAACACATCAATTCACCAAACAACAAATAAATTCACCAAATTCCCTCCTAAAACAACCAATACTCATCATATGTAACCCTCATAAGGTATTTTAGTCATAGGGCTTAGTGTAGGTCCCGAACGGGTTTCGTGAGGTGGAAGTCTAGAGGAGAGGGGTGAATAGACTTCCAAAACTTTTTGGTGATCAGCGTGTAAGGTCAGATAAGTGTTGATAGAGTGCCAGTACGATCTGATATCCAACTTACTGATAGCTATGAAGCAAGTCAGTTCGGTGTCTATCAAGTCAACTGATGTGCGGAAGCTGTTTTAACATGTGTAGAAAAACCAGTTTTCTTAAATCCGATTCTAAGTATTCTGAATCAGATCAGATGACAACAGTCAAACTAATCAGATCAGCTGCTTGGTGCAGAACTGATCTATACTTAGAAAATGCATGTTTGCTTAAATATCGAGTGTGTGTGGAGAGTGTAAAACAGATAAACAACACAAGATTTATAGTGGTTCGGACAACTGGCCGATCCTACGTCCACTCTTCCCTATCAGCAGGGGCACTCACTTAACCAACTGGACTTAGTTTAATGTGTTAGTCCAACACAGTACAAACAGATATTTATGGAGTTCTCACTCAACTATCCCTGAAATCAAAACTAGAAACCCTAGCTTGAAATCTTGCAAAACAAACTTATCCTAACACTCGGTTTGGGGTAAGATTTGTGTGGTTTCCAACTAGAAATCTACCCTATTATTTGAGTAGCCTAAAGCTAAAGGATTAGATTTCTTGCTAAGAACCTATGGGATGAACACTTAGAATATTTGCTTGATCTTGGTGTTCTTGCGGAAATTTGCTTGTAGCTTGATCTTGTGTAATTTCCGTAACCTTACTCCGAAGGTTTGATTCCATATTCATAGACCTTGAAATCAAAGAGTCGTTGGAGAGCAATTTGAATCTCAGGCTATTTTTAGTAGCTTGCAGGCGTGATTTGACGTGCTCAGGCAGGCCATACTGTCTTCGTGTATATTTATCCTTTTCTAGTCGTTTACCTTGATACGCCATATCCTGCATCGTCAGTTTCCATACATACGTGTCGAGTTCTTAGTGGCTAGCAAGTACACTTATTCGGCTCCTTGTAAAGCTAGCTATGTTAACATTCTTCTTGTTTGATTTCCTTCGTATGTTTTGGATACATGAGTAAACTTATCACGTTTCTGACTTAGCTTGACTTACTGATCAGTATCTTACTAATCAGGCTACCTTGAGTCTTCTGATATAGTTGTCTTAGCTTCAACTATATCGACTCTTCTGATATCCTGATAGAATAGGTCTTCTTGCTTTTATAGTGCCAATGTTTTCTGATCTTTAGATATTCTGATCCTTGACATCTGCTGATCTTGTCTTCTGATCCTTAGCATCTGCTGATCTTATCTTCTGATCCTTGGCATCTGCTGATCTTGTCTTCTGATCTTTGGACTTAATCTATACATATTGAGTTCCCCCTCAATATGTGACCTAATCTATTCCATCAGTTGTCTAACATGTTCAGCTGGTTTCCTAACTCATCCTCAGTCGACTAACAGGTTCGACTGGTCCTATTACAACTGTTTTGGAACTTCCATCAAAACTATAAATTTTCCAACACTTAGGTTAAGCATCCTAATATAGGAAATTGTATAACCCTAGAGGTTGCATTAACACAAACAAGGGCAACTAGCACATCTGATGATACAAAATTTCCAGATAAGCACTTCAATCCAGACACCACATGCCATATTTCAACAACAATGTAAAAAAAGGATCAGAATAACCTGTAAATCAGCTCTTTAACACACGGGATTAGGATAACTAGCATATCAACAAACGACTTTCTGGATGGATCCAACCAGAAAGCCTTATCAGAGAACGGTGGATCACTCCCAGGCATCGGCTCGGCTAATGATGTAACCTCTTCGGAAACAACATCGCACGAAGGCAATTCCGGTGAGAGAGAGTCTTGAACAACCATGGAACTATAATCGGGAGAACCCCCAACCATATCACCCAAATCTGCATCACATGAGGGCAAAGACGGTGATAGAGAATCAAGAACGACCATGTCGCTCAAATCTGCATCGCAACCCTTCGATTTCTCCGCCATCACCGCCACCGGCTCCACCTTCTTACTCTCTTCATCCCATCTTCTGGACAAAGGTTCTTGAGTATCGAAAGCCCCCACTTCCTCCCACCAATACTTCTGCACTGAATCCACTATTGCGAAATACGGGGTGCTCGGATATATTCAAGGTGTATTTAAATACATATTTAAATTATTCAATTAATTACTAACATGAATCAATCCTAAATTAATTCAACATAATAATTAAAAAAGTAACAACAACATGCGTACACGTAATTCATGTAAATCCTAAGCATGCGGAATCTAGGAGTTACGAAATTACATACCTCTTGTAGAGACAACCGTTGAGACGATGGATCAACCCAAAGTGCCTTCTCAAACATGTCCCAAGTCCACGAACGTAATCCGGTGGAAGGATTCTCACGAACGATTTTAATAAAGGAGAAAACTAAAAATATTTGCCACCACCTTTATGGATTTCTAATTTTTCCAACACATGGAATTGCATTGGGGATGAAAAACTCATCCCCTATTTATAGGACTTAGGGGGGTCAAAATTTTTGACCTAATTGGGTCATTGGGAAATTTCATTGCTTCTTCCTCAAGATACAATCTTTAATATATCCAATATATTCTATTTCCCAAATTATCTCCCAACAAAATCCTCTCCTCCCTTCCTGTCCATTATTTTCGAAAAAAACAAATAAAATAGGAAGGAACAAGATCTTTTTCCTTTCTTGAATTTATGGGATAAACTTGTATCTCAAGAATACTTATTCCATAAAATCATTCCAAGAAAATCAAGAAAAAAAATTTCTCTCTCCTACTCATTATTTTTGAAAATAATTAGGGAAAAATAGGCAATAATATTTTCTTCTCCTTTTCATTAATTGGACTTTAATTGGGCTATTTGAGGGGCCTTTAGGAGAATTAAGATTTGACCTCCAATGGGCTATAAATCTATAATATTAAGCCAAAATATTATTCAAGCCCATTAATATTAATTTACTCCACTATAAAATTAATATTGAACTATCCATCTTAAACCATATTACGATGCTACAATAATATGGCTCCCGATTATTATTTTCCGTGTTTAAGATTATCTAGTCCACTAGTTAATTAAGCCACTGAAAAAACTTTATATTAATTAATATTTTTATCCTTGGAGTAAAGACGACTCAACATTATTATCTATACCGGAAATAAATTTCCACTTACAAGATTTGGTATGATAAAGCTTCTGAGCCCACCAAGGGGACAAATCAAGCAAGACGTGCTTGCACATGATTCTCCATATTAAATCTTAGCAATCGTCGTGTAACTAATAATATTGCCCAGGATATAAGGTATCGAATCACGTTGATTCTCTTCCCATCATAAGTCAAAGCAATAGTTATTGATTTCACACGATCCTATTTAAGAAACGAAGATTAAGAAATAACAAACCACTGAGGTCTAATTCTTCTATATTCAGTGCTGAAGAATTTATCCTCCTGTAGGTCCTATTCAGCGTATCATAATGCACTAGTGTAATATCTTGGTCAAGACAAGTCAATCTGAGCTTTACACTTCAACCTTTCACGATGGATTATTCATTTACATCTAGGTTGTGAATTTTGTGAGGAACTGTTAATTTGATCTTCCATAATTTGGTATCACCAAATTAACTACAATGTAACACGTACTATTTATTGAACAGGTATGCATTAAATATATATAACATTCATTCATATTTAGTGCAACAGTGATAAATAATTTATTTCAGTAAATAAATAAGAAATTCAATTTGGTTATACAAAGTAAAAAGCATACTTTCCAGTATAACCCCAACAATCTCTCACTTATACTCAAAGTCTGCTTTTAAGTATACTACAACACGTCTCGTGTTCTACGTGACATCTAATGTCACTCACACAAACCTATTTCTCCCACTTGTACTCAAAGCAGATTGACAATGCTCTTGACACCCATTCCTTCCACATGTCTCTCGAATGTATTATGAGGCAGACCCTTTGTAAATGGATCTGCTAGGTTATCTTCCGACCTCTCTTAACGATTTCTCGTATAAGATGGTATTTTCTTTCTATGTGTTTGTTGGCCTTGTGGGCTCTCGATTCCCTTGAATTTGCAACTGCTCCGGCATTGTCATAGTAAACCGTGATTGTGCTGGGCAAATCCGGAACAACGTCCAAGTCCACTGAGAAGTTCTTGAGCCAAACCGCTTCCTTCGCTGCTTCACAAGCAGCTACGTATTCGGCTTCCATGGTAGAATCGGCGATGCATTTCTGCTTAACGCTTCTCCATGTCATGGCTCCTCCTCCAATGCAAAACACACTACCCAAGGTTGACTTCTTGGAGTCAATCTATCTAATTGGAAATCTGAGTCCGTGTAACGGACGGGGATTAGACTGTTTGACTGATAAACCAACATTTTGTCCCGTGTCCTCTTCAGATACTTCAAAATGTTTTAACTGCAGTCCAATGCTCTTTCCCGGGGTTACTTTGATATCTTGCTACCATGCCTACAGCAAAGCAGATATCCAGTCTCGTGCACAACATTGCATACATGAGGCTTCCCACAGTCGAAGCATAAGGAATGTCCTTCATGTCATCTATCTCTATCTGCGTCTTTGGACACATTTTTTTGGATAGATGGATTCCGTGTCTGAAAGGTACAAAACCTTTCTTGGAATCTTGCATGTTGAATCGTTTTAAGACAGTGTCTATGTATGAGGCTTGTGAGAGGCCGATCATCTTTTTCTTGCGATCTCGAGTGATCTTGATCCCTAGGATATGACCAGCTTCTCCCAAGTCCTTCATATCAGACTGTTTTGACAGCCATGCCCTTACGTCCGATAACATATTTATATCATTTTCGATGAGCAGAATGTCGTCTACGTATAGTACTAAGTGTTGGGATTATACTAGAAAGTATGCTTTTACTTTGTATAATCAAAACTGAATTTCGGACTTATTTACTGAAATAAATTATTTATCACTGATGCTTTAAATATCATCGAATGTTACATATATTTACTGCATAACTGTTCAATAAATAATACATGTTACATTGTAGTTAATTTAGTGATACCGATCACGAAAGATTAAATTAACGAATCCGCAGAACTAAAAAAGTACACCATTCACGACCTAGATGGAAATGAACTATCCATCGTGAAAGGTTGAAGTGTAAGGCTCGGATTGGCTTGTCTTGACCAAGAGATTACACTAGTGCATGACTGATGCACTTTGAATAGGACCTCTGGGAGGACAAATTCTTGAAGTGAACAAGGAAGAATTAGACCTCGATGGTTAGTTATTTCTTAATCTTCGCTCCTTAAATAGGATCACTTGTGGTTGATAACTATTGCTTTGACTTATCATGGGTAGAGAATCAACGAGATTCAATACTTTTTATCTTGGACAATATTATTGGTCACATGTGATTGCTAAGATTTAATACGGAGAATCGTGTGCAAAATGCACGCTTTGTTCGATTTGCCCCCTTGGGAGGTTCATAAGCTTTATCATACCAAATCTTGCAAGTGGAACTAGTTTCCCAGATGGATAATAATGTTGAACTGTTCAACTAAAGGACAAAAGATATTAATTAATGGAAAGCTATTTCAAAGGGCTTGAATTAATTAATGGGCTAGATAATCTTAAACACGGAAATAATAACCGGGGAGCCATATTGACCGTAATATGGGTTAAGATGGATAGTCTGAATATTAATTATGTAGTGGGATTAATTAATAATTATGGCCTTGAATAATATTGTGGCTCAATATTGATAATTCAAGATCCATTGGAAGGTTCGATCTTAATTCTCCTAAAGGCCCCTAAGTAGCCCAACATATAGTCCAATAACATATGTTTTAAAATAAAATAAATATTGTTGATTATTTTTCCTCATAATTTTCGAAATTTATGGATAAAAGGGGAGAAAGATTTTCTTTGAATTTTGTTATGGAATGAAGATATGTATTCTTGGAATACAAGATTATCTCATTAAATTCAAGAAATCTCCCACTTGGTTATCCATGAAGCAATTTTCAAAAATATTGAAATATAAAGGGCAAGAAAGATTTTCTTGATTTTCTTGAAAAGATATTATGAAAGATATGTATTTCTTGAAATACAAGAATATCTCATAAATTCAAGAAGATCCAAATCTTGGATTCTTGCCTAATATTTCGAAAATTCCATAACAAAGATAAGGTGGGATTTTTTGTGGAATATTATAATTATGGGAAAAAAAATATAAGAGATATATTCAAGATTTCTTGGAGATCAAGAAAAGATTTTCCCACATTGTTTTTTCCCTAAAATTTCGACCACCACCCTATCTATAAATAGGGGATGATTCTTTCATTCCCAAGTACAATTCCATGTGCTGGAAAAATTAGCAAATCCACAAAGGTGGTGCAACAAAGTTTATTTTCCTTTTGTTAATTGTTCGCAAGCGTCCTACCACCGGATAGTCGAGCAAGGATTAAGGGAATACTTGGGAAGCTCTTTTGGTGTTGTCTAATCAACAAGACCATTGCCGTCCCAAGAGGTATGTTCACGTAAACTCGTAGAATTTCCGCATGCGTAGGATTTACGTTAATTGTTTATATGCATGATTTGTTGTTGGATTATTATTTAAATTAATATAGGATTAATTCATGCTAGTAATAATTATAAGAATTAAATTTGTATTTAAATATTCATCCCGAATAGATCCGTGCAATTTATTCCCCAACACTAAGAATACCAAGGCAGTTCCGTCACGTTTTTTATAAACACAACTTTCGAAATTATTTTGATCAAAACCGTAGGATTTTATAACCTGATCAAAACATTGATTCCAAGCATGAGATGCTTGCTTCAGTCTATAAATGGACTTCCTCAGCTTGCAAACCAGACGCTCTTGGCCTTTTTCAATGAAGCCCTCGGGTTGTTGTATATAGATTTTCTCGTCAAGACTCCCGTTAAGGAAAGCTGTCTTGACATCCATTTGCCAGATCTCAAAATCTAGGTGAACAGTAATCGACAAGAGAATTCGGATGGACTTGAGCATCGCTACGGGCGAAAAGGTTTCTTCAAGTCGATCCCTTCTCTCTCAGCATACCCTTTCGCCACGAGTCTCACTTTGAAGGTTTCCACCTTCCCGTTCGGTCCTCTTTTCCTCTTGTATACCCACTTGCATCCAATGGGTTTCACACCATTAGGTGGTTCAACTAGCTCCCACACGTTATTGTGATCCATTGAACCCATTTTGGTTTCCATTGCAGTTTGCCAAGAATGTGCATCCTTGTCTTGGGTCGCCTCGTTATACGACCATGGGCTGATTTTTCTCCGGAGATCAAGTCTGAAGACTCTCCTATCCCCAAGAATTGCTGGGGTTGTCTAACAACCCTCCCATTGCGACGAGGTTCTGGTTGTGAAGGTGTGATGCTTGGTATATCGACTTGTACAGTCTGCAAAGGAGTTGACCCTCTAAGTTCTTCTAAGGTAATCTCACTTCTAGGCTTTCTATCGTTCATATAGTCTTCTTCCAAAAATCTAAAGTGTGTACTTATTACGACCTTTTGATCTTCGGGACCATAGAACATGCATCCTTTAGTTCCCTCGGGGTATCCTATAAACAGTCTTAATTTCGAACGTGCATCCAGTTTACCGGCTTCCTTGTCCAACACGTATGCCGGACACCCCCAGATTCTCATGTGTCCCAAGCTGGGCTTGCGCCCTGTCCACAATTCTCTAGGGGTTTTGGGAACTGATTTGGATGGCACCAGGTTTAGAATGTAAGTTGTTGTTTCTAAAGCCTAATCCCAGAACGATTTTGGCAAATCCGCATAACTCATCATTGATCTGACCATTGCTAAAAGTGTTATGTTTCTTCGTTCTGCAACCCAGTTTTGTTGAGGGGTACCGGGTGCAGTCAACTGGGATGCAATCCCTTCATCTGACAGGTAGTTCAAGAATTCATCGCTGAGGTATTTGCCCCCACGATCAGATCGTAGAAACTTGATACTCTTTTCCTTATGATTCTCTGCTTGAGCCTTAAATTCTTTGAATTTATCAAAGGTCTCAGATTTATGCTTCATTAGGAAAACGTACCCATAGCGTGAGTAATCATCGATAAAGGTAACGAAATACTCGTAGCCTCCTCTGTCTTTGATTTGCATTGGACCACACGTCAGTGTGAACTATTTCCAACACTTCTTTAGCTCTAAGCCCCTTGGCTCCAAATGCCCTTTTGGTCATTTTACCCTCCAAACATGATTCACAAGTTAGAAATGGTTCAATCCGGAGGGACTCCAATGAACCATCTTGGACCAACCTTTGGGTCCTATTTGGATTAATATGACCTAATCTTAGATGTCAAAGAAGTGTCTTGTTCACATTAGTTGAACGTTTTCTTTTAGCGCTTGAAATGGTCGATGTATTACAGGATGCATTTTGTGAGTGATGTGCATAGTTAATAGTATAGAGATTGTTCTGTAAAGTTCCATGACAGATAAACACATCGTTACGAAAAACAGTAACATGTTTATTAAAACGAATAGAATATCCATTAGCAAAAAGTTTAGAAACATAAATAAGGTTTTTTCCGAAAAACAGAAACATAAAGAACATCTCTTAAAATCAAACTTATGTCTTCAAAAGACAGGTGCACGTCTCCCACTGCTTCAGCTGCCACTCTCATAGCATTGCCTAGCGTGATGAGGATCTCACTTCCACTAAGCTGTCGGGTCCGTTTGAACCCCTGTAAAGTGAAACAAACATGATTAGTGGATCCCGTATCCACTACCCACTAATGGGTAGCATACGCCGCTAAACAAGTTTCGACAACTAGTGCGTGAGAATTACCTTTCTTTCCATTCCGCTTGGGTTTGGAACAGGCCGACCTCCAATGTCCTTTTTCACCACATTCCAAACATTTCCTCTTACTTAGATTTTCATTTTTGATGGAATTTGAGTAGAATTTGTTTATCCTTTTTGTCTCCTCATCATTCTTACTACCAATTGGCCTAGAATGAGAAGAAGACTCATTTGCAACCAAGTTCGTTTTCTTGCGCTCTATTTTCTCTTCGACCAAAGTAAGAGCAGTTACAAGATCATCCACAATAAATTTTATATCTTCCATTAGATATTTTACATAGGGATGATCATAGCTCTTTGGCAGAGAATTGAGTATGAAATCAACTTTAGTTTTGAAATCACATTTTTCGCCAAGAATTGCAAGTTCCTCAAAAAGAACCATAACCCTAAGAACGTGCTCCCTTGCGGTCTTTCCTTCTTCCATTTTCAGCTTGACCATGTCATGCCTAATGCTATGGATTGCCATATGGGCAATATATGCAAACATCGCTTCGAGATTTTTCATAATGTCTGCATCTGATTCAAATCCTTGATGAAGACGTTTCAGTAAATCCGACATATGTGCCAAGATTATATATTTCATCAATTCATTGGCCAACTCCCATTCATTATAGATCATCTCTTCCCATATACTAGCATCTTTAGCTGGTTTTTCAGGTTTTTGTGTGTCAAGTACCCATTTGGATTGTTGTGTCGTTGGGACAATCATAAGTTTTCGTTTCCAACCAAAATAGTTTACTTTAGTAAGCAAATTGTCTTTCAGTATATTGAACAGTGGATTAAAAGGTTGCGACATGATGAAACTGAAATAAACATACATCTTGTGTCAATATTCGGATCAACACAAAGAAAATCACATAATTCGATCACATGAATCATATTAAAATCTCAAAAAAATATGAACATGTATCAGCCGACATCTTAAAATAGTTTAAATGAGCGACGTGGGTGGGTCATCATTTAAATCACATTTAAGCAGGTTACAAACAAGAACAGTTACAAACCTTTAATTAAAAAAAAATTAATAGTTGGCTCTCACTTGACCAATATAAAATTGACAGGGATTTCGGAGAAGTATATGCATATCAATTTTATACCTAAGTAATAACCATGATTAAATAAAAAATTATTATTTCATTTTGAACGAGCCTCTTGGGAGGGTCATCGTCGCCATTAGTAATAATTCACAATCATCATTTTGATAATTTATTCATGTGAAAGCTTTCTTTTGGCCGTCCCTTCGGGGAATTTCTCCAAAAGAATTCACAAATAAATAAATTATGGAGGTCAAAATTAATTTGATTCAATTATTAATACATACTTAGTAATTTTGAGTTTGAGATTTTTCACAAGCAATTCTCATGCAAACATATTTAAACAAATTAAATAAAGCATAAGAAAATACAACAATAAATCAAGCAAAGCAGAAAATAAACATATTGGGCACAAATTATCCAACTGTCATGGTTTAATTTTCCTTGTCTTGATATTGAAGAAACTCCATTTTGATTTCTCCCACTCATTCGTCTCGAAAAAAATTCCGTCTCGAATCGCCACGCCATAGCGCTCGCGGTGGAATGCACGCCGCAGATCCAAATCGCCCACTTGGCTGCGCCAGCGCCTGTGCACCTAGGCGCAGCACGCATCACCTAGGCGAAAAACCCGACGGTCTCGGCAGGGCACCGTCGTGCCAAGACGCCCGCGTCTTTACCTCCGCCCGTCGCGTCCGCCCATCCGCGCCGCAGTCTCGCGCGCGGCCGTGCCTAACGCCTAACCTGCGTCTAGAAGTGGTCGACTACTGGCGCCATGTGCCATGCCGCCATGCCCTACAACGTCTGTGTTGCTCGCGTGCCTTCTTAGCACGTTTCATGCGATACACGTCGCCCGCATACGGTTTGGATCCATTTTAATTTCTCGTCTCCGTCTTCATTTTCGATCAGGTTATAATTTATTTAACGAGAAAATAAACAAACCTAAATCTAGACTAGTCTATTACATTGAACAAATCAAATAGCCTAATCTACTCGTGGATTTTCTCACGAGAAAAACAAATTAGAACGAGTCGAATTAAAACCAAAGCATACGCATGAAATTTAAAACACATTAAATACCATGATAATTGGATACCTGCAAAATAGATCTAACAATTCTACTATCCAATTTTCAATAAAATTTAATGGCCAACAAATTTAAATGACAATTTAAATACAGAGCTCGAAACCGAAGCTCTGATACCAGTTGTTGGGAAATACGGGGTACCCGGATCTATTCGAGGTGTATTTAAATACATATTTAAATTATTCAATTAATTACTAACATGAATCAATCCTAAATTAATTCAACATAATAATTAAAAAAGTAACAACAACATGCGTACACGTAATTCACGTAAATCCTAAGCATGTGGAATCTAGGAGTTACGAAATTACATACCTCTTGTAGAGACAACTGTTAAGACGATGGATCAACCCAAAGTGTCTTCTCAAATATGTCCCAAGTCCACGAACGTAATCCGGTGGAAGGATTCTCACGAACGATTTTAATAAAGGAGAAAACTAAAAATATTTGCCACCACCTTTGTGGATTTCTAATTTTTCCAACACATGGAATTGCATTGGGGATGAAAAATTCATCCTCTATTTATAGGACTAAGGGGGGGTCGAAAATTTTGACCTAATTGGGTCATTGGAAAATTTCATTGCTTCTTCCTCAAGATACAATCTTGAATATATCCAATATATTATATTTCCCAAAATATCTCCCAACAAAATCTTCTCCTCCCTTCTTGTCCATTATTTTTGAAAAAAAAACAAATAAAATAGGAAGGAACGAGATCTTTTTCCTTTCTTGAATTTATGGGATAAACTTGTATTTCAAGAATACTTATTCCATAAAATCATTCCAAGAAAATCAAGAAAAACTTTTTCTCTCTCCTACTCATTATTTTCTAAAATAATTATGGAAAAATAGGCAATAATATTTTCTTCTCATTTTCATTAATTGGACTTTAATTGGGCTATTTGAGGGGTCTTTAGGAGAATTAAGATTTGACCTCAAATGGGCTATGAATCTATAATATTAAGCCAAAATATTATTCAAGCTCATTAATATTAATTTACTCCACTATAAAATTAATATTGAACTATCCATCTTAATCCATATTACGATGCTACAATAATATGGCTCCCGGTTATTATTTTCCGTGTTTAAGATTATCTAGTCCACTAATTAATTAAGCCACTGAAAAAACTTTATATTAATTAATATCTTTATCTTTGGAGTAAAGACGGCTCAACATTATTATCCATACCGGAAATAAATTTCCACTTGCAAGATTTGGTATGATAAAGCTTCTGAGCCCACCAAGGGGACAAATCAAGCAAGACGTGCTTGCACACGATTCTCCGTATTAAATCTTAGCAATCGTCGTGTTACTAATAATATTGCCCAAGATATAAGGTATCAAATCACGTTGATTCTCTTCCCATCATAAGTCAAAGCAATAATTATTAATTTCACACGATCCTATTTAAGGAACGAGGATTAAGAAATAACGAACTACTGAGGTCTAATTCTTTTATATTCAGTGGTGAAGAATTTATCCTCCTATAGGTCCTATTCAGTGCATCATAATGTACTAGTGTAATCTCTTGGTCAAGACAAGTCAATTTGAGCTTTACACTTCAACCTTTCACGATGGATTGTTCATTTCCATCTAGGTTGTGAATTTTGTACTTAGTTACGAGGAACTGTTAATTTGATCTTCCGTGATCTGGTATCACCAAATTAACTACAATGTAACACGTACTATTTATTGAACATGTATGCATTAAATATATATAACATTCATTCATATTTAGTGCAACAGTGATTAATAATTTATTTCAATAAATAAATAAGAAATCCAGTTTGGTTATACAAAGTAAAAATCATACTTTCTAGTATAACCCCAACATCCACCTCAAACTCCTTATAATCTTCGGTGCATGCCCAATTTTTCGAATTTAAAGATGAATCGATCATGGGGATTTAGGGTTTTTTGCAAGATGGTGATGAGAGAGAAGAGAGATACTGGAGCGGCTTAGGAAGATCGAGAGAAAAAGAGAGCTGATTGCAGAGAGCAATAATGGAAGAACAAGATCGAGAGATTAGAGAGCGGATTGCAGAGAGCCAGAGAGCAACCATGGAAGATGTTTCAAGAAGAGAGAGAAGAGAGAGTAGAGAGCGGCTAGGGTTAGAATGTGATGGGGGCAGAGTGTTTGTAGGGGGGGTTGTTAAGGGAATTGGGTTAAGGGTAAGTGGGCCGAGTGATTTAATTAAATAGGGTATTGTCGTATTGGGTACGAATTTAGAGAGTATTGGCTATGGTTAAGTGAGTGGTAGTTATGTAAATAAATTGATATGAGAAGTGTGTTAGTTAAATAGGGTATGTCTATTTTAGGAAATATGTCTTAGGGTATGTTTGTTTCGGGATTTAGGTGTGCGGGGGAAATCATGACTTCGAAATCTTATGGATTTGAAAGTTTTGATGAATAATAAAAAATATGTGTTTGTTTTGAGATTTTGATAGAATGAGATTTTATTTTATGTCAAATCAATGTTTAATAATGATTGATATAATATTATTATATTGTTTTGAAAGTGAGAAAAATAGTAATGTGATTGTATTGAATTTTATGAAAAATATGAGTGTAGGTGTACTTTATAAAAGAAGATTTTAGAAGTCTAATTTTAAATTTCAAACAATAATGGGACGTGGTTTTTAAAGGTTTAAATTCATCCAAGTGAGTCCCGAAACAAACATACCCTTAAAGATTGAGATGAAAAAATGAGAAAATTGTCTTAAAGATTGTGACGGAGGGAGTATCATTATAATTATATTCGAAACTCCAAAAATTCCGCTCTTCTTCCAAATCGCTCTCTCTCTCTCTCATCCGTCCATCGCTCTCAACGGGTATGTCCGCTCTCTCTCTTTTTTCTCTCTGCACGCGCGGAATGTTTTAATTTATTTGAGCGCCGTAATTCTGTTTTGAGATAATTATCTGTTTAACCGGAAAAAGTTGAAGTGGTTTCTGTACTGTGGATGATTAATTGTTTGGTGCCCTTTTTGCGAGGATTCTATCATGTTTCTCCCTTTCTGCTGCGTTTAATTTTTCAGGCTGTTTGCTGAGTGGAAATGCCAGCTTTTGTTTGTTAGGGATAGATAGCAGATAGTTAGCTAGCTTAAGGATGAAAAATCGAGGACCATTTTCTTTATATTCTAATAAAATCATCCTTTATCCCATCCAAACTCACTTGTTTTCAGTATGTATTGTTTTTGGATAAATGCTTATTCAGACTATATAGCCGACTTATACTATCTGGATGCAATTTAAGAGATAGTTGAAGAATTGATTGGATGTTTTCATAGTAATATTGGGTTAGCTTGTAGGCGTTACACTCTATCTACTTATATGTGTGTTTAATTATATCTTACCCTTCTTTTAATGCCGAAAACCCATCACTTTTTGCTTGTCGTCACACCACCGTGTGCACTTTTCTTTAATTTGGTTTTGAATTTGTGGATTAGTTTCTCTTCAGAAAGAGGAAAGGAAAGAAACTTTACGAAAGAAGATTGATGCTCCACCGGTTGTCAACTATTGCTTCATGGACTCCATTAATAAAAGGTGATTCCCTCCTCTTTTCGGTCCTTGCTTAGATTCGGTTGTTTAGACAACGATTCATAGTTATGACTTAACTTAGCATTTTAGGAAAGTTTTACTTTTACATGATATTCAACTCCTGCATTTTCAGGTGCTTCACTTTGCCTAAATGAATATAGCAAGACTCTGCTTCCAGTTCTGTGTTCAATGTTAGATGGGCAAAAGGTTCATTTTCAGTCTTTCTTGAGTAATTATCTTTTAAGTATACCAGTAAGATATTTAATTTAGTTGGAATTCAAATTGTTTTCTTGGGAAATTTCTGCACAAACTGAGGGTGATTTTAGTGATTGGTACCTAACTTCTATTGCAAGTTTCTGTACTAGGTTTTGGATCTGTAATGCCAATAGACTTTTTAAATTATAGGCGTAGGTCATTTTGAGAAAGAGCGATTGGAATAATGAAGGATAAGATAAGCTAGATTTCCACCTTTGAGATTTTTAACGAAGAGGACATTTGTTATTATGATGCTACCTTTGTTTAAATTTTATGCTTGGTGGAGAACCATGTAAAATAAATTTTCCTTCAAATTAGAAATTTAATGTTGAATAAGTTACTGTTGTGCACCTAATTTAAAGTTAGACAGGTTTTGATGCGCCTCTAATTGTCTACCAAAGGCGCAAGAAGAAGAAGGATTCAAAGATTAATCACGCATAGTTAATTATTTCCATATTTGATCATTTAGTACTTTCCTTAATTGTTATTTTTATATCTGTTGTTTTGGCCCATGGGCTTTTTAAAAGACTATACGTCTTGTGTTAGGGTTTTTGAGATTATCGAAGTAATTGATTTTCCGAAAAGTTCGGTGGCTTGACGGAGTAGCTCCGAGAATTTATCTCGTTATTATTATCTCTTTTTAACCTTAACTCCATCAATTTGGTCCGACCTCAGCCTCTTCTCAATAGCGAATACCGTTCTCGTCCCGAGAAGGGCGTCTCAAACAGTGGAGAAGGAAGTGCAAGCTATCGTTCCTGGTTTGGCATCTGTCCCATCTTTGCGATCGCATCCTAATCTGCGTCCATCGGCGGGTTAAAGAAAGGTTTTGAAAACATGCAGACCTCGTCTCCTCGCCATACGATCATGGTAAGACCACGGAGTTCACGAGGGCACATCGGTGAATCTGAGTTTTTTTCGGTGTCCCCACCTTCATGTACTCCGTTGAAACCCAAACTTGTGAAACTTCGAACTCCCGGATTTAATGGGGAAAATCATACCTTGGATAGCTAGATCGAGCGATTCTTCGGATTGATAATACCCACGAGGTTATATGAAATCGAGATGCCGCCGTTGCCATGGAGGGGCGACACTTCACCGGAAACCGGTGGGCATGAATAATGACCCGACTCTCGAGTTGGAGGAAGTTCACCTTGGAACTTCTTTCGTTTATGGGGATGATCCCGTCTTAATCCGTGTGAGGCCTTAGGCCTAACCCGCCATGGGATCTGTGGATGACTATGTCGATATGTTCATCTCTCGTTTGGCGTCCCTTCTCGACTAAGTCGGACGCCTTGGGTTTGTTTCTCGATGGCCTTCGCGATGACATTCGCATCCGTTTCCATTCACGTAACTCAAAGACATTAGCTTGGCTATGCACACTTTTGCCGTGACATTGAAAAAAAAAATCGCGAGAATCAGCGGGGTTCTCTCAAGGCGTGCACATTCCTCCGATCTCGCCACTTTTTCTGCGATTAAACCGCCCGGCCCGATCGGGCTATGCTCGCCGACCGGCGTAATTCGGTGAAATCCTTCTCGTCTGGTCCGCCCGGACCTGTTGGAGTTTTTAAGCGACGCCGGGGCGAATTTGTCGGCGCCCGCTAAAAGATTCCAATGGCTCGTCGATTAACCCGCCTTTCCGTTTACCTCGCCCGGATATCATGATCCCGAATTTACGTGATCTTAGGGCAAAGGATTATGTTTCATTGTCGCGAACCATACGGCCGACTTCACGTTTGTCTGCGAAGTCACTCAAGATGTTGATTTGTGTTGATGAGGATGAGGACATTGATTTGGGGTTTTCGATTCTCTGCCGACGGCGGGGGACGATTCTCCAAAGGACTTGCACTCTTTTGCAATTATCGGCGGCATCGACCTGCGGCTTTGACTGATTTCAAACAATGAAGTTGAGGGTAGTATCAATGGGAAGGTGGTGGTGGTGATGATTGATAAGCGGGGTGACTCGTTGCTTCATCTCCCGACGCGGTGAAGAATCTGGATTTACCGGTTGATCCATCCTCAACCGTACTGTGAAGGTTTGGCGACGGAAGAACACTCTGAATACATCCGGTATTTGTCAATCGGTTTCGGTTACCTTGGGTTCGGCGACGTTTGAGGTTCTTCTTTTTGTGTTCCCGATTAGTGGAGTCGACATCATTTTGGGTATCTCTTGCTATCGACGTTGGGCGAGTGCGGGCGAATTGGGCCTCACTCCTTATGGCGTTTTTCTATCGTGGTCTCCCGGTTTGTCTCCATAGTGAACCCGTGTTTGGAATGTCGTAAAATTTAATTGCTCGCTCATCAAATTGGATAACATTGATTACGCTTGGTTCTTTATGGCCTTTGGAGTTAGATCGTGGGAGGTTTTTGACTGGATACTCTCACTTTGATATTCATTTTTCTCTCCGGGACTTTCCCAGTGCTCTCTTTACCCACCCCTTTCAGTGTCACTGATCCCACTCCGTAGGGATCAGATCAACGACCTTACCGGTATTCCTGGCTGCTCGGATCAATCGATCGTCTCATCCCATGCTACAACCGTTATTCGACCTCTACCGTCCCAGTCGGTGTTGTTGGTGCATAAAAACTGGTAGTTGGAGATTCTGTGGATTATTATCGCGAATTGAACAAAGCGGATCGGGGCTCGATAAATATCCGTTCCTATCCGGGAGATGCTTACATGGGGCTCGTTGGTTTTACATTATTCATTAGGGGTACGTTGAGGATATTCCAAAGACGGGGTTTAGGACTCATTCGAGTTTCTTGTGATGCCATTTGTTTTCGGTGCATGAAATGACCATGGTAGTTGGTTGATTTCTTCGACGACATCTTGGTCTATAGTCCGGATTATCGCGTTGGGCAAAGTTTTGAGTATTAAAGCATGGTAGTCGTTGGCTCTATTGAGTATTTGGGTCACATAGTGTCCGCGGAGGAGAATGCGGATGGATCCTCTCCAAGGTGTTGGCGGTTCTTCAATGGCCTACTCCTCGATCGTTGAAGGGTGTTCGGGGATTTCTTGGTTTGACGGGATATTACCGCTGTTTTATCTGGATTATGGTAAGATAGCCTTTCCCTTACCAACTTACTCAAGAAAGACGTCGAAGGCAAGTTTGATGGACGGGTCAAGCCGTCGCATTCAAACCTTGCGTAAGGCAATCACCTCCGCCTTCTTTGGCCGTCCCAGATTTTTCGAGCCTTTTTGCATAGAGCGTGATGCTTGGTCACGGGTCAAGCGCTGTTTTGATGCTTGATCGTCGCCTGTTGCTTTATTTTAGCAAGGCTCTATCGGGGAGAAACGCTCTCAAGTCTACGTATGAAAAAGAACTCATGGCACTTGTATTAGCGGTTCTCCATTGGCGACCTTATCTCTTGGGTCGCCGCTTTGTGGTTCGTCTGCCGACCACCATAGTTTGAAACACTTGCTTCAACAGTTATTGTGTCGCCAACACAACAATATTGGGTCTCAAACCGATTGGGTTCGATTTTGTGGTGGAGATAAGACGGGGCCTCGAACGTGGCAGCAGACGCCGCGTTGTCGAGACGTGATTATGATCTTCACCAGTCGGGTATTTCGGTTCCCCAATGGTTGGAATGGGAGTTGTTGAGACAGTCGTTTCGAGACGATGAAGTGTTGGGCCCAATTGTTCGTACCTTGGAGGGTGGCGTCCGTTACCCAGCCCTTCTTCTCTTGCTAATCGGGTGCTCTATTTCAAGAATCGCTTTGGCAATTCCATCGTTCTACTTGGATCCCACGCTTGTTAGTCAATTTCATGCAACACCCTCATGACGCATGCATGCGTTTCAAGACTTATCGCAGTTGGCGGCTAATGTTTATTTTGCCAAGTATGATCGGAGTGTCACTTTCTTTGTGTCCCAATGTTTGGTTTGCCGTAAAAAATAAAGCGGATACCCTGCTCTCGCAGGTTACTACAACCCTTTCCTATTCCCCGATCGTATTTGGGAAGATGTCGGTTATGGATTTTATAACCGGGTCTTCCTCGTTCGCAACATTGGGATGATATCCTTGTGGTGGTTGATCGGTTGTCGGCAGGCAACACACTTTATGGGGCTGACCCATCCCTATACCGCTTTCGAATGGTGGCTACCGCTTTTTTGCTCAGGAGGTGGTGCGTCTCCATGGTATTCCACGCCCATTGTGTCTGATCGGGATCCGATCTTTTTGAGTGCCTTTTGGAAAGAATTGTTTGTGGCCATGGGAACTAAGCTTTGAATGAGTTCGGCATATCATCCGGAGACGGATGGCCAATCTGAAGTGATGAACCGATGCTTGGAGACGTACCTGCGCTGTTTTGTTTCGGAGAACCCTCGCCAGTGGGCACGTTGGTTACCCTGGGCGGAGTACTACTTCAATACTAGTTACCATTCGGCGACGGGTTGCACACCTTTTGAGGCGATGTATGGACGACCACCACCAACCGTTGCTCAGTGGCTACCAGCTGAGATCCGTGTTAAGGCTGTCGCAGATGAACTTAGTGATCGTGACGAAATTTTGAGGCAGCTGCGTTTTCATCTTGAGCTCGCGCAGCAGCGTATGAGGCGTGACTCGAATAAGAGCCGTCGGGATCTCTCTTTTGAGGTGGGTGATCGGGTTTTCTTGAACTTCAGACCATATCGCCAGCTGTCCTTGTTCAAGAAATTAAATGTGAAGTTGGCCCCTCAATACTTCGGACCGTTTGAGGTGGAGGAACGTGTGGGGAAGGTTGCATACCGCTTGAGGTTGCCCGAGGGTACGAGGATTCATCCTGTTTTTCATGTATCCCAGTTAAAGGCCAGTGTGGGTGATCATGCAGTGGAATCAGATTTGCAACGGGACTGTTTTGGAACAGATGCTGAATTCATTCCTGAGCGTATACTGCGATCTCGGGAACTTGACCGTGGTGGCGAGAAAGTGCAGCAAGTGTTGGTGGCTTGGGAAGCTCGTTCTGTGGATGAAGCTACTTGGGTGGATCTTCCGTATTTTTGGCAGCAGTTTCCTTCGTTTCGCCTTGAGGAGGGGGAGGGAATTGATGCACCTCTAATTGTCTACGAAAGGCGCAAGAAGAAGAAGGATTCAAAGATTAATCACACAGAGTTAATTATTTCCATATTTGATCATTTAGTACTTTCCTTAATTGTTATTTTTATATCTGCTGTTTTGGCCCATGGGCTTTTTAAAAGACTATACGTACTGTGTTAGGGTTTTTGGGGAGATTATCGAAGTAATTGATTTTCTGAAAGCTGGTGGCTTGGACGCAAGTAGCTCCCGGGAATTTATCTCGTTATTATTATCTCTTGCACAACCTTAACTCCATCAGGTCTTGAGTGATGACAGGAGAAGGCCCCCTCTTACAAATTATAAGTGGCGCTTGGTAATCTCTTATGATGGGACACGTTTTTCAGGTTACCGCTACTTTTTCTGGTTTACTCATTCCTTTAATCCTTGTTCCATTCTTTATCACATCAAGGAGCTTTTGAATTTAGTAGGGACCTTAAGGCTAGTCACCTAATGAAGAGTGCTCTAATAATCCCCTTCGCCCCCCAACAGGCAAACAAAAACATTATCACCCTTGAGCTTTTATTAATTTTGTCCGACCCCACATAGTGGGATAAAAACTTGGTTTCTTGTTATCCTCATAATTAGGTGGATATTGATTAATATGCCCTCCTGAGATCTCAAACATGTAATGTAGGATGGCAATATCAAAAGTCAACTCCAACTGTACAATGTCTAGTAGAAGAAGCTTTGACTCGCATTACGAAAGTAGAACGTGATCAACTTTGTGTAGTTGGCGCAAGTCGAACAGATGCAGGAGTTCATGCATGGGGTCAGGTGTATTTTTATTTATTTCGATCCGAGAATGCAGAAAATTGGTTAAGGTTAAAACTAACTTTAAATTAATTTTGCTTGCAGGTAGCACACTTCATCACACCCTTCAACTATGACAATTTGGAGGGAATTCATAAAGCCTTAAATGGTTATCTACCCCCTGATATCAGAATTAGAGAAATCAGATCTGTGCTGCCTGAATTTCATGCTCGGTTTTCTGTTAAAAGCAAGATTTATCAATTCAAGATTTACAATGACACTAATGGATCCATTTAACAGGCACTATGTTTACCATAGTTCTTATAAACTTAATCCCACAGCCATGAGGGATGCCGCAAAGCATTTTGTGGGGAAGCATGACTTCTCTGCTTTTGCTAATGCTTCACACAAAGATGGGACACCAAATCCTGTGAAGAATATTCTTCGCTTTGATGTGAATGAGATGGTAATTTAATTTCCATCCTTTTGTCCTCTTCCGAACTAGCATAAGCTTAGTTGTTCCAATAGTTGGATATTGATTTGAATCTTTAAAATTACCAAATTCCCTTTCAATTTCAACCCCACAAGTTTGTTATAATGAACACAAGATGAGACTACTTCAGACTAGCTTGACTATTACGAGATCATCAATTATTAAGCTTTAATATTCTTCAGTTGATTTTTTTTGGTGTGGTTATATTTTGTTGCGAATCTACTGATAATTCTATGTTTGTCTAGAATGAGCTTTAGTGTTACAAACGCCCCAGCCCTTTAAAACAACGTGATATATAGTGTGGCTGTATTTTGTACCCTCAGGTCAATGCAAGTGTCATATCTCTATTTCAGCCACTGAATTTAGTTGAATATATGTGCATAGATTAGAGGAACTTAAGTGGAATTTGGTGTGTGCAACAATTTTTATTTATACGTTCTAAAATTGAGTTTTGTAAGTAATCTCTCCTGTTTTGCAGGGACCTCTCCTGCAGCTTGAAGTTGAAGGATCAGGTTTTCTATATAGACAAGTTAGGAACATGGTATATATCTCGTGCGATCTCAATTTCTCTACTAGTCAGTGGTGTTATTTAGTTCCTCTCAACATTACTTTAGACAATAGTAGAACTCTCCTTGCTTTGTTTTTTAGTATAAATAAATAAATTTGGGAGTTAGGATAGGTTTGAATAACATTCTTGATATACATAGGTTGCTTTGTTGCTTCAAGTTGGGAAAGAAGCAGTTCCAGCGGACATTGTCCCTAAGATTTTGGCATCTGGCGATCGAAGGGAATTGGCGAAATATACATTGTTAGTTCCTCCTCATGGTCTCTCCCTTTCTGCTGTCGACTATATCGAGGATCATCTTCAGCTTCCTCCCGATCGTCCTCCAACTAGTTTCGGTATGCATCGTACCATAACCAAATGTAAGTTACCGTTTTGTTAATTGATTATTCATCACTCACTAGCTAATTGAGGGAGATAAGTAGCATTCTTGTTTTTCCTTGATTAACAGTATCTGCATATCAGGAGTTCAATCTATTCGATATACAGTTGAATCCTCCTCTTGTGCATTTTCTTGTAAAAAATACACTTCGGTTGCAATGTGCACCTCGTAAATGTAAGATTTTGTTTTTTTTTTATATTTATTGTTTCATTTTGTATTCCTTAGTGCACATGAATAAGACGTAATCAACATGTATCTAAAATTGAAGTGAACTAATCCAGGCGCCCTATCATTGCATCGCAGGTTCAATTGAAATTAATTTGCCATAATTGACCGAGAGAGAGTTAGCATAGTCTACGATACGATCAAACATGCAACCACCTTTCAGGCTCTCACCGTTAGGGCTGAAAATCAAATTGCCATTAGTCAAAAGCTCGTTTGAGTTTCATTCATTATAGAATATAGATATCAAATAATTTTAAATATAAATTTATGTTTGATACAATTTAAAATTCACCTCGAACTCAATAAATTAAATGTTAAAGTATTCTAGCTCAACTTGTATTTGGCTCGATTAAAATACATTCCAACTCGACTCAGACTAATTACCAAATAAGCTCAAATATGAGTTTCAAAATTCAATGAAATTTTAAACAAGTGAGAATAATAACGAATTCGATTTGGATTGACTCACTTACAACCCTCTTTGTCACCTAGGAAGTACCCTTGCCGCTAGGCGGCCTAGGCCATTTTATTTATAAATTTATATTATATAATAAATATCTTTTCATTTTTTTATTTATAAATACATTTATAAATGTTAATTATTCTCTAATATATATTCACTAGTTTAGTGTTCCACGTGTTACGCGAATTCTTTAATTAACAAATATAATATTTAAAATAAATACTAAATAATATATTTAATAATTAAAAATATGGGCAAATTCTCCTGTGCACCATTTGCACCAAATCAATTTGGTGCAATTTAATTTTAAGAGTTCTTTTTTTTATTGTTTTTAGTTTTAGTTTTTTTTTTTTGTTTTTTTCAATTTCAGTTTTCTTTTAACTTTAATTTCAGTTTTATGTTTTTTTTTCCCAGACCCAAACCCGGTTCGAGTGGTTCATGGTTCACTCGGCCCAAGTGGATCATGGTTCACCCGGCCCGAATGGTTCATATATGATTTATGATTAATTGTTTAGGGGTTAAAGTTTAGAGTGCATAGTGCATTCAAATTCAATAGTGCATCCAAATTAAAATTGAATCCAATTGCACCAATTTGAATTGGTGCATAGGGAGCACAGGAGAATGACTCAAAAATATTAATATATATATATATATATATATAAAAATGCAGTAAATATGAATATATAATTATTTAAGATGCATATTAGTATATTTGTTTAAACAGTCGTTGAAATAAAATTATTGTGTTAAATATTATTTATCCATTTTAATATGAAGTTGAAACTTGTAAATCCAAACAAAATAAATTGATTAACAGAAAATTAAAAAAAAGGAAAAAATAATAACGTTTAAAAAAAAGTATTAATATATTAATTAGTATATATATAAAAAATTAAAATTGAATGAATTATAATATAAAATAATTTTGCTACAAACATAAATAAGATATACAATAACAACAATTATAAAATAAAATTAATCATTTTAAGAATTAATAATTACATAAAACTCACATTAATATAAAATATGATTTTTTTTATTTTTTATTTAAAGGCATTTATATTGAAAATTTTACTTCTATTAAATTAAGTCAAATAAATATCAACTAAACAAAGATAAATAAATAGTACAATATAAAGTAATAAATCTTAGTATACAAAAATTAACGGAAATATTTTTTAAAAAACCACGTGTAGTGCACATATATAAAATCGGGAGAAGTTTGGTTTGAAAAATTAGTTCGGTGATTTAAGTGTAATAAAATAATATTTTGTATAGTTGAGGGCAACAAAAAAGAGTTCGGTGGTTTAGGTAAAATTTCAGTAATAATTAAGTGGATTTAGTGCAATTAGGCATAAATATAATGTAAGAGGTGCAAAGTTCAAACTTTAGTTATTGCAATTTTTTTTATTAAACTACATGTATATTAAAATGTCACATATTAACTACAAACCAATAGAAAAATGACACATCAATATAATAAAATGTGATAACTCATCCAAATTAACCTAAAGATGACACATCATTCAAATTAACCATAAGGCAAAACATCATTAAATTGAACTATCTATTAGTAATATAGAGGATAGGGGATAGGGGATTTAGTTAAACCTTGAGACTCTATTTTAAACAAAATTTAAATTTCAAGATTCAACTTTTATTGTGCAATTAGTTAATACATATTTTTATTTTTGATAAAAAAATATGAAATAAGTGTTGGGGAATTAATTGTCCGGATCTATTCGGGATGAATATTTAAATACAAATTTAATTCTAACAATTATTACTAGCATGAATTAATCCTATATTAATTCAAATAATAATTCAACAACAAATCATGCATATAAATTTATCACATAAATCCTACGCATGCGGAATAGCTAGGAGTTCATGTGAACAAACCTCTCGGAGTGACAACCGTTGAAAAGATGGATATCCCGTTCGCACAAACAAACCCAAAGAGTCTTCTCAAGTATTCCCTCGTTCTTGTTCAACAATTCGGTGGAAGGATGCTCGCGAACAATTAACAAAAGGAAAAATAAAATTATGTTGCACCACCTTTGTGGATTTCTATTTTTTCCAACACATGAAATTGCATGGGGATGAAAAATTCATCTCCTATTTATATTACTAGGTGGTGGCCGATTTTTGCCCTAGGAATAAGATGGGAAAATATTTTTCTTGGTCTCCAAAAATCTTAAATATATACCATATATTCTTTTCTTCATATTTAAAATATTCCACAAAAATCCCACATCCTCTTGTTATGGTCTTTTTCGAAAAATTAAGGCAAGATTTCCAAGATTGAGATCTTCTTGAATTTATGAGATATTCTTGTATTCCAAGAATACATATCTTCCATAATATCTTTACAAGAAAATCAAGAAAATATTTCCTTCCTTAATTTCACTCATTATTTTCGAAAATTGCTAAACAAATAATCAAGTGGGAGATTTCTTGAATTTAATGAGATAAACTTGTATTCCAAGAATACTTATCCTCATTTCATAACAAAATTCAAAGAAAATCATTCTCCCTCTTTATTTATTTATTTTCAAAAATTTAGGAAAAATAGGCAACAATATTTTATTTAATTTTAAACACCTTTTTTGGTTATTGAACTTTATTTTGGGCTACTTGAGGGGTCTTTAGGAGAATTAAGATTGGACCTTCTAATGGACTTTGAATTTCCAATATTGAGCCACAATATTATTCAAGCCCATAAATATTAATTAATCCCACTACATAATTAATATTGCACTATCCATCTTAACCCATATTACAGTTAATATGGCTCCCGGTTATTATTTCCCGCGTTTAAGATTATTCAGTCCATTAATTAATTTAAGCCACTGAAATAACTTCACATTAATTAATATCTTTTTCCTTGGTTCAGGAATCACTCAACATTATTATCCATACCGGAAAACTAATTTCACTCGCAAGATTTGATATGATAAAACTTATGAGCCTCCCAAGGGGACAAATCAAACAAGACGCACTTGCACACCGATTCTCCGTATTAAATCTTAGCAATCGTCATGTAACTAATAATATTGCCCAAGATACAAGGTATTGAATCACATTGATTCTCTACCCATCGTAAGTCAAAGCAATAGTTATTAATTCCACACGATCCTATTTAAGGAACGGAGATTAAGAAATAACTAACCATTGAGGTCTAATTCTTCTATATTCAGTACTGAAGAATTTATCCTCATGTAGGTCCTCTTCAGTGCAACATAATGCACTAGTGTAATCTCTTGGTCAAGACAAGCCAATCTGAGCCTTACACTTTAACCTTTCACGATGGATTGTTCATTTCCATCTAGGTTGTGAATTCCGTACTTTTAGTTACAAGGGACTATTAATTTAATCTTCTGTGATCTGGTATCACTAAACTAACTACAATGTAACATGTACTAATTATTGAACAGTTATGCAGTAAATATATGTAACATTCAATGATATTTAAAGCAACGATGATAAATAATTTATTTCAGTAAATAAGCCCGAAATTCAGTCTGGTTATACAAAGTAAAAGCATATTTTCAAGTATAACTCCAACAATCTCCCACTTATACTCAAAGTCTGCTTTTAAGTATACTACAACACGTCTCGTGTAGAATCTACGTGACATCTAATGTCACCTACGCGAACCTAATAATATCTCTCCCACTTATACTCAAATCAGATTGGCTACGCACTTGACAACCATTCCTCCCACATGTCTCTTGAATGTTTCTAGAGGCAGACACTTTGTGAAAAGATTAACTAGGTTATCCTCCAATGCGATCTTAGTCACCTCTTCATCTCCTCTCTTAACGATTTCTCGTCTAAGATTTCTTTTCTTCAGTGTGCTTGTTTGACTCGTGGACTCTTGGTTCCCTTGAATTTGCAACTGCCCCTAGCAAATATTGCTAGACAAATTCGAACTCCGTCCAAGTCCACTAAGAAGATCTAGAGCCAAACTAGTTCCTTCACTGCTTCACAAGCAGCTACTTACCCGACTTTCATGGTTGAGTCAGTGATGCATTTCTACTTCACACTCGTTCATTTCATGGCTACACTTCCCAAATTAAAACACACTAACTAAGGCAGATAGTTTCTGAAATCTATGTCTGATTGGAAATCCGAGTCCGTGTAACCGATGGGAATCAGATTGTCTGACTGATAAACCAACATTCTATCGCGAGTTCTCTTCAGATACTTCAAAATGTTTTTAACTGCAGTCCAATGTTCTTTCCCCGAATTACTCTGATATCTTGCCACCACTCCAATGGCGAAATAAATATCTGGTCTCGTGCACAACATTGCATACATGAAGCTTCCGACAGCCGAAGCATGAGGAACACCCTTCATGTCATCTATCTCATTTTGCGTTTTCGGGCACATTTCTTTGGATAGATGTATTCCATGTCTGAAAGATACAAAACCCTTCTTGGAATCTTGCATTCTGAATCTCTTCAAGACAGTGTCTATGTATGAAGCTTGCGATAAGCCTATCATCCTTTCTTACGATCTTGAGTGACTTTGATCCTAAGAATGTGACCGACTTTCCCTAAGTCCTTCATATCAAACTGTTTTGATAGCCATGCCCTTACGTCCGACAATACCTTTACATCATCTCTGATGAGCAGAATATCGTCTACGTATAGTACTAAGAATACCAATGCAGTTTCGACACGCTTCTTATACACACAACTTTCGAACTCATTTTGAACGAACCCGTAAGACTATATAACCTGATCAAAACATTGGTTCCAAGCACGCGACGCTTGCTTTAGTCCATAAATGGATTTCTTGAGCTTGCAAACTAGATTTTCTTGGCCTTTTTCAATGAAGCCTTCGAGTTGTTGCATATAGATTTCTTCTTCAAGACTTCTGTTGAGGAAAACCGTCTTGACATCCATTTTCAAAATCTCAAAATCGAGATACGCAGCTATCGACAAGAGAATACGGATAGACTTGAGCATAGCTACATGCGAAAAGGTCTCCTCATAGTCGATCCCTTCTTTCTGAGTATATCCTTTTGCCACAAGTCTAGCTTTGAAGGTTTCTACCTTCCCGTCCGGTCCTCTTTTTCTCTTGCATACCCACTTGCACCCAATGGGCTTGACCCCATTAAGTGGTTCGACTAGCTCCCAAACCTTATTATGATCCATAGAACCTATCTCGACTTCCATTGCCGTTTGCCAAGAATTCATGTCCTTGTCTTGGATTGCCTCATTATAAGTCCATAGGTCCGATTCACTTTCACCTGGGACTAAGTCCGACGACTCTCCTATCCCCATGAATCTCTCGGGTTATCTAACGACCCTCCCACTATGATGAGGTTACGGTATTGTAAGTGTGTCGTTTGGTATGTCAACTTGTACTGTTGGCATTGAGTTAAGCCACCCTCAGCTCATCTAAGGTAATCTCACTTCTGAGTTTTTTATCGTTCATATAGTCTTCTTCCAATAATCTAAAGTGCGTACTGATTACCACCATTTGATCTTTGGGACCATAGAACATGCACCCTTTCGTTCCTAAAAACCCTTAAACAAATTTTAATTCGATCGTGGATCCAATTTACCGGCTTCCTTGTCCAACACGTATGCCGGACACCCCATGATTCTCGTGTGTCCTAAACTGGGCTTGCGCCCAGTCCAAAACTCTTTAGGGGTTTTGGGAACCGATTTGGATGGCACCAGGTTTAGAATGTAAACCGCTGTTTCCAAGGCGAGACCCCAAAATAATTTGGGTAGATCCGCATAACTCATCATTAATCTGACAATTTCTAAAATAGTTATGTTTCTTCGTTCTGCAACCCCATTTTGTTGAGGGGTTAAAGGTGCGATCAATCGATACAATCCCTTCATCTGACAAGTAGTTCAAAAAATCATCGCTGAGGTATTCGCCTCCACGATCAGATCGTAGAGACTTGATACATTTCTCCCTATGATTCTCTGCTTGAGCCTTAAATTCTTTGAATTTTATCGAAGGGCTCAGATTTATGCTTCATAAGGTGAATGTATCCATATCTTGAGTAATCATCGATAAAAGTAACGAAATACTCATAACCTCCTCTTGCTTTAATTGATATTGGACCACTTACATCGGTGTGAACGATTTTCAACACTTCTTTGGCTCTATTCCACTTGGCTCCGAATGCCCTCTTGGTCATTTTACCCTCCAAGAAATGGTTCAACCCGGAGAGACTCCAATGAACCATCTTGAACCAACCTTTGGATCCTTTTTAGATTAATATGACCTAGTCTCAGATGCCATAGAAGTGTTTCGTTCACATCTGATGAACGTTTTCTTTTATCTGAAATAGTCAATGTGTTTTGCGTGTGGTGTGCACTTTTAATAGTGTAGACATTGTTCATCAATATCCCATAACAGACACACTCATCATTTCAAGAAATGATGTCATTCTTATTAGAAGAAACTAAATATCCATTAACAGAATTCTAGAAACTGGAAGTGAATTCTTTCTAAAACTGAGAACATAAAGAACGTCTCTCGAAACTAAAATCCTTTCACTAAAAGATAGGTGCACTTCTCCCACTGCTTTAACCACTACTCATGTAGCACTGCAATATCTGCTACTCACCTAGCATATTGCAGTAACGCTACTTTCGTGGATTTGCAATACCCGCTACCTATGTAGCATTGCAATAACCGTTACTTACGTAGTATTGCAATATCTGCTACTTACCTAGCATTGCAATAACCGCTACTTTCGTAACATCGCCCATGGAGATGATGGTCTCACTCCCACTAAATCGTTGGATTATCCAGAATCCTTGAAACATTGAAACAAACATGATTAGTAGTTCCCGTATTCACTACCCACAGATGGGAGCATACGTCGCTAAACAAGTTTCAACAATTAGTGTTTGAGAATTACCCTTCTTCCCAACCTTTTTAGGCTTGGGACAGACTAACCTCCAATGTCTTCTTAGACCGCAATTAAGTATTTTTGTTTGTCGGTCTTCTTCTTGACACCTCTTAATCAAATTTTGTGTGGCTATCTCGCTTCATGATTCTGGTGAGTGAAGAATTTGTTAAGATCTATCATAATAGCTGCAATGGTTTTCAAGTTTTGGTGTCGGTGTTGCAACACACCTGACGTTGAAGTCAAGATGATACACTTAGCCATTTTCTTGGATCTTAACCATTGCTTATGATGTCACTTATTTTCCTCACAATCGTAGTCTTAGCGAGTCTAGGTTCGTCAAGGACGAACTTATGCGTGTTGCATGGTCAAGACAATATATAATTTACAATCGACATATTTTCCTATATAACTCTATTGACTTAAAGTATATTAACAGTGGATTAAAAGGTTGCGACTTGTTGAACTGAAATAAATAACTATTATATAAATACAAAATTATCACATAATTCGATCACATGATTCATATTAAAATCTCAAAAAATATGAACATGCATTAGCCAACATCTCAAAAAAGTTTAAATAAGCCACGTGGGGTGGGTCATTATTTAAACACATTCAAGCAGGTTACAAACAAGAACAGTTATAAACCTTTAATATCCCGATTAATAATTGGCTCAAACTGTTGGGAATATACTGAAAAGTATGCTTTTTACTTTGTATAATCGAAACTGAATTTCCAGACTTATTTACTGAAATAAATTGTTTATCACTGATGCTTTAAATATGATTGAATGTTATATATATTTACTGCATAACTGTTCAATAATTCGTACGTGTTACACTGTAGTTAATTTAGTGATACCAGATCACAGAAGATTAAATTAGCAGTCCCTTGTAACTATAAGTACGCCATTCACGACCTAGATGGAAATGAACAACCATCGCGAAAGGTTGAGGTGTAAGGCTCAGATTGGTTTGTATTGACCAAGAGATTACACTAGTGCATGACTGATGCACTGAATAGGACCTACAGGAGGATAAATTCTTCAGAACTGAACAAGAAAGAATTAGACCTCAGTGGTTCGTTGTTTCTTAACCTTCGTCCCTTAAATAGGATCACGTGGGATTGGTAACTATTGCTTTGACTTATCATGGGTAGCGAATCAGAGAGATTCAATACTTTTTATCTTGGGCAATATTATTGGTCACATGTGATTGCTAAGATTTAATACGAAGAATCGTGTGCAAGTACGCGGTATGGATAATAATGTTGAACCGTTCCTCGACCAAGGACAAAAGATATTAATTAACGGAAAGCTATTTCAGTGGCTTGAATTAATTAATGGGCTAGATAATCTTAAACACGGGAAATAATGACAGGGAGCCATATTGACTGTAATATGGGTTAAGATGGATAGTACAATATTAATTATGTAGTGAGATTAATTAATATTTATGGGCTTGAATTATATTGTGGCTCAATATTAGATATTCAAGGTTCATTAGAAGGTCCAATCATAATTCTCCTAAAGGCCCCCTGAGTAGCCCAACAAATAGTCCAATAACTGAAAAATTTGATTAAAATAAAATAAATATTGTTGCTTAATTTTTCCTCTAATTTTCGAAATTTATGGATAAAAGAGGGAGAAAGATTTTCTTTGAATTTTGTTATGGAATGAAGATATGTATTCTCGGAATACAAGATTATCTCATTAAATTCAAGAAATCTCCCACTTGGTTATCTATATGGAATTTTCAAATTTTTTGAGAATAATGGGCAAGAAAGATTTTCTTGATTTTCTTGAAAAGATATTATGGAAGATATGTATTTCTTGAAATACAAGAATATCTCATAAATTCAAGAAGATCCAAATCTTGGATTCTTGCAAAGCATTATTTTCGAAAATTATCATAGCAAATAGAGAAGGTGGGATTTTGTGGAATATTATAATTATGGAAAAAAGAATATAGGAGATATATTCAAGATTTCTTGGTGACCAAGAAAAGTCTTTTCCCACATTGATTTTGGACCCAAAATTTCGACCACCTCCCTCTTATAATTAGGGGATGATTAGTTCATTCCCAAGAACAATTCCATGTGCTGGAAATATTAGCAAATCCACAAAAGTGGTGCAACAAAGTTTATTTTTTCCTTTTGTTAATTGTTCGACGAGTGTCCTTCCACCGGATAGTTGAGCAAGGGCTAAGGGAATACTTGGGAAGTCCTTTTGGTTAGTCCGTCCGACTGAAGTCACTGCCATCCCGAGAGGTACGCTCACGTAAACCCGTAGATTTCGCATGCGTAGGTTTTACGTGGCTTTTTATATGCATAATATGTTGTTGCAATTATTATTTGAATTAATATAGGATTAATTCATGCTAGTAATAATTAAAGAATTAAATTTGTATTTAAATATTCTCCCCGAATAGATCTGTGTAACTCATTCCCAAAGAATTGGTATCGAGCCACTTTGTTTTTAGCTCAATTTTTTTAAATTGTAATTTAATTCGTGGGACATTAAATTTGAAATCGATAGTAGAATTGTTAGATCTGCTTTTGCGGTATCCAATTGTCATGGATTTTAATGTTTTATTTTGCATGCATATAAACCGTGGTTTTTTTAATTCGATTCGCTCGGATTTGTTTTTGCCTCGTGAGAAGAAAATCCACGAGTAGATTAAGATTTGTTTTATTTGATCAACGTAATAGACTAGTCTCAGATCTAGGTTTATTTATTTTTTGTAAATAAATTATAACCGGATCGAACGAAGAGATGAAGAATTAATGGACGTAAATCCGTAACTTAGCGAGGCGGCGCGCGAACGTGCTGGCACGCATGTGGCGTTAGTGGCGAGGCCGGCGGCCGAGCGCGAAGGGGATATGACACAAGACGGGCAGGGACGCCCAAGCCAGTGGACGGAGAACGTCGAGTGATTCCGGGAGAATACCGCGCGCCACAAGGATACATCAGGCCGCTTATGTCAGCGCAAGTAGGCGAGGGCGGGCGAAGATAAGGCGGACAGACGCGATGATGTATCGCCGTCATTACACGCCAGGTATGCCGACATCATGGCGTGGGCTCGCCAAAGCAAGGCTTAGCCGCTGAGGTCGCCCTAGGTCAAGTGGGTCGGTTACGATAAGTGGTATCCCGGCCATGAAGAGTCATATGCAAGGTTCGAGACGGCAATTTTTTTTTCGAGACGAACGAGTGGGAGTAATTCGAGACGTGTTTCTTCAAGATCAAGCCAAGAAAAATCAAACCATGACAATTGGATAATTTGTGCCCAATATGTTTATTTTTCTGTTTTGCTTGATTTTTTTGTGCTATCTTATGCTTTATTTAATTTGTTTAAATGTGTTTGCTTGAGGGTTGCCAAATGGAAAAATCTCACCTTCAAAATTACTAAGTATGTTTAAATAAATTAATTGATAATTTTATTCCGGATAATAAAATTGAATTAATTTTGACCTCCATGATTTATTTATTTGTGAATTCTTTTGGAGAAATTCCCCTACCTGGAGATTGGTCAAAAGATAGGTTTCACATGAATGAATTCCAAAAGGATGATTGTGGGTTATTACTAGTGGCGACGATGACCCTCCCCACGAGGCTTGATCAAAGCAAAATAGTAATCCTGTATTTAATCATGGTTATTACTTAGGTATAAAATTGATATGCATATACTTCCCCGAAGTCCCTGTCAATTTTATATTGGTCAAGTGGGAGCCAACTATTAATCTGGATATTAAAGGTTTGTAACTGTTCTTGTTTGTAATCTGCTTGAATGTGTTTAAATAATGACCCACCCCACGTGGCTTATTTAAACTGTTTTGAGATGTTGGTTGATGCATGTTCATATTTTTTTTTAAATTTTAATATGATGCATGTGATCAAACCTTGTGATATATTTGTGCTTATGCATATTATTATTTATTTCAGTTCATCATGTCGCAACCTTTTAATCCACTATTCAATATACTGAAAGACAATTTGCTCACCGATGAAAATTTTGTTGATTGAATCGAAAACTCACTATTCCTCCTCATCGCACAAAGCCATAATCGGGTTCTCGACCACACCTAAACCGGATAAACCATCGATGAGTCCACTAAAACGGTTAAGAAAGAGTATGCTGACTGGGAGCGGTCTAACGAAATGGCAAAGTGTACCATCTTGGCTTCTATGTCAGATGTGTTGCAACACCAACACCAGAACGTTGAGACCGCTGCGGGAATCATGACTAGTCTTAAAGCGATGTTTCAACATCGAACCGCAGGTGGCTCGTCCGGATCACCATGAGGGACTTGCTCTCTATGAAAATGGTGGAGGGAACGCCTTTAAGGGAGCACGTTCTCCAGATGATGGCTCACCTTAATAAACTTGAGGTACTTGGCGGCAATACGATATCGAGACCCAAATCAATTTCATAGGCTCCATTCTTCAGAAAAGCTTTGAACAATTCAAGGTTGAACTACCGGATGAATAATCGAAGTTCTCGATGCCTAATCTGTTGCAAGCTTTAGTCTCGGCGAGAGGCGATATTGAGGCGTAAATGCCAAGCCTTGGTGGCAACGGACCTTCTTCTTCTTCTAGACCAAGGGGTGGTAAGAACAAGAAAAGGAACAAAGGCCACAAGCAAGTGAACTCAAGTGTTGCCAATGGCAAAGATAAGGTGAAGAAGGGTGGTGGAGTGAACAAGCCCCGACTAAGGGGAAGTGCTTCAATCATGCGGTGAGAAAGAACATTGGAGGTCACTGTTCTGCACCTAAGAGGGATGGAAAGAAAGGTAATTCTCATGCACTAGTTGTTGAAACTTGTTTAGCGGCGATGCCTCCCATGTTGTGGGTGGTGGATACGGGATCCACTAAATCATGTTTGTTTCACATTCACGGGGTTCAAGCGGACCGATAACTTAGTGGGAGTGAGGTCCTCATCACACCGGGCGATGCTATTTAGAGTGGCAAATGAAGCGATGGGAGAAGTGCACATGTCTTTTTTGAGACAAGTGTTTTAATTTTTGAGATATTCTTTACGTTCCGGATTTTAGAAAGAATTCGTTTTCGCTTTCTAAACTTTTATGATGGATATTTGGTTACTTTTTAATAAAGTTGTTACCATTTTTCTTTTGATAAATTTATCTCATCATGGAACGTTGTTGAATGATCTCTATACAATTAATCGCGGCACACCACTCACTTAAATGTATCCTATAACACATCAACTGTTTCCGAGAAAAGAAAAAAGTTCATTAGACGTGAACGAGACACTTGTTTGGCATCTAAGATTGGGTCATATAAATCCAAAGAGGATCCAAAGGTTGGTGAGAGACGGTTCACTAGGGCTTCTCCAAGTTGAACCGATTCCAACCTGCGAATCATGTTTGGAGAGTAATATGACCGAGAGGGCATTTGGAGCCAAGGGGAATAGGGCTAAAGAAGTGTTAGAGATCATTTACAAAGATGTGTGTAGTTCAATGTCAACCAAAGCAAGAGGAGGTTATGAGTAATTTTATTGATGATTACTCAAGGTACATTTTCCTTATGAAGCATGAATCTGAGACCTTTGAGAAATTCTAAGAATTTAAGGCTCAAACAGAGAATCACAAGGAAAAACGTATCAAGTCTCTACGATCTGATCGTGGAGGCGAATACCTCAGCAATGAGTTTTTGAACTACTTATCTGATGAAGGGATTGTATCCCAACTCACTGCACCCGGAACCCCTCAACAAAACGGGGTTGCAGAGCGAAGAAACATAATTCTTTTGGAAATGGTTAGATCAATGATGAGTTATGTGGATCTTCCCGAGTCGTTCTGGGGTCATACCTTGGAAACAGCGACTTACATTCTGAACTTGGTGCTATCCAAATCGGTTCCCAAAAGCCCCAAAGATTTGTGGACCGGGCGCAAGCCTAGTATGAGACACATGAGAATTTTGGGGTGTCCGGCCTACGTGTTGGACAAGGAAATCGGTAAATTGGATCCTCGATCAGAATTAAGGCTGTTTGTAGGATACCCCGAGGGAACAAAAAGGTGTATGTTCTATAGTCCCGAAGATCAAAAGGTGGTCATCCGCACCCACTTTAGATTTTTGGAAGGAGACTATATGAACCAAAGAAAACCCGTATGAGATTACCTTAAATGAGCTTAAAGGGCAAACCTCGATTACCAATCGTATTAGATGATATACCAAACGATACGCTTTTGGCAACCGAACCTTGTCATAGTGGGAGGGTTGTTAGACGGCCGAGAGATTCATGGGAATAGAGAGTCCCTGATTTGATTCCCTAATCGCACCCATGGACATATGACAAGGCACTCCAAGATAAGGATGCGGTTCTTAGGCAAACAAAGAATGAAAGCCGAAATGGGTTCTATGTTTCATAATAGAGTGTGGGAGCTAGTCGAACCACTTAATGGGGTCAAACCCATTAGATGTAAGTGGGTATATAAGAGGAAAAGATGACCGGACGGGAAGGTTGAAACCTTTAAAGCAAGACTAGTGGCGAAAGGTTATACTCAGAAAGAAGGGATCGATTATGAGGAAATTTTTTTCCCGTAGCCATGCTTAAGTCCATCTGTATTCTCTTATCGATTCTTTGCGACTTCCGACCTTGAAATCTGGCAAATAGATGTCAAGACAAATTTTCCTTAATGTAAGTCTTGATAAAGAGATCTATATGCAACAACACCAAGGTTTCATTGAAACAGGCCAAGAACACCTAGTTTGTAAGCTCAAGAGGTCCATTTACTGACTCAAACAGGCATCCAGAGCTTGGAACCAAAGTTTTGATCATGTAATAAAGTCTTATGGGTTTGATCAAAACGATTTTGAAAAGTTAATGTGCATAAAAGCGTGTTTTAATCAAGCGTTGGTATTCTTAGTACTATACGTAGATTACATTGTGATCATCGGGAACGATGTGAATGTGTTATCAGACGTAAGGGCATGACTTTCAAAACAGTTTGATATGAAAGACTTAGGGAAAGCCGGACACGTCCTTGAGATCAAGATCACTCGAGATCGCAAGAAAATGATGATCGGGTTATCGCAAGTTTCATACATAGATACTGTCTTGAAATGCTTCAGCATGCAAAATTCCAAGAAAGGATTCGTACCTTTCAGACTTGGAATCCATCTATCCAAGAAAATGTCCCCTAAGACGCAAAAGGAGATAGATGACATGAAAGGCATTCCTTGTGCTTCGGCTGTCGGAAACCTTATGTATGCAATGCTGTGAACGAGACCGGATATCTGCTTTGTCGTAGGCATGGTAGCAAGATATCAAAGTAACCCAGGGAAAGTGCATTGGACGACAGTTAAAACATTCTGAAGTGTCTGAAAAGAACTCGGGATAGAATGTTGATTTATCAGTCAGATACTCCAATCCCCATCGGCTACACGGACTCGGATTTCCAATCAGGTTTAGATTCCAGAAATTACCTGCCTCATTTAGTGTGTTTCCATTTGGGAAGTGTAGCCATCAAATGGACGAGTGTGAAGCAGAAATGCATCACTGACTCAACCATGGAAGTCGGGTAAGTAGTCGCCAGAAGCGAAGAAAAGAACCGATTGAACTCTAGATCTTCTTAGTGGACTTAGATGGTGTTCTCAATTTGTCTAGCAATATCTGCTAGGGGCAGTTGCAAATTCAAGAGAACCAAGAGTCCACGAGTCAAACAAACACATTAAAGGAAAGACATCTTATACGAGAAATCGTTAAGAGGGGAGATATAGATGTGGCAAAGATAGCGTCGAGGACGACTGGCGCATCCATTCACAAAGCGCCCGCCTCAATACATTCGAGAGACATGTGAGTGGAATGGGTGTCAAGACCGCCGCTAACTGCTTTTGAGTATAAGTGGGAGAAATTATTAGGTTCGTGTAGGTGACATTAGATGTCACAGACTACGCGAGACATGTTGTAGTATACTTAAAAGCAAACTTTGAGTATAAGTGGGAGATTGTTGGGATTATACTGAAAAGTATGCTTTTTACTTTGTATAATCGAAAACTAATTTCCGACTTATTTATCAAATAAATTGTTTCACCGATGCTTTAAATATGATTGAATGTTATATATATTTATTGCATAACTGCTTCAATAATTCGTGACGTGTTACATCAGAAGTTAATTTAGTGATACCGGATCACGAAAGATTAAATTAACAAATCCTTGTAACTATAAGTACGCCAATCACGACCTAGATGGAAATGAACAACCATCGCGAAAGGTTGAGGTGTAAGGCTCAGATTGGTTTGTCTTGACCAAGAGATTACACTAGTGCATGACTGATACGCTGAATAGGACCTACATGAGGATAAATTCTTCAGAACTGAACAAGGAAGAATTAGACCTCAGTGGTTCGTTGTTTCTTAACCTTCGTCCCTTAAATAGGATCACGTGGGATAGGTAACTATTGCTTTGACTTATCATGGGTAGCGAATCAGAGAGATTCAATACTTTTTATCTTGGGCAATATTATTGGTCACATGTGATTGCTAAGATTTAATACGAAGAATCGTGTGCAAGTACGCTTGCTTGATTTGCCCCCTTGGGAGGTTCATAAGTTTATCATACCAAATCTTGCAAGTGGAATTAGTTTCCGGTATGGATAATAATGTTGAACCGTTCCTCGACCAAGGACAAAAGATATTAATTAACGGAAAGCTATTTCAGTGGCTTGAATTAATTAATGGGCTAGATAATCTTAAACACGGGAAATAATGACCGGGAGCCATATTGACTGTAATATGGGTTAAGATGGATAGTGCAATATTAATTATGTAGTGGGATTAATTAATATTTATGGGCTTGAATTATATTGTGGCTCAATATTAGATATTCAAGGTCCATTAGAAGGTTCAATCTTAATTCTCCTAAAGGCCCCCTGAGTAGCCCAACAAATAGTCTAATAACTGAAAAATGTGATTAGAATAAAATAAATATTGTTGCTTAATTTTTCCTCTAATTTTCTAAATTTATGGATAAAAGAGGGAGAAAGATTTTCTTTGAATGGAATGAAGATATGTATTCTCGGAATACAAGATTATCTCATTAAATTCAAGAAATCTCCCACTTGGTTATCTATATGGAATTTTCGAAATTTTTGAGAATAATGGGCAAGAAAGATTTTCTTGATTTTCTTGAAAAGATATTATGGAAGATATGTATTTCTTGAAATACAAGAATATCTCATAAATTCAAGAAGATCCAAATCTTGGATTCTTGCAAAGCATTATTTTCTAAAATTACCATAAAGAAATAGAGAAGGTGGGATTTTGTGGAATATTATAATTATGGGAAAAAAAATATAGGAGATATATTCAAGATTTCTTGGTGACCAAGAAAAGTCTTTTCCCACATTGATTTTGGACCCAAAATTTCGACCACCTCCCTCTTATAAATAGGGGATGATTAGTTCATTCCCAAGAACAATTTCATGTGCTGGAAATATTAGCAAATCCACAAAAGTGGTGCAACAAAGTTTATTTTTTCCTTTTGTTAATTGTTCGACGAGTGTCCTTCCACCGGATAGTTGAGCAAGGGCTAAGGGAATACTTGGGAAGTCCTTTTGGTTAGTCCATCCGACCAAGTCAATTGCCATCCCGAGAATGCGCGCCACGAAAACCGTAGATTCCGCATGCGTAGGTTTTACGTGGCTTTTTATATGCATAATATGTTGTTGCAATTATTATTTGAATTAATATATGATTAATTCATGCTAGTAATAATTAAAGAATTAAATTTGTATTTAAATATTCACCCCGAATAAATCTGTGTAACTCATTCCCCAGCACAAACTTGACTAATATAAAATTGACAGGGACTTCGGGGAAGTATATGCATATCAATTTTATACCTAAGTAATAACCATGATTAAATACATAATTATTATTTTGCTTTGAACGAGCCTCGTGGGGAGGGTCATCGTCGCCACTAATAATAATCCACAATCATCCTTCGGAATTTATTCATGTGAAAACCATCTTTTGGCCGCCCCGTGGGGGGAATTTCTCCAAAAGAATTCACAAATAAATAAATCATGGAGGTCAAAATTAATTCAATTTTATTATCCGGAAAAAAATTGTCAATTAATTATTTTCAAAACATACTTAGTAATTTTCGAAATTGAGATTTTTCCACAACAATTTCTCATGCATCGCATATTTAAACAAATTAAATAAGCACGAAAAAATAAAGCAAACATCAAAACAAAAAAATTAAACACATTGGGCACATATATCCAATTGTCATGGTTAATTTTTGGCATGTCTTGATCTTGAGAAATCGTCTTCGTAGCACTCATCATTCATCTCGAAAGGCTCCCACTCGACCGCAACATGTTCTTTAAAACGTCATCCGTCTAGATCCAAGACGACGTCCGGCATTGGGTAGCTCGCGGCTCGGAACACGTATCCGCATGCGCCCGTGTACGCAGCGGCGTCGAACCATCCCGCTTCCGTCGCTCGTGCGGCTCGGCGGCGTGGGCTGACGAATCCAAGTAGCGCCCGCCTAACTCCGCCTGCAGTCGCCTCGGTAGCCATCGCCGTCGCCCGACCTTTGGCTCCAAATTGTTTCCGGTCGCCATCGTCTGCGCCAGCGTTAATACAGCCCCTCGCTCTCCCTCGGTGCTTCGGCCACGCTGGGCAGGCAGCGGCTGCGGCTGAAGCGCTCTCGCCGCTTTGACCGTCTGCGACCACCTACCTAGCACTCGTGCTTTGGCTTATGACGTCCAAGGCACTTGGTCGCCTCGTCTTTAATTTTTCGTCTTCGTTCTCGATCCGATTACAATTTATTTACAAAAAAAAAAAAACCTAGATCTAGAAACTAGTTTATTACATTGATCAAATCAAACAAATCCTAATCTACTCGTGGATTTTCTCACAAGACAAAACGAATTCGAACGAATCGAATTAAAAACCATAATTTATATGCATGCATAAATAAACATTCATCAAATACCATGACAATTAGATACCTTCAAAAAAGATCTAGCAATTCTATTATCCAATTTCAAATTCAATGAAAAATGAATTAAATTACAATTTAAAATTCAGAGCCCGAAACCAAGGCTCTGATATCAGTTGTTGGGGAATTAATTGTCCGGATCTATTCGGGATGAATATTTAAATAAAAATTTAATTATAACAATTATTACTAGCATGAATTAATCCTACATTAATTCAAATAATAATTCAACAACAAATCATGCATATAAATTTATCACATAAATCCATGCGGAATAGCTAGGAGTTTACGTGAACTAACCTCTCGGAGTGACAACCGTTGAGAAGATGGATATCCCGTTCGCACGAACAAACCCGAAGAGCCTTCTCAAGTATTCCCTCGTCATTGTTCAACAATTCGGTGGAAGGATGCTCCCGAACAATTAACAAAATGAAAAATAAAATTATGTTGCACCACCTTTGTGGATTTCTAATTTTTCCAACACATGGAATTGCATGGAGATGAAAAATTCATCCCCTATTTATATTACTAGGTAGTGGCCGATTTTTGCCCTAGGAATAAGATAGGAAAATATTTTTCTTGGTCTCCAAGAAATCTTGAATATATATCATATATTATTTTCACCATATTTAAAATATTCCACAAAAATTTCACCTCCTCTTGTTATGGTCTTTTTCGAAAAATTAAGGCAAGATTTCCAAGATTGGGATCTTCTTGAATTTATGAGATATTCTTGTATTCCAAGAATACATATCTTCCATAATATTTTTCCAAGAAAATCAAGAAAATTTTTCTTTCCTTAATTTCACTCATTATTTTCGAAAATTACTAAACAAATAACCAAATGGGAGATTTCTTGAATTTAATGAGATAAACTTGTATTCCAAGAATACTTATCCTCATTCCATAACAAAATTCAAAGAAAATCATTCTCCCTCTTTATTTATTTATTTTCAAAAATTTAGGAAAATAGGCAACAATATTTTATTTAATTTTAAACATCTTTTTTTGCCATTGAACTTTATATTTGGGCTTTTTGAGGCGTTTAGGAAATCAAAATTGACCTTCTAAATGGACTTTGAATCCCACTACATAATTAATATTAAGACTATCCATCTTAACCCATATTACGCTTAATATGACTCTTGTTATTATTTTCCGCGTTTAAGATTATCCAGTTCCATTAATTAATTTAAGCCATTGAAATAGCTTCACATTAATTAATATATTTTTCCTTGGTTCAGGAATGACTCAACATTATTATCCATACCGAAAACTAATTTCCACTTGCATTTATTTGGTATGATAAAACTTCCGAGCCTCCCAAGGGACAAATCAAAAAGACGACTTGCACAATCGATTCTCCAGATATATATTAGCAATCGTCATGTAACTAATAATATTGCCCAAGATACAATATATTGAATCACATTGATTCTCTACTCATCGTAAGTAAAAACAATAGTTATTAATTCCACACGATCCTATTTAAGAATCTGAGATTAAGAAATAACTAACCACCGGGCCTAATTCTTCTATATTCAAGATCAAGAATTTATCCTCTTGTGAGGTCCTCTTCAAATAAGAACATAACGCACTAAACAGAATCTCTTGGTCAAGACAAAAGCAATCCGAGCCTTTTACACTTCAACCTTTCACGATGAATCGTTCATTTCATCTAAGTTGTGAATTTTGTACTTTTTAGTTACAAGGACTATTAATTTAATTTTCTCGTGATCCTAAGATCACTAAATTAACTACAATGTAATATGTACTAATTATTGAACATTATACAAAGAAATATATGTAACGTTCAACGATATTTAAAGAACAATGATAAATAATTTATTTCAAAGAAATAAGTTCTCGAAATTCATTCTCGATTATACAAAAGAAAAACATATTTTCCAAAGATAACCCCAACAACAAAAGATTTCTGGTCCAAAACTCAAATTTCAATAATACTCCTGGATCCAAAACCCAAAAAAAAAAACTCTTGGGTCCAAAATGGTACATAAAAAACCCATAATACACCCTTAATTTCCCACTCTATCTCCTCCACACATTCAGCCGCTCTCGACACTCTCTCAATTTCCTCTTCTCTCTCTCTCTAACTTCTTTTCATCACTCCCTCCCAAAATTCACCACCAGTCCGCCGCCGCCCTTACCCCTCAACGCCGCCACTCTGCCGCCCCCCCTCCCCCTACCACTCAACGCCACCACTCTGCCACGGCCTCCACCCCTCTGCGCACCCGATCTGTGCACAACGACGACGATTGATTTTGCTGAAATCGGTTGATTCGCATCAGGATATGGGCGAAGCAAATCTGTATTATTATTTTTTATGTTTTATTTGTAGATTTATTTAATTTTTTTGGACCTGATTGTTGATTTTGACCTGATTTTTTTTATGAAGATGAATCCACCAGCATGGATCTATATGTTTTTTGGATCGGTTGATTTTTTTTATGAAGATTGATCTAATGTTTGTATATATTTATATATTTATGAACTGATTTTTGGGTTTTTTAATTTTTGGTTTGTTGTGTTTGATTTTTTATTTTTTACTATTTTACGGTTTTGATGTGTTTGAACTTTTAAATAAATTTCATGGTTTTGTCAACATTTATGTCCAGTTCTAGTTTAACAAACAAGTAGCAGTGCAGGTGATGGAGATTGAGCGTTGCATCAGCAGGTCTACCTCATCAGTCAATCATGATTCATGTCTCGTTTATTTGCTTCAAAGGTTGGGTTTTATTTTGGGTTGAGTTGCTGAAGAGATTGGTGGTCTGGGTCCTGGAAATTTGAATTTTCTGGGTTTATTGTTGGTGGAAGCCAGAAGAAAATGAAGATGAGGTTCTGGGCTTTTTTTTAGGCTTTTTTTTTTACGAACATGTTCATGTTTTGATGAACATGTTCATGCTTTTTGATGAACTTGTTCATAAATTTGATGCATATGTGCATGTATGAGGACAAAGATATGTAATTTAAAGATTTTTTAGATTTTTATTTTTGTAATTTCGGCAATTTTTTAGATTTTTAAATTATGTAATTTATGTAATCTCTGCAATTTTTTTAAATCAATGGTGTAATAGTTTCTGAAATATATGTAATGCTCAAACCCCTATGTTATTTCCGATTTTTGTTATTTTTGGCCAAAATTCGATAAATTATTGTTCTTCGATTTCCTCTCTCTTTGAAAATGGAGTTCTCTCTGTGTGAAAAACTATGATTTTTGTTTTAGGTGGGTGGGAGGTTGAGTGATTAATCATGGGGAAGCCAGCACAAACGTCCAATCAGGAGCAGAGGAGCAGAGGAGCAGAGGGACTGAAAAGGTGTAGTAATGGGAAGAGGAGGAGTATTTAAGACCTTACCTACTCAAAATTAGACCTAAGAGTATTTATTTATTATTATTACTTGTTAGTACTAAGGGGTAGTAAAATGGACTGAAAAGTTGCTCACCCCATTAGGGGGGATGGTGGGGGTGTTTGAGATTTGTACCCATTTTTCACAAGAAAGGGGGATTTTTACTCAATTCATAAAAAAAAATGAGTTTTTTATCCAAATTTAAAATAAAAAGACTCATTTACCCTTAAGTTAAATATATTCATGTTTCTTCTTTATTATTCATTTTTCACCTACACTTATGATATATACTTACTCTATCTACTCTCTTCATCATACTCTCTTCATCATCTCTTTCAAAATCATGGTAAGTAATTTACTTTAGTAATTTATTTATTTTTCTTATCTTCATTTTTTCATCATGTCTCGCTGGATATAATTTTATCTCGCTGGATATAATCTTTCCTATCGAGATAATATTCAAAGTTTGAATCCTATCTAGATAGATATAAAATTTATCTCGATGGTTATAATTCTCCACATCGAGACATTATTCAAAGTATGAATATTTGAATATTGTCTCGATATATATAAATTTTATCTTGCTGAATATAATTCTTCCCTGTCGAGATAGTGTTCAAAGTATGAATATTTGAACACTATCTCGATAGACAACATTACTATGATAAACACTAGCCCATCGATATAAACACTAGCCCATCGAGATAAACACTAGTCCAGCGAGATAAACATTTGTCTCAAATTATTTTTGATTTTACACGACAATATTTGTTTCGATTTTTATTTATTATCTTTTTTTTTTTTTTCAGATGGTAGACGATGAAGTTGTCTTAGTTCATCATGGATATTGGGATGAAATGACGTATAAAAATGGAAAAGTGGATCTAATATACACATCATTGCAGACAATGTCTTTTTTGGAGTTTATGATTGTTGTTCATGATATTGTTAAAGCTGATCGTAGATGTTATGATTATGAGTTGCATTGTTTGATGGAAACAAAAGGTTGTGGAACAATAAAATTTCAAATACGATCAGAGAGAGATATGGAACGAGTATCAAGGGTGTTTGCAACACCTAAAATATTTGTTTCTATTGAACCTAGATATAACAATATTCCATCTGCATATGCAAGTCAGTCATTGGGGCATGGTAGTTTTGTTCAACTTATGGCTTCACAAATGCAGAGTCAGATTGAAGCCAACTATCTATTGGGATAACATATGCCAAGATCTATCGGGATGACCTCATAAACACAAATTTAAATTAACAATTATTACTAGCATGAATTAACCTAAGTGAATTCAAATAATAATTAATCCAACAACGACATGCAAATAATATTTCACGTAAAAGATCCTAGCATGCGGAATTTCTAGGAGTTCACGTAAACGTACCCGTTGGAGAGACGGTCTGAGACAGACAGGATCAAGTATCTGGATACCCACCAAAAGTCCTTCTCAAGTATTCCCAAGTCCTCGTTCAATAACCCCGGTGGAAGGTTCTCCAATGAACAATTTATAAACAAAGGAAAAATAAATAATTGTTGCACCACCTTTGTGGATTTCTAATATTTCCAACACATGGAATTGTAGGGGATGAAAAAATCCATCCCCTTATTTATATAGAGGGGTTGGACGAAAAATTGAGCCAAAATAGGGTTAGGAAAGATCTTTTATTGATCTCCAAGAAATCTTGAATATATCTCATATATTCTTATTTCCATGTGTATTTTTCAACAAAAATCTCACACCTTTATTTAGCCTAATATTTTCGAAAATAATAGGGGATATTTCAAGATTGGATCTTTCTTGAATTTATGAGATATTCTTGTATTCCTATAATACATATTTTTTTCTATAAAATCTTTCCAAGAAAAAAAAAAAAAATCCTTCTTCCTATTATTGCTCTATAATTTTCAAAAAATCCCATTAAAGAGGTCAAGTGGGAGATTTTTTGAATTTATGGGATAATCTTGTATTTCAAGTATACTTATCTCATTTCCATAAAATCTTTCAAGAAAATTCTTCTCCCTCTTTTCTTTAATATTTTCGAAAATATAAGGAAATATAATGCAACAATAATTTATTTTATTTTAAACAACTTTTATTTATTGGACTTTAATTGGGCTACTTGAGGGGCCTTTAGGAGAATTAAGATGGATCTTCCAATGGGCTACTGAATTTCAATATTAAGCCACAATATAATCCAGCTTCATTGATATTAATTAATACCACTATATAATTAATATTGCACTATCCAACTTAACTCATATTACGGTAATATGGCTCCCGGTTATTATTTCTCGCGTTTAATATTATTTAGTCAATTAATTAATTAAGCCACTGAAAAGCTTTATATTAATTATTATCTTTATCCTTGGAGTAAGGACAGTCCAGCTTTATTATCCATACCGGAAAATTAATTTCACTTGCAAGATTTGGTATGATAAAAATTCTGGGCCCACCAAGGGGACCAATCACGCAAGACATTGCAAGCACACGATTCTCTGTATTAATTTAGCAACTGTCGTGCAATTAATATTATTTCCCAGGATATAGGGTATCGAAGTCGCAATGATTTTCTTCCCATTTATAAGTCAAAGCAATAACTACTAATCACACACAGTTCTTATTAAGTGACAGAGATTAAGAAATCAACAACCACTGAGGTCTAACTCTTCATCCCTTAAGTCAGTGCAAATGAGTTTATCCTCTATTCAGGTCCGCTTCAGCGCATCGAATGCACTTGTGTAATCTCTTGGTCAAGACAAGTCAATCTGAGTCTTACACATCAACTTCTACCAATAGATTGTTCGGATCTATCTAAGTTGTGAAATACGCACTCGTTTACAAGGCACTGTTAACGTGATTTTCTGTGATCTGGTATCACCACGTTAACTACAATGTAACGCGTGCTATTATATGAACGGTTTGTAATAAATACATATAACATTCAATCATATTTAAAGCAACGGTGATAAATAATTTATTTCAGTAAATAAGTGTTTAATACATAGGTTATACAAAGTAAAAGCATACTTTCACGTATAACCCAAACATCCTCCTCTTAGCACTAATGTTGAAGGTTCTAGTTTTGTTTCCTTGGTGGATGATCAAGGACCAACTAAGCCCAACTTGGTTTCATTTTTCAATCATCCAGAACCCACCACAGTACCACACTAGCAGGACGACAATGATGATATATTTGATGGAGTTGATGATGATAGTGAAAATGATGATAATGATGGTGACGATAGATGTGATAATGGTGATGAAGATGACGATAATAAGAATTATGAAGTAGCTTTCAATGGTGAATGGGAAAATGATGATTTTGGGGTACCAGAAGATATTTGTCTACAAGAAGATGTCGATGTTAGTCCTAGTAATCAATTAGTGCTCAAAAGTAAAAGAATTCATATTCTTAGACCAAATCGTATTGATGGTGATACTGAAGACAAATCAGCCACTGAGTCTGATGCTGAACATCCAGATTGGATTATTCCAGGGGAATCACTACATATTGCACAACCCAAGAAGAACCAACAGATGGAGAGACAAAATTGAAAGTTGGTGCAATATTTGATAGTAAGGAAAAACTACATATATGTGTAGGCTTCTTGATCTTAAGCATAAGGTAGAGTGCAAAGTTGATCGTTCAGACAAGCAGCGATATACAGTTGTTTGCAGAAATGAAGGATGTCAGTTCCGATTACATGCTAGTGGAAGTAAGGAAGGTTCATGGATAGTGAAAAAAATGACGAACATACATACTTGTCAGTTGGATATGCGTATTGGACGACCTCGTCAATCGTCATCTAAGATCCATGGTACTTTTTTTGCACCGGGGATAATGAAGCATGGACGTTTACGTAAGCCAAATGACATTATAGTGGATGTCAGCATACAACATGGACTTAATATTACATATGATAAAGCCCGAAGAGCTCATAAACATGCACTGACTTTGATATATGGAGATCACGAGCAATCTTGGAAGATGTTGCCGTCATACTTGCACATGGTTAAAAATCAAATCCTGGTACCATAACCTATTTCGAGACTGATGATGAGGAAAAATTCAAGTATGTGTTCATGGCTATTGGAGCCTCGATTGAAGGATTTAAAGAATGTTGCAGACCGGTAATCATGGTTGATGGAACACACTTGAAAGGCCCATACAAAGGAATTATTTTTGTGGCTGCAACTCAAGATGGAGATCAACATATTTATCCCTTTGCATTTGGTGTTGGTGACAAGGAAAATGATGAATCGTGGGAATGGTTCCTAACACACTTAAATAATGCATTTGGCCATCCTGGCAATTTGATAATTATATCAGGTATAAAAAGAACTTAAATTAAATTATATTTATTTATCATAGTTTATTTATATAAGAGGAAATACAAAATGAACTTAACTTATCATACTTTGTTGATATCTCGAATAATTAGTAGTTTGTTTGTTACAACAGATCGACATAAGAGCATTGCAAATGCAATTAAAAAGGTTTTCCCTGGGACTCCTCAAGGGATTTGTTTGTTTCATATGCAGTTGAATATGGGAAAATATAGAGGAGTTGTAGTGGGCCTATTAAAAAAGGCAGCATATAGTTATAGGCGTGACAAGGTGAAATGGTATATGAAGCAAATAAAAGAGTTAAACATAAATACATGGGGAAGCTTAAAAAAAGCGGGTATTAAGAGATGGTCGCGGGCATATTGTCTTGTTTGTCGTTACGAGATGATGATGTCGAATGCAGCAGAATCGTTGAACTCAAGACTCTTGTGGGCCAGAAAATTGCATATATGTTCAATTCTTGAATTTGCTCGATACTTACTTCAAGCATCGTTTACGAGCGATGCTCGGAGTTGGGGCAAAGAAAATCTGAAATAGGAGAAATTTGGAGTTTAAATTACTAAAGGCAAAAGAGGAGGGCAATCGTATGCAGGTTACCTGTGTGAGCAGTACATTATTCAGTATCAAGGATCCATTCCACAATCATGTTGTGGACTTAAGGTTGAAAGAATGCACTTGTCAAGTTTTTCAATTGGATTTAATTTTGTGTAGTCATGCAATCAAAACCCTCAGGTACTGTTATAAATGAAGTTAATTTTTATGTTTGTAGCATATTTCACTAATTAAAATGTTGATTATTTTTTTACATCATTGTAATAGTGAGGAAAATCAGTCAATTCATGCATATGTGCACGATTTTTATAAGAAAATGATGACAGAGAAAATGTATGCAATATGTATCATGCCAGTTTCTAATCCGAGAGATTGGGTTGTCCCAGACCCAATAAAGATAATGAATGTCAACAAACCAGATTGCTCGAAACAGGCAGGTTTTCCTAAAGAAAAAAGGCATAGGTCGTCATACATCATATGTGAAACGTACAATTCATTAAATTTATCAAAAGATAATATACTTCATATATTAATAAAAAATTGAAGTTTTAACTAACCCCATATATAAAGTCAAAAGTCAGTGTTGGACTATGTTCCTGGTGCATCCTCTTAGTATTAGTCTCGACAGACATGTCATGCGATTGTGATGGATCAACATGTGAAGTCTGTCTAACTACATTTGAAGGAAGTATCTCCCTTAACAAGCATGGTAACAAATCCCATAAATTTGAAGGAAGTCGGTCTAACTGTTGGGGTTATACTGGAAAGTATGCTTATACTTTGTATAACCAGACTGAATTTCGGGCTTATTTGCTGAAATAAATTATTTATCATTGTTGCTTTAAATATCATTGAATGTTATATATATTTACTGCATAACTGTTCAATAATTAGTACATGTTACATTGTAGTTAATTTAGTGATACCAGATCACAAAAGATTAAATTAACAGTCCCTTGTAACTAAAAGTACAGAATTCACAACCTATATGGAAATGAACAATCCATCGTGAAAGGTTGAAGTGTAAGGCTCAGATTGGCTTGTCTTGACCAAAAGATTGCACTAGTGCATTATGATGCGCTGAAGATGACCTACATGAGGATAAATTCTTCAGAACTGAATACAGAAGAATTAGACCTCAGTGATTAGTTATTTCTTAATCCCCGTCCCTTAAATAGGATCGTGTGAAATTAATAACTATTGTTTTGACTTACGATGGGTAGAGAATCAATGTGATTCAATACCATGTATCTTGGGCAATATTATTAGTTACATGACGATTGCTAAGATTTAATACGGAGAATCGGTGTGCAAGTGCGTCTTGTTTGATTAGTCCCCTTGGGAGGCTCAGAAGTTTTATCGTACTTGTTGGACAAGGAAGCTGGTAAATTGGATCCACGATCAGAATTAAGGTTGTTTATAGGGTACCCCGAAGGAACGAAAGAGTGCATGTTCTATTGTCCCTAAGATCAAAAAGTGGTAATCAGTACGCACTTTAGATTCTTGGAAGAAGACTATATGAACGATAGAAAGCCCAGAAGTGAGATTACCTTAAATGAGCTAAGAAGGTTTACCTCAATGCCAAGTGTACAAGTTGACATACCAAACGACACACTTACACAACTGGAACCTCGTCGTAGTGGGAGGGTTGTGAGATAGCCCGAGAGATTCATGGGGATAGGAGAGTCATCGGACTTGGTCCCCGGTAAAGATGAATCAGACCCATGGACTTACAATGAGGTAATCCAAGACAAGGATGTGGATTCTTGGCAAACGGCAATGGAAGCCGAGATGGGTTCTATAGATCATAATAAGGTGTGGGAGCTAGTCAAACCACTTAATGGGGTTAACCCCATTGGATGCAAGTGGGTATACAAGAGAAAAGGAGGACCGGGTGGGAAGGTAGAAACCTTTAAGGCTAGACTTGTGGCAAAAGGTTACACTCAGAAAGAAGGGATCGACTATGAGGAAACCTTTTCGCCTGTAGCTATGCTTAAATCCATATGTATTCTCTTGTCGATAGCTACGCATCTCGACCTTGAGATCTGACAAATGGATGTCAAGCCAACTTTCCTCAACGGAAGTCTTGAAGAAGAAATCTATATGCAACAACCCGAAGGCTTCATTGAAAAAGGCCAAGAAAATCTAGTTTGCAAGCTCAAGAAATTCATTTATGGACTAAAGCAAGCGTCGCGTGCTTAGAACCAATGTTTTGATCAGGTTATAAAGTCTTACGGGTTCGATCAAAATGAGTTCGAAAGTTGTGTGTATAAGAAGCGTGTCGGAACTGCATTGGTATTCTTAGTACTATACGTAGATGATATTCTGCTCATCGGAGACGATGTAAAGGTATTGTCAGACGTAAGGGCATGGCTGTCAAAACAATTTGATATGAAGGACTTAGGGAAAGCTGGTCACATCCTTGGGATCAAATCACTCGAGATCGTAAGAAAAGGATGATAGGTTTATCGCAAGCTTCATACATAGACACTGTCTTGAAGAGATTCAACATGCAAGATTCCAAGAAAGGTTTTGTACCTTTCAGACATGGAATACATCTATCCAAAGAAATGTGCCTGAAGACGCAAAAGGAGATAAATGACATGAAGGGCGTTCCTTATGCTTTGGCTGTCGGAAGCCTCATATATGCAATGCTGTGCACGAGGCCAAACATCTGCTTCGTCATTGGCATGGTGGCAAGATATCAGAGTAATCCGAGGAAAGAACATTGGACTGCAGTTAAAAACATTCTGAAGTATCTGAAGAGAACTCGCGATAGAATGTTGGTTTATCAGTCAGACAGTCTGATTCCCATCGGTTACACGGACTCGGATTTCCAATCGGACATAGATTCCATAAACTATCTGCCTCAGTTAGTGTGCTTTCATTTGGGAAGTGTAGCCATGAAATGGACGAGTGTGAAGCAGAAATGCCTCACTGACTCAACTATGGAAGCCGAGTAAGTAGCTACTTGTGAAGCAGTGAAGGAACCAGTTTGGCTCTAGACCTTCTTAGTGGACTTGGATGGAGTTCCGAATTTGTCTAGCAATATTTGCTAAGGGGCAGTTGTAAATTTAAGGGAACCAAGAGTCCACGAGTCAAACAAACACACTGAAGGAAAGAAATCTTAGACGAGAAATTGTTAAGAGAGGAGATGAAGAGGTGGCTAAGATTGCATTGGAGGATAACCTAGTTAATCTTTTCACAAAGTGTCTGTCTCTGGAAACATTCAAGAGACATGTAGGAGGAATGATTGTCAAGTGCGTAGCCAATCTGCTTTGAGTATAAGTGGGAGAGATATTATTAGGTTCGTGTAGGTGACATTAGATGTCACGTAGATTCTACACGAGACGTGTTGTAGTATACTTTAAAAGTAGACTTTGAGTATATGTGGGATATTGTTGGGGTTATACTAGAAAGTATGCTTTTACTTTGTATAACCAGACTGAATTTCGCTATTATTTGCTGAAATAAATTATTTATCACTGTTGCTTTAAATATCATTGAATGTTACATATATTTACTGCATAATTGTTCAATAATTAGTACGTGTTGTTGTTGTTTTTGATGTATATTTTGGTATTTTTGTAATTTGTTTTGGATTTTCTAGGAATAAAAGTTCTGAAATGTAAATTAATCGACACACAATGATGAAGATTTGAAGAATAGAGAGAGAGAGAGAGATTTAGATAGGATAGGAAGTTAGAGGAGAGAGAGTGGAGCTAATTTTCTGATACCATTTATCAGGCCTGAGCCATTGTTTGTAACAACCAGTGGGGACCACGACCAAAAGTAAATACTAATTCTTAAAGGACTGAAACAGAAATAACAATTAAATAACTGAGCCCAATCTAATTAATTATTAGTTGGGCCTTCAGCAGATGGCCCACTTATCTTTTCTTCTCCTTCAGGTGAGCCCAAGCCCGAGTCTTGGGCCATGAGCAGACGACCCACTTATCTTTCCTTCTCCTTCAGATGAGCCCAAGCCCGAGTCTTCAGTAGTCTCCAATTCATTCAGACAAAACATTGTACTTGAACTCACTTTTGTCTTCGTGTCTCCTCTGAAAACCCTAGTTCCCATTTCATATTCTCCAATACTCTCGTCTTCCAGGTGTAGACTCTTAACAATACTCCGGCGGTCTAGAAATCCTTGTCCCCAAGGATGGTCTGTGGGGAATTTTTTCTGAATTAAGGCGGTATCTTCCCAAGTAGTTAAATCCAAATCTTCAGACCCCCATGCGATGCAAATCTGATTAATCTCTCTTCCCTTGTGCAGTGTAACCCGTTGGTTGAGCTCGCGAGCAGGAAAGATGACGAAAAAGCCTTCTCCATCCACATCTGGAAGCACTTGCGAAGGTATGTATTGCTTCCCAATCTGCTTTTTCAGTAAAGACACATGAAAAACTGGATGGATCTTAGATCCTGGTAGAAGATCTAGTTGGTAGGCCACAGATCCGACCCTCTTCGAAACCGTGTACGGGCCGAAGTATTTTGATGAGAGCTTTAAGTTCTTCCGGAGGTGAACTGAATTCTGCCGGAAGGGCTGAAGCTTGAGAAACACTCGGTCACCAATTTTGAACTCCCTCTCCTGTCGATGTTTATCTGAATACAATTTCATACGGTTTTGAGCTTTGAGTAAATTTTCCCTGACTTGTTCAGTTATCTGCTGCCTGTGAGTAAGTAAGTCCTGAACTTCTTCATTGTTGGAGTCCAGATAGGGCCCCATGAATAGATGTTTAGGAGCATAGCCATACAAGGCTTCAAATGGTGTCATCTGTAAGCTAGAATGGAAGTTGGTATTGTACCAAAATTCTTCTAATGGTAACCACCTTAACCATTGTTTAGGATTATCACACACCATGCACCTTAGATAGTGTTCCAAGCACTGATTCACCCTCTCTGTCTGTCCATCAGATTGAGGGTGATAAGAGGAACTCATATGTAACTGAGTTCCTAATAGCTTGAAAAGTTCTTTCCAGAAAGAACTTGTGAACACCCTGTCTCTGTCACTTACAATGCTCACTGGGAGACCATGGAGCTTGTAGACAATATCTAAGAAAGATTTGGCAATGGATTTGGCAGTGTAAGGGTGTGAAAGGGCTATGAAATGTGAGTACATAGTAAACTTATCCACCACTACCCAAATAACATCTTTTCCCCAAGATTTAGGTAAACCTTCTATGAAATCCATAGAAATATGAGACCAGGCTTACCTAGGAACATGTAGAGGTTGTAACAACCCAGGGTACAAGCCTGAACTGGATTTATTCCTTTCACACACATCACACTGTTTAACCCACAATGAAATATCCTCCTTCATATTTGGCCAATAGAAAAGCCTCTTAACCCTCTGATAAGTTCCAGTAATCCCAGAGTGTCCTCCATATGGAGTCTCATGCATTTCAGAAAAAATCAATTTTATCAACCCATGACTAACTCCAATAACCAACCTCTTTTTATACCTTAAAACCCCAGCAACAAGTTGAAAGATAGGGTGTATAGTTGAATCAACTTCTTTAGCCTTGAGGATACCCTCCACAAACTCATCACCCTCATAGCTAATTAAGACTTGATCTATCCACTTAGGAGTTATAGTGGATATAGCATTGCATTGGCTGTCAGGTATCATTCTTCTTGAAAGTGCATCTGCTGCACTATTTTCACTCCCTCTTTTGTACTGTATATCATATTCAAGACCCAATAGCTTAGTAATCCACTTCTGTTGTAGTGGAGTTACTACCTTTTGGTCTAAAAGATGCTTTAATGACTGCTGGTCAGTCTTGATAGTAAACTTCTGCCCCTGTAGATAATGCTTCCACTTCTGGATAGCCATTAAAACAACCAAAAACTCCCTCTCATAGATAGAAAGAGATTGATTCCTAGGGCACAAAGCTTTACTCATATATGCTAAAGGTTTCCCTTCTTGCATTAGCACTGCTCCAATCTCCTTCCCACTTGCATCAGTCTCCACAACAAACTTTTTAGTGAAATCAGGTAATGACAACACAGGGACTGTTGTCATAGCTTTTTCAATTTCTGGAAAGCTTCATCAGCTTCAGGATTCCACCTAAACCCGTCCTTCTTGAGTAAAGTTGTAAGTGGCTTACTCAGGGAACCATAACCTTGCACAAACTTCCTGTAATAGCCTGTCAAATCCAGAAAACCCCTTAGTTGCTTGACATTTTGTGGTTTAGGCCAACTTGTCATACATTCAATCTTCTCAGGATCAGTAGCCACCCCTTGGTCAGAGATGATATGCCCAAGATACTTCACCTTAGATTGACCAAACTGACATTTGCTCCTCTTAGCAAATAATTGATTGGTCCTTAGTAGCTGTAAAACAATCCTTAGATGTTTCACATGTTGCTCCATAGAGTCATTATATACCAGAATGTCATCAAAGAAGACTAGCAAAAATTTCCTCAAATAATCTCTAAACAACTGATTCATTAAGGATTGGAAAGTTGCTGGTGCATTACAGAGCCCAAAAGGCATAACCAGAAACTCATAATGCCCATTATGAGTTCTAAATGCTGTTAGGTATCTGTGCTCTTTAGTCATTAAGATTTGGAAATAACCAGATCTTAAGTCTATCTTGGAAAAAACTTTTAAACCATGCAACTCATCCAATAGTTCATCAATGATAGGGATTGGGTAATTGTGTTTAATAGTCAGGTCATTGAGATACATGTAATCCACACATAGTCTCCAAGACCCATCCTTCTTTTTCACCAGAATCACAAGAGAAGCAAATGGACTCTTACTGTGCTGGATAACCTCAGAACTTAAGAGATCCTTCACAATCTTCTAAATCTCCTCCTTGTGTGTGTGTGAAGTCCTATAGGGGTATTGTTGTTTTGGGGAACTTCCTGTTTTGAGAAGAATCTGATGTTCTACCCCTCTCTCTGGTGGTAGGCATACAGGTTCTTCAAATATATCTTTGTAGGATAACAATAACTCTTCCAATTCTGTAGAGTTACCCAACTGATTGAGATAACTTGCAGAAATGATGAATAATTCCTCAATCTCAGCCTTATCCTCCACATGAACCATCTGGTATAAATCAATGTCAGATAGGAATTTGCACTCAGCAGAAGAAGTAAGAGCTTGTAATTTTACTCTTTTGCCCAACAGATTGACAGTAAAAGTCATCTTTGCATAATCTAATTCTATAGGGGTACAAGATTTGAGCCAATCACCTCCTAGAATTAAATCACAACCCTCATTTTCTAATAACCTCAAAGGGTAAGAAAACTTGTGTCCTTGCATTTCCCAAGTGAAAGGCTTGACTAGTTGAGAGCTGACCAGTTTTTGTCCATTGGCCACCTTCACCAGAAGTGTCTTTACTGGTGTAATAGGGCATTTGAGTCTCTGAGCAGTGACATCTTGCACAAAGCTCAAAGTACTCCCTGAATCAATGAGAATATGCAACTTATGGTTGTCATATTCTCCAAACAACCTCATAGTGGTCACCCCATCCTCCCCTGCTAAAGCATTTAGGGACATTTGCACTTCTTCCATTACATCAGCCCCATACACTAACTTCTCCTCACAATTCAGATCAGATTGCTCTGAATTTGAGAATTCCTCTTCCTCCTCAGCCATAATCATATAGGAAATTTTTTGTTTACACTTGTGACCATAGACAAATGGTTCATCACAATTGTAACAAAGTCCTTTTTCTCTCCTAGTAGCCATTTCAGAGGATGTAAGAATTTTGAAAGGCGCTTTAGAATTTTGATTGACAGCCTTAACACCATTACCAACAGCAGATTCCCCCTTCTTCCACTGTGAGAAATTAGAGTTAGGGTTAGGGTTAGGATTAGAGTTAGAAACCTTGGAGTAGGGCTTAAGTTTCTTAGTTAGAGCAATAGTAGCCTGATCCTGTTTCCTGGCTAGTTTGATTGCATGCTGCAATGTAACTGGTTCAAACATGGACACTGAGGACCGGAGTTCCTCATTGAGCCCTCCAATGAAGCTAGCCACAAAATATTTTTCAGAAAAGATATCCCAGTGATTAGTAACATACATGCTTTCAACTCCTCAAAGTTATCCACATAATCCTCAAAGTTTCCCAACTGTTTGAGTTTGTTAAACTCATTGATAACAGAAGAATCCTTGATCTCTTCAAATCTTGTAGATAAGATATCCACAAACTGTTCCCAAGTGAGATCAATGTTTCTTTGATTAAAATTTTGTACCCAGAAAGCAGCCTTTCCCTAAAAATGAATTGAAGCTAGTGTAATTTTATGTTGATCCATCATCTTTGGCATAAGTTTAAAATAACCATTGCACCTAAGTATCCAGGATCTAGGTTTAGATCCATCAAATTTAGGAAACTCAATTTTAGGTAATGGGCTATGAAAATTAGTACCATCATTGAGGAATTTCTGTCTTGGTGTCTCTTGATATTGTTGTAGAGGAACTGGACCAGAAGAGCCCTGATTAGGGCTGCCCAAGATAGACTCCCCAGGTGCTTGCCCCTTTCCTCTATCCATGTTGCTCAGCTGCAGTTGCAACATTGCCATAGTTTTAGCAAAGTTATCAAGCTTTTCCTCAATTTTAGTAGATAACTCTTTCATGCCATCTGTTAACTTTTCCTCTGCTGCCTCCCTCTTTAGGGTTTCAGCCTGAAATAATTTTTCTAACTGTTTTTATGACTCCTGCAGATCTTTGAAGCGGGTTCCTTCAGCCATAACCAGAATCAAGAGGCTCTGATTACCAAATGTTGTGTTTTGATGTATATTTTGGTATTTTTGTAATTTATTTTGGATTTTCTGGGAATAAAAGTTCTGAAATGTAAATTAATCGACACACAATGATGAAGATTTGAAGAATAGAGAGAGAGAGAGAGAGAGAGAGAGAGAGAGATTTAGATGTTGGGATTATACTGGAAAGTATGCTTTTACTTTGTATAATCAAAACTGAATTTCGGACTTATTTACTGAAATAAATTATTTATCCCTGATGCTTTAAATATCATTGAATGTTACATATATTTACTAACCTTCAGGTCACTTTGACTCAGGCTATCTGATTTCTTCTTTGCCTGATCTGATCAGCTCGACTGATCAGATCAACACATCTTCAGATCAACATCTCAGGATAGCATCAGGTCAGTACATTAGGTTTAGCATATCAGTTTAGCACATCTGATCTCAATCACGTCTGATCTTGATCATCTGCTCATCTTCATATCTGATCTCGATCACGTCTGATCTCGATCAGTCTCATCTGCTCCTCTTCCGATCTTCCGCAACCTTCTCTTACGATCTTACGGTCGGTTTCTTTCGATCGGCTTTTGTCTACTCTTCCGATCACCATATCAACTCGATTGTTCTTCCGATCATCCGATCAAAGTGCATTTCAGTCATCCGATCTTCCGATCACCGGGTTTAGCTTTTTTTCTTTTTTTACGATTTTGCATAACTTCATCGCTTAACTTCTCGAACTCATCTAACTCATCCGATCTCGATCGGTCTCGTCGATCTCGATCATCTACTTCGATTTAAGTGAGTTCCCCCTCAACTTGTTCTTTTTCGTTCCCCCCTCAACTTGTTATCTGTAAATTAGCTTCAATAACACAAGTTGATAATGTTTTGGCATAATTCATCAAAACTAAAATATCCCAACACTGCATAACTGTTCAATAAATAGTACGTGTTACATTGTAGTTAATTTAGTGATACCAGATCACTGAAGATTAAATTAACAGTTCCTTGTAACCAAAAGTACACCATTCACGACCTAGATGGAAATGAACAATCCATCGTGAAAGGTTGAAGTGTAAGGCTCAGATTGACTTGTCTTGACCAAGAGATTACACTAGTGCATGTCCGATGCATCGAATAGGACCCTGAGGAGGACAAATTCTTGACAAAGAAACTAGGAAGAATTAGACCTCAGTGGTTCGTTATTTCTTAATCTTCATTCCTTAAATAGGATCACGTGTGGTTAGTAATTATTGCTTTGACTTATTACGGGTAGAGAATCAACGAGATTCAATACTTTATATCTTGGGCAATATTATTTGTTGGTCCCGGTGGGAAAACCCATTTTGCGCGTGCGGAAGCAAAACATTTTATTGTGGTGCATATAAAAAGCAAAGGGGTGAGGGCGGTGATTCTGATTTTTTGCTTTTAAGCTCATGTGTTGTGTTTTGCTTATAATCGAGTGCGTATGACAAGATAAGAACGTAAAGAAGTAAAGAACACAACAATGTATAGTGGTTCGGAGACTCAAGCTCCTACATCCACTCTCCCTGTTTCTAGGGAAATTCCTTCAAACACTTCCTAAGGCTTTCTAACTACCTCAGATTTTTTACTAACCTTTCTACTTTGAGCTTTTCGACTACCTCTCAGTGTTTACTAACTCAAAGCCTCGGACTTATCACCCTCTCGGGCTCGCCTCTTAGATGTTTAACGAGTTCACACTCCTTCGGGACTTATCACCCTCACTCGGGATTGCCTAACAACTACCTCACTTCACCACTCGTTATCTCTTACGAGAATGGATTTGAGTTTGGTGTTGTCTCCAACTATGTTGAGATTTTCCCTTACAATGGTTTAGCCTCAATGCTAAGGTTGGGAAAATCTCTCTAAGCTTAGGATACATCGTGGGTTGCTTAGGTTGGGTTCTAGAACACTCTTTGAATATATTTGTATATCTACAGACTTGTGTTCTAGGGTGGGAATGCTTTGACTATAACGCTCTTGGCTCTGTAGCATCTTGTGCATAATCTCCACACTTAATTTAATGGAAGATCTTGTATTTATAGTGTGGATTTGAATGTTACCGTTGGAGAGAATCTCATTCAAATCCATACTATTCTTTGTAGGTTCTGCAGCTTTTTCAGGCTGGTTGTCTTCCTCTCATTGGTCCACGTCAGTTGGATTCCAACGGTTATATTCCTCAACTTCAGTGCCTCGGAACATTAGGGATATCTTGAGCATTCAATGCATTCTTGAGTCTTGATGAATTCTTGTGCCTTCGAGATTCTCACGAGTCTTCAGGTTTCTCTGAGTCTTCAGGATTCTCTGAGTCTTCAGGTTTCTCTGAGTCTTCAGGTTTCTCTGAGTCTTCAGGATTCTCTGAGTCTTCAAGATTCTCTGAGTCTTCAGGATTCTCTGAGTCTTCAAGTTTCTCTGAGTCTTCAGGTTTCTCTGAGTCTTCAGGATTCTCTGAGTCTTCAAGATTCTCAGTTTTATCTTTGAGTCTTGAAAACTTCGGTTCATACTTAAACCGGTTTCTTGATTCTTCTTGAGTCTTCGGTTTCTAACTTTATTCTATATCTGCCGACTATACACGGTGCAGATAACATCCTAAACACTCTAAAACTGAATCCTGACTCATCTATCAAGATTATCCTGAACATGTCATACTCAGGGGTTTTGGGATCTAATCAAAATCCTCTTTATTAAATTCATTTCCCAACATTATTGGTCACATGCGATTGCTAAAATTTAATACCGAGAATCGTGTGCAAGTACGCTTGTTCGATTTTCCCCCTTGGGAGGTTCATAAGATTTATCATACCAAATCTTGCAAGTGGAACTAGTTTCCGGTATGGATAATAATGTTGAACCGTTCCTTAACCAAGTACAAAAGATATTAATTAATGGAAAGCTATTTCAGTGGCTTGAATTAATTAATGGGCTAGATAATCTTAAACACGGGAAATAATAACCGGGAGCCTATTGACTGAAATATGGGTTAAGATGGATAGTGCAATATTAATTATGTAGTGGGATTAATTAATATTTATGGGCTTGAATAATATTGTGGCTCAATATTGATAATTCAAGATCCATTGGAAGGTCCAATCTTAATTCTCCTAAAGGCCCCCCAAGTAGCCCAACATAAAGTCCAATAACTGAAAAAAGTGTTTAAAAATAAAATAAATTTGTTGCTTATTTTTCCTCATAATTTTCGAAAATTATGAATAAAAGGGGAGAAAGATTTTCTTTGAATTTTGTTATGGAATGAAGATATGTATTCTTGGAATACAAGATTATCTCATTAAATTCAAGAAATCTCCCACTTGGTTATTCATATGTGATTTTCGAAATTTTTGAAATAAAAGGGAAAGAAAGATTTTCTTGATTTTCTTGAAAAGATATTATGGAAGATATGTATTTCTTGAAATGCAAGTATATCTCATAAATTCAAGAAGATCCAAATCTTGGATTCTTGTGTCTTGATTTTCGAAAATATTGTCATAACAAGATGAGGTGGGATTTTTGTGGAATATTTTAATTATGGAGAAAAGAATATAGGAGATATATTCAAGATTTCTTGGAGATCAAGAAAAGATTTTCCCACATTGGTTTTTCCTCAAAATTTCGACTACCACCCCATCTATAAATAGGGGATGATTCTTTCATTCCCAAGTACAATTCCATGTGCTGGAAAAATTAGTAAATCCACAAAGGTGGTGCAACAAAGTTTATTTTTCCTTTTGTTAATTGTTCGCGAGCATCCTTCCACCGGATTATCGAGCAAGGACTAGGGAATACTTGGAAAGGCTTTTTGGTGTGTTTAATCGATGAGACCATTGCCACTCCAAGAGGTTAGTTCACATAAACTCGTAGTAATTCCGCATGCGTAGGATTTACATGAACTGTTTATATGCATGATTTGTTGTTGAATTATTATTTGAATTAATATAGGATTAATTCATGCTAGTAATAATTGTTAGAATTAAATTTGTATTTAAATATTCATCCCGAATAGATCCGTGCAATTAATTCCCCAACATTAGATAGGATAGGAAGTTAGAGGAGAGAGAGTGGAGCTAATTTTCTGATACCATTTCTCAGGCCTGAGCCATTGTTTGTAACAACCTGTGGGGACTACGCCCAAAAGTAAATACTAATTCTTAAAGGACTGAAACAGAAATAACAATTAAATAACTGAGTCCAATCTAATTAATTATTAGTTGGGCCTTCATCAGACGACCCACTTATCTTTTCTTCTCCTTCAGGTGAGCCCTAAGCCCGAGTCTTGGGCCTTGAGCAGACGGCCCACTTATCTTTCCTTCTCCTTCAGATGAGCCCAAGCCCGAGTCTTCGGTAGTCTCCAATTCATTCAGATAAAAAATTGTACTTGAACTCACTTTTGTCTTCGTGTCTCCTCTGAAAACCCTAGTTCCCATTTCATCTTCTCCAATACTCTCGTCTTCCAGGTGTAGACTCTTAACAGTTACATTGTAGTTAATTTAGTGATACCAGATCACAGAAGATTAAATTAACAATCCCTTGTAACTAAAAGTATAGAATTCACAACCTAGATGGAAATGAACAATCTATCGTGAAAGGTTAAAGTGTAAGGCTCAGATCTACCAAGAGATTGCACTAGTGCATTATGATGCGCTGAAGAGGACCTACAGGAGGATAAATTCTTCAGAACTGAATACAAAAGAATTAGAGCTCAGTGGTTAGTTATTTCTTAATCCCCGTCCCTTAAATAGGATTGTGTGGAATTAATAACTATTGCTTTGACTTACGATGGGTAGAGAATCAATGTGATTCAATACCTTGTATCTTGGGCAATATTATTAGTTACATGACGATTGCTAAGATTTAATACGGAGAATCGGTGTGCAAGTGCGTCTTGTTTGATTAGTCCCATTGGGAGGCTCGGAAGTTTTATCATACCAAATCTTGCAAGTGGAATTAGTTTTTCGGTATAGATAATAATGTTGAGTCGTTCCTGAACCAAGGAAAAAGGTATTAATTAAAGTGAAACTATTTCAGTGGCTGAAATTAATTAATGGACTGGATAATCTTAAACGCGGGAAATAATAACCGGGAGCCATATTAACTATAATATGGGTTAAGATGGATAGTACAATATTAGTTATGTAGTGGGATTAATTAATATTATGGGCTTGAATAATATTGAGGCTCAATATTGGAAATTAAAGGTCCCTTAGAAGGTCCAATCTTAATTTTCCTAAAGGCCCCTCAAGTAACCCAAAGATAAAGTCCAATAATTAAAAAAAGTGTTTAAAATTAAATAAAATATTGTTGCCTATTTTTTCTATTTTTTTTCGAAAATAAATAAATAAAAGAGGGAGAAAAATTTTCTTTGAATTTTGTTATAGAATGGGGATAAGTATTCTTGGAATACAAGTTTATCTCATAAATTTCAAGAAATCTCCCACTTGGCTATTTATTGTGTAAATTTTCGAAAATAATGAAGAAAATAAGGAAGAAGATATTTTCTTGATTTTCTTGAAAAGATATTATGGAAGATATGTATTCTTGGAATACAAGAATATCTCATAAATTCAAGAAGATCCCAATCTTGGAAATCTTGGCCCTTATTTTCGAAAATTCCATAAATTAAGGAGGTGAGATTTTTTGTGGAATATTTTAAATATGGAGAAAATAATATATGAGATATATTCAAGATTTCTTGGAGACCAAGAAAAAGATTTTCCCATCTTATTCCTCATCAAAATTTTCGACCACCACCTTGTTATAAATAGGGGATGAATTTTTCATCCTCAAGGTAATTTTCATGTGTTGGAAAAATTAGAAATCCACAAAGGTGGTGCAACATATTTTTATTTTTCCTTTTGTTAATTGTTCGCGAGCATCCTTCCACCGGATTGTTAAACAAGGACGAAGGAATACTTGAGAAGGCTCTTTGGGTTTGTTCGTGTGAACGGGATATCCATCTTCTCAACGGTTGTCACTCCGAGAGGTTAGTTCACGTAAACTCCTAGCAATTCCGCATGCGTAGGATTTATGTGACGAATTTGTATGCATGATTTGTTGTTGAATTATTATTTGAATTAATATAGGATTAATTCATGCTAGTAATAATTGTTAGAATTAAATTTGTATTTAAATATTCATCCCGAATAGATCTGGGCAATTAATTCCCCAACACTAACTACATTTGAAGGAAGTATCTCCCTTAAAGAGATTGTGATGGATCAACATGTGCTGCTACAATCTATTTTTTTGTCACATCAGTGAGCTCCTTATGATAATCTCTAAGTTCCTTCTTCAAAATGCATCCAACCTCTTTCTTTAGAAATTTAGTAATAACTCGTTTTGATAGTGTTTTGTGGGATTATGTCCGCTATGAGATTTATCTGTAGACACCTGAGTTGAATAAAATGTAATTTAAATTTAACAATTGAACGCGATAATACAAAATATTAAACTAACTACATTAATATGTTGACTATATCAAATATTCTGGCATACCTCCTCAGGACTTGAAGTATGATCGATTTTCTTGGTCGGTATCTTAGTATTTGAAGTCTGGAGAATGGGAGACGATTCTTTGGGTGGATGACATGTCATTTGATTCTTTGTAGGCCTCGTGGATGCAATTGTATTCATTTTAGGCACTACACATGTCTTTTGCTTCTTTGTAGGTCGAGTGGATGCACGATGATTATCTCCCTGCTTAGTAGGTCGACCAATTGGGTTATCATGATGGATATACTGAACCCCATCAGATATACGAGTCTCAATATCCATCATATAAGATTGCTTCATCTCCATAGAAGTAGGCTCAATGTGATTTACTTGAAGCCATGGATATCAAGTAATAACATAATTTAAAAATTAAAATTCATGTTTAAAATAAATTAATATAAGAGAATAAATGCATATATTTTAACTTACATATTTTTTACTGAGGATTGCTAAAATAATCTTTGCGCTTACTTTCTTCAGACTATACCAACGAACACCCCTAGGTAAACCATCGTACAATGAATTATTTTTTGGCAGTCTTTCTCCCACCTGTCGACCTATACTAAGGATGTACTCGTAAGCCCAGATCTACGTTAAACGGTAAAATTTATTAGTGATTGGAAGATATTTTTTAAAAATAATAAAAATTATGAATGCTAACTAGTTTTAAAATATAGTAATAACCTGTAAAGCCATCGGAAATCCAAAGACGTGGTATAGAGATTTCTTTGAAGTGCTATTAACATCTTCAATACTTGAGTTTAAGTAGTGTAATGTCCTTTGAAATGCGTAGGCACACCAAGGGAAAGTAGCGAAATCCAATGGCTTCTCAACTAAACACCATATCCAGAGTGGTATTATGGACCGTGGATCGAACCCAAGCAAATACTTGGTGATAAACACCACCATTGAAATTAAAAGTGCATCTTCAGGTTGATCTCTGAATTCCTTGTTTATAAAAGAATCGTACAAGTCTTTCACAAACACCAAAGACCCATCAAAATATCTCTTATACACACCACCTTCTGGTGGCTCATTGTCCGTAGATTCCGGATCAAAATTTGACTTACCAAATTTCAGCCCCATTATTAGGCAAAAATCGACTTGTGAAAATTTTATACATCGATCACCAACACAAAACCAAAGCTTGTAGGGGCCGGCACCTTTCACATCTATAAGAAGATCCATAAGTACAATTATTAACTTAGCACTTACCTGTGACTCAGTGTTCCAATGCAAAAAATGGCCGAAACACGAGTCACAAAACTTATGTAGTATTTATAACTTTAATAATCTCTCCGCTAGAATATGTGTTGCAAGTGGCCTTCAAGTTAAGACGACCATGAAGTTTTCCCCTACTCCACACTACCTGTTAAAAAACAATAGAAGTTATTAGCAAATATAAAATTGTAATAGCAAAAACTTGTCTCGCTAGGTGAAAACTTGTCTCGCTAGGTAAAAACTTGTCTCGCTAGTAAAAACTCGCCTCGCTAGTGAAAACTTGTCTCTCTAGATGAAAAACATCCACATACATCCAACATTACTGAAATATAATAACAAACAACCAAATAAATTCAAGAATTCTTATTTATTTAGCTAGGCAACCATCTATCTCGTTAAGCAAAAACTTATCTCGCTAGGTGAAAACTTGTCTCGCTAGTAAAAAATTATCTCTAGTGAAAACTTGTCTCGCTAGGTGAAAAACATCCACATACATCCAACATTACTGAAATCTAATAACAAACAACAACCAAATAAATTCAAGAATTCTTATTTATTTAGCTAGGCAAAATCCTGTCTCACTAGGCAACCATCTATCTCTTTAAGCAAAAACTTGTCTCGCTAGTGAAAATTTATCTCGCTAGGTGAAAATTTATCTCGCTAGCAGAAAACTTATCTCGCTATGTGAAAATTCATCTCGCTAGAGAACCATTTATCTTGATAAGCAAAAACTTGTCTCGCTAGGCAAAAACTTGTCTCGTTAGCAGAAAACTTGTCTAGCTAGGCGAAATCTTGTCTCGCTAGCAGAAAACTTGTCTCGCTATGCGAAACTAACAAGCAAAAACTTGTCTCATAGCATAAATCACATAAATCTGGAAAAATCGAAAGAATGAAAAATCGAAAAAAATGAAAAATCGAAAAATCCATACAAATTTATCTCCCAAAAATAGATACAAATCCATACAAATTCATTTCGAAAAAATAAATACAAATCTATACGAATAAAATTTAATACATGTTCTTGCGCTACCGCCGACGCCTCTTCCATTCGCCTGTCGTTGTTCGGTGCCGTCGACTCCTCTTCCATTGCGTTGGCGCCCTCTGCTCAAAGTTTATAGTGGACGATGGAGGTGTGGTGGCCGTCGATGGATGCAGCGCCTAACGATGGGGGGTGGTGGCCGTCGGTGGATGCGGCGTGAAGATGGGGGTGTGGTGGCCGTCGTTTCTATGGTGTGGTGGACTTATGGTATGGTGGCCGTGGAAGATGGGGGTGTGGTGTAGCGGTAAAGTTGAATGGGGGCGGCATATTTTTGGCTATTCAAAATTTAGGGTTAATTTTTTTGGGGGGAAATGAATAGGCAGAGTATTTTGGTCCTTTTAAATTAAAATTGGATATAAAACTCATTTTTTTATGAAGTGGGTATAAATTCCCTTTTGTTATGAATTTGGGTAAAAACACCCATTCCCCTAATAACAAAGCGCCACCGGCCTACTTTTGGGTGTATTTTTCCAACATCTTCAGGTTTGCTCGTTTATGGGGATCGAATCGAATGTGCTGCACAGAGTTCCCCAATATAGACATCAATTGAGTCTCTGTTGCACAAATTCAAGAAAATTAAATTTCAGTAAATATATATTTACATCTGCATTGCTTTGAATTGCAACTTTATAAATATTCTGCAAATAATATCCAGAGTACAGAGGTGGATTTTGGAAAAAAAAGAAAACAAGAGATTGTTTAGAATATCTTATAAATTCCTATCAGGGTATAATATTTGCTTACTCTAGCAGGAGGAAAGCATATTTCTTCAACAGTGCTGCAATGCTTGGCTGATGTTGGATCAATGCTTAATAGTTTATTTAATTCACTCATTTTCTCGTATTTAGTTTTCAGGAAGAGTAATGTTCTAGTAATTCACTCATTCACTCATCTGTTGTTGAAGATGAAGTTGTTTCATGGGTCATGCAGTGTCAACATGAATCTATCTAATTCAGAATTTTGAGTTTATTAATGAGTCCTGATTTTGAATGATATGGTTAAAAAATAAAAATCATCCTTTGCATGTCTTTGTCAGTGCAGGTGGTTTTGGTGGTAATATACTCAGGTTTTAGTACTATATGACAGGATGGATGTTGTTGATGTCGAGAATGTTGCAAGTTGTATCTTTCTATAATTTATTTTAATATCTTGAAAAGTCCTTCAACTTGTAATTTCTTTTATTTAAACATATTACATACAATCACAAGTGTCAAGTGGTGCAGGTTGCTACTTGTAATTTCTTTTTAAGGTTGATCTGTTTCTTTGACATAACACAAGGTTTAAAATGTCAATAAACTTAACCTACTAGCTAGATATTGCAAGCCTACAACATGAAGAAGGATCTGGTGACATTTGAATTATTTGAGAACATGATAGAATTGATCGCTCACTGATATTTTTAGGTTTTCGTATATTGCAATATGCTCTCTCGCCTTACTACGTCGCTTGAATAAAATAAATGTGGATAAAGCTGTTTCAACAACTTAGATGGTGGATTTGGAGCAAAGTATGATGTGTTGTATACTTTCTCTTACTCTGTGATTTAATCACTAGATTGTAGGATTACTCGATCCCTAGGGTGTCAAAGAGGGAGTAAATGTGCAATATTTTTCTGCCTCATTATTCGGTTAATTTAGAATTTATTTTCAGGGGAAACTTCATTTATTTGATCTCGAAGAACAAATGAAGATTAATCCACCAATTAAATTGATTGATAAATATAGATCTGATTGGATATAATTGAGTAAGATTTATCGAATTAGATTGAATTGTTTGAATCAAAATGTATGTTTGGATTGTAGGATCGTATTTTTTTACCTAATACTGAAAAATTAATATTTGTGTTTGAACTTTATATTAATATTTGTGTTCGAGGGATTAAATGAGATACATGTTGAAATTCACTAATATCATCCACATGGGATAGACTTGGTCATTTTATGTATAAATGCGAGGACAACATTGTAATATTGTATTTGAGACAAATTGTCACACCTTCCACATTTGATAGATTTATCTCTCAATATAGGGATTAAACTTATTGTACCCAGTCTGAAAATGTATAATGGGTCCTTATTCAGTGAACCAAATAATTAATTTCTTGAGGATTTATTATGGGAGTTATATGGTAAAGTATTGACATTTGTGTAAATTAAATAAGATAAAATTGATTTTAGTGTTGGAAAATAATGACATAAAGTGTAATATTAAGATGTTTGAGAGATATATATATAAAAAGTGAGAAAATTGTTTTATTGCTATTTATAAAAATGTTCAATTAAATTTGGGATAGAAGGAGTAATAAATTAAAAAAATCTACAATTCCCTAAATTAGAAATCACTTTATCCACTCAAATATTAATAAATAACTCTTACATTAAATATCGTGCAAACAGTAAATGGATTGTCGAACAGAGACAATATAAAAAAAAATTCCTTATATTTTTTAAGTGGATTAGAACCTGCCAAGGATGAAAATATTTGAAAATATGCCGGATATTCACGATATTTCCATTTTCCAGGGTTACCGATATCGATATTGACGGAGAACGATATTTGGCAAAAAATTGAAAATTTCGGTAAAAAATAATGATGTTGTTTATTTTTTTGTACAAATTGAGTCTAATATCGATACATTATTGGTAAATTTCGAAAATATCGATAAACAATATGTGAGATAAGTGTATATATTGTATTTTATGTATATTTATCATAAATATAAAATTTATTCAAATTCTTTTATTACATTTATCAGAAATTTGTTATTAAAATTTTAAAAATTCATAAATTCATAAATTTATCGGTATCAATATTTTAGTACATTTAAGATCTCGATATTTCTACTGGTACCGATATTTTCAACTTTAAAACATGCAACTTTTAAGTTTAACAAATAGAATCAAACCATCAGGTTACAAAATTGAGTTCAAACAAGCACTTGCCAACTAAAATATGGAGTATTAATTTGGAGAAGAGTGAGCCTCACGTGCATTCAGGCGCAAGAGTGTTAGTGAGTCAAGCCGGCTCGTGAGCTATTCGTGCTCGACTCATAAAAAATCGAAATAGGCTCGAGCATAATCGAGTTGAGTCGAGTTCGAGCTCATAAATACTCAGCTAGAGAGGCTCACGCCTAATCGAGCTTGAACATTAATTATTATTATGCCATTAATTTTACTAAATATATATATTTATATTTTATATTTTATATTTAATTTTATAAAATTATACAGATAGTCGAGTCGAGTTCGAGTAGAGTTCGAGTCTATCGAGTTTCTTATCGAGTCGAGAGCTTAAAAATTTGGGCTCAACCAAATTACATTGTTTTAAAATACACTGTGAGTGCACAATGCACTTGAGTGTATAATAGACTTTATTCATGGAGAAGGTTACCTGTGCATTAGGTGCACAATGCAATTTAAATGTATTTTTAAAATATGCAATTTGTTGTATTAAAATATGTAATTTTTTTATGCCAGATGTTTTAATAAAAATAATTTGTATGTTTTTTAAAAATTACACTTAAAGTGATCGGTAGATATCAATTGCTTTCGATGAAAGGTAAAAGTGGTACTTGTATGCAATTGTGAGATACAATTAATTATAAAGAGTGTTAAGAAGTTAAATTTTCATTAAAAAAAAAAAAAGTATTTTTGGCACTCCTATAAATTATTGGCAAGTGTTTATAGGAAAAATCCGATGTTAGTAAGGAGAGGCAATTAGAAAAATAGGGAAACACTATCCGTATCTGAAACTTTTCGTTCTTCCCCCTTTGGTCTGTAAATCTCTCTCATCTCTCTTTAAATTTCATCCCAATCACAGTTTCATGTCAAACTAACAGATTCATATTGATTGTGAAGGAGTAGTTGCGTTGTAATTTAATAATTCACGAAATTTGGGCGAAAATTTCAATTGTACGAAGATCGGAAAAATGTTGAATATGTTGTACGTGAGGGCGACGCCGCCGACAGATCTCAATCGGAATACAGAGTGGTTCATGTATTTCTTATATATCTGACATTCAGCAAAGAGCTTCTGTTAGCCTGAAAGGATGTACTTGAATCGGCTGCCAAGGTTGTATAACTTTCTAATTCTTGTGAAAATATATGCTACCGTGTGTTGTTGAGCTAATTAATCACTGAGTATATGTTAAAACTTTTTGGAGGTTGTAATCTATTCCATCATTCCACCGAATTTGTTCATACTTCTTTTAAATCTATTCCCCTTTGTTTGTAAACCACTGTGCTATTACTAGAGCTATGCGAATGCGAATTTGTTCATGCTTCTTTTAAATTTAGTCCCCTTTGTTTGTAAACCACTATGCTATTACTAGAGCTATGCGAATGCGAATTTGTTCATACTTTTAAATTTAGTCCCCTTTGTTCGTAAATCACTAGAGGAAGGCCAAATGACTAGTGAACTTATTAGTGATTCCCTGTATGAAATAAACATTAATTAGATGTCCCTTTTTGTATGTGTTCTTGAGTTCTTCATTGGCCTTTTCTTTTGGTGGACTATGGGTGAGATATCCCAAGGCATTGGTATGATCCCCCCTAGGTTGATTTTCATTTATTTTCTTTCGTAAACCATGAGTTTTTTTTTTTTCCAATTTTACTCTACGTAGGTTTGGTTTTTTGGTTTGGTTGATGGCCTTTTAGGGACTTTTTTGTGTCCTTTCCTTTATAGACCAATTTCGGGTCTATGCACTTCTTTTCTTTTCGTTTTATAATATTACCTTCACTAGTCATCTGGCCTTCCTCTAGTCATGCTACTTGAATCTTCTTTTCTCCAGGAGTTTGTGTCAATTTTCACTAAAAAGTTTGCAGTGACGTATGTCCATTCACTTTATTTTCATATTTTTAAAGTCTTTCTTTCTCATGTTATGTTCGTTTTAAGTTTTAAGGGTTATTGGTTGTTTACACTGGGCGGTGTAGTGATATAACAAAACAGAAGTTTAGATGAACTAGTTTCTATTGTTATGATTGTCTAGGATATCATAATATTGTCTGTGCACTGTCTTATTCTGCCTTGATTTTGCTGTTTGCTTATCTATTTTTACGGTTTTTAGCAGTCCGTAAATGTCTTTTAGATATTTTATGTTGTAATTTTTGTTTGTCATGTCTGTCCATCCACTTACCTTTTTGAGTGTTGTTTTTTCCTACAAACACGCTTCATAAAGACTCAGTCACTTGCACCTCACATTCTTTTACTTCCTCCAAACCTTTTAGGACGCGTTACAGTATTGTTCGTGAAGTGCAATCTACATGTTTTTCTTGTTCCAATAGTTTCCATGCACAATAACATATATGCTTTTATTGTGCAATAATTTGGCTTTAAACCATTATCTTGATACATTATGAAACTTCACCTGTAATATAGCAACTAACATCATATGTTCTACATCAATTGTTAACGATGTGTTTCTATGTTATTTAGAATTGCATGAAGCATGCAAGGTTGGTGAGTTTCTGTTTGATGTATGGATGAGCATACCCGTAACGAGCCAGTTAAATTTGATGATCAGTCCACATCTGATACTATCATACGCCTGAAAAATAGCAAAGGAAGCCAACAAGTTTTCCATTCACATTCATTCATTCTTAAAAGCAAGAGCACTTATTTTGCAGAGAGACTTTCAGGCCCAAGCTCTCAATGTTTAGATATTCAGTGCAACGAGATTGATTTTGATCACCATTTGAAACTTGTGAAATCTCTTTATCTTACAGAAGCTTCACTGTTGAATTCTTGGGATTCTGTTCGATCTACTCTCGGTGTTCTTCAGGTTGCTGTAGCTCTACGCTGCAAATCAATCGTTAAGAGCTGCATCCACTACTTAGAAGCTGTTCTTTGGGAAGATAATGAGGAATGTGAATTTTGAAGGTAGTTTCGAGATTGGGTTCAATGGCCATGCCCATATTAGCAAGAATCCAACCGGTGGATTTGGTTGCAACCAAGCGTGTCTTTATTTCTGCAATACGCTTTGCCACTTCGATAGACGGGCCCTGCCCTCCTTTAGGAGACGAGGTGAGGACTTCCGCGCAAGAACAAGTCGAGTATATGCTCACGGATGACGAAGACGTCCCGTTGGTTACTGTTGATGACGAGGTAAAGCTTGAGACGAAGGCGGGTATGTCGAAGGCGTTCTCTTCGTTCGAAAGAGTACTTTCGGAATTCGAATCCGAGGGTATCATTCTACAGTCTTTGTCTAATCTTGAATGGCTATGCAGCATAGTGCTGAAGATGGGCCTGATGAGTGATTTTGTTTCCAAGTGGATTGATATATCAGAAAAGGCATTGCACATTATCGAAAAAGACGAAAGTAGCATGTGGGGTTCGAAAGTTAAACTTATACAGGTGACGTCGAAAGTGCTCGATGCAGTAGGGTACGGAAACGTGATTCTGTCGGCCCCACGCCGCGTGAAACTGCTGAAAACATGGTTTCCTTTTTGTGAGAAAAGTGAAGCCTATTCTGGATTCGATGATTACGGAAGATGCAGAATTTGGTCACAAGATGGAGGAAGATATGTGGCAGAGCGTCGAAGGAGAGATGGTTTTTTGGTTTCTGCATTGCCGTCGAATGATCAGGCGGAGATACTGGCGGAGTGGATGAACGGGGCGGAGCAGTTAAGGTATCCAGACCTGAGTGAGGTGTTTGAGGTATGGTGTTTTAGAAGTAAGTCTTCTAAGAGAAGATTAGTTGGAGTTGAGGAGATTGATACAACCATCACACTCTGACTCCTCTTGTAATGAACTACGCCTTCTATGCTTTATTTTTGAAGACTATATACTTTCTTGATTCTGCTCATTTACATGTTGTCATTGAATTAGATTGCTCTGCTTTAATTTTTTCAAAAAGAAGAGAAAACGGAAAGTGGGTTCATTACTTTTATCTACAGAAATTGAGTCTTGCACCTTTTTCCCCCTTATTAATTGTTTGTTTGAATTAGGTCCTACACGTGATGACTTTTTCTTTTTTTTGGTCAAGGGGGAAACGGGAACCCGTCACCTGTATTGTTGTTCCCACAGTCGGATGAGTTATGAATCGAGGGATATGTTCTAATAGCATACACATGTGAGATAGAGTTAGAATGATTCAATCCTCGTGACAAATCTCGATAATATTTTTATGAATTTTTTTTCCACATATGTGAAATCATTACAAATTAAGAAAATATCGATGTTGTCGGCTGAACATATATAATATTCAAAAATATTTTTTTAATATATAAATAATTTGAAAAAAATTTGTATGTAATATGTCTACATACAATTCAAATGTATTTTTAAATGTTAGTTGTTTTATTAAAATATAGTAGTACTTCTTTTGTCACATATTCAATTTCTTATTTTTTTTCATTTTGGTCTATCTCATACTTGTTTTCTCATTTTATAAATGATAGTAAAGCAACACTGAGTTTTACAATTTATCCTTCAAACGTTTTAAAAATTATATATCATGTCATTATTTTACATTCATTAAAAATTATTTTATTCTCTCATCTACTTTAATACTCTATCCGTCCCGCTCTTATTTGAATATTTACTATTTGCACGAGTTTTAATGTAATAGTTGTTTATTATTATTAAAATGGATAAAGTTGATTATTATGAGCTAAATGGTAAAGTAATGGCATTTATGTAAATTATATGAGAAAAAATTAATTTTAGTGTGTAAAAAATAATGACATATGTTGTAACATTAAGATATTTGAAGGATATAAATAAAAGTGAAAAAGTTGTTTTATTGCTATTTATAGAAATGTTCAATTAAATTTGGGAGGGAGAGAGTAATAAAATGACAAAAACTCGTATGAGACGGTCTCATGCATGAGACGGAGTATAACTTAGCACAATTAACACCTATCCCTCCCAAAGTGTTAAAGCGTCAATGCCCAAATTACACTCCGTCTCACCGTGAGACGGTCTCACGCAAGAGTGCCTCTAATAAAATAGAACAAAAAAATGACATATGATGTAATATTAAGATGCTTGAAGGATATAAATAAATGTGAAAAAATTGTTTTATTGTTATTTATAAAAATGTTCAATTAAATTTGGGACGAAGAGAGTAATAAAGTAGAAAAATAAACAATACCCTAAATTAGAAACCACTTTATCCTCTCAAATATTAGTAAATAACTCTTACATTTAATACCGTGTAAATAGTAAATAGAGTGTAGGACGAGGCAATGTTAATTTGTTTTTTTTTCCTTATATTTTTAAAATGGATTAGAACCTGCCAAGGATGAAAATATTTGAAAATATCCCCAATATATTTGTTGGGGAATTAATTGTCTGGATCTATTCGGGATGAATATTTAAATACAAATTTAATTCTAACAATTATTACTAGCATGAATTAATCCTATATTAATTCAAATAATAATTCAACAACAAATCATGCATATAAACAGTTCACATAAATCATACGCATGCGGAATTGCTACGGGTTTACGTGAACTAACCTCTTGGAGTGGCAATGGTCTCGTCGATAAGAACACACCAAAAAGCCTTCCCAAGTATTCTCTAGTCCTTGCTCGTCAATCCGGTGGAAGGAAGCTCGCGAACAATTAACAAAAGGGAAAATAAAAATTTGTTGCACCACCTTTGTGGATTTACTAATTTTTCCAGCACATGGAATTGTACTTGGGAATGAAACATTCATCCCCTATTTATAGAGGGGTGTTGGACGATTTTTTGGCATGGAATAGGGGGAAGAAAATCTTTTTCTTGATCTCCAAGAAATCTTGAATATATCTCATATATTCTTTTCTCCATAATTAAAATATTCCATAAAATCCTAACTCCTCGGAATTTTCGAAAATAATAGGAACAAGAAACCAAGATTTGGATCTTCTTGAATTTATGAGATATACTTGTATTTCAAGAAATACATATCTTCCATAATATCTTTTCAAGAAAATTAAGAAAATCTTTATTTCCCTTTTATTTCAAAATTTTCGAAAATATCCATATGAATAACCAAGTGGGAGATTTCTTGAATTTAATGAGATAATCTTGTATTCCAAGAATACATATCTTCATTCCATAACAAAATTCAAAGAAAATCTTTCTCCCCTTTTATTCATAATTTTCGAAAAAATGAGGAAAAATAAGCAACAATATTTATTTTATTTTTAAACACATTTTTCAGTTATTGGACTTTATGTTGGGCTACTTGGGGGGCCTTTAGGAGAATTAAGATTGGACCTTCCAATGGATCTTGAATTATCAATATTGAGCCACAATATTATTCAAGCCCATAAATATTAATTAATCCCACTACATAATTAATATGGCACTATCCATCTTAACCCATATTATAGTCAATATGGCTCCCGGTTATTATTTCCCGTGTTTAAGATTATCCAAATTTTTAATTAATTCAAGCCACCAAAATAGCTTTCCATTAATTAATATCTTTTATCCTTTGTAAAAGGAACGGTTCAACATTATTATTCATACCTAAACTAATTCTACTTGCAAGATTTGGTATGATAAAACTTATGAACCTCCCAAGGGGGCAAATCGAACAAATGCGTGCTTGCACACGATTCTCCGTATTAAAATCTCAAAGAACACATGTGACCAATAATATTGTCCAATATATAAAGTATTGAATCTCGTTGATTCTCTACCCGTAATAAGTCAAAGCAATAATTACTAACCACAGGCGATCCTATTTAAGGGACGAAGATTAAGAAATAACGAACCAATTGAGGTCTAATTCTTCATAGTTCGATTAAGAATTTGTCCTCCTCAGAGGGTCCTCTTCAATTACACTAGACATGCACTAGTGTAATCTCTTGGTCAAGACAAGCCAATCTGAAAGTTACACACTTCAACCTTTCACGATGGATTGTTCATTTCCATCTAGGTCGTGAATGGTGTACTTTTGGTCACAAGGGACTGTTAATTTAATCTTCTGTGATCTGGTATCACTAAATTAACTACAATGTAACACTTACTATTTATTGAACAGTTATGCAGTAAATATATGTAACATTCGATGATATTTACAACATCAGTGATAAATAATTTAATTCAGTAAATAAGTCCGAAATTCAGTTTGATTATACAAAGTAAAAGCATACTTTCCACTGTATAATCCCAACAATATTCACGATATATCCATTTTTCAGGGTTACCGATATCGATATTGAGGGAGAACGACATATCTATGATTTTTGGTAAAAAATTAAAATATTTGGTATACAATAACGATAACAGTCATTTTTGTGTACAAATTAAGCCTAATGTCGATAAATTTCAGAAAATATTGATAAATAACATATGAGATAAGTATATATATATATATATATTATATATATATTTATCACAAATGTAAAATTTATTCAAATTATTTTGTTACGTTTATGCATTAAAAGCTTGTTATTAAAAATTTTAAAATTCATAAATATACCGATATCCATATTTCTATACATTTAAGATCTCGATATTTCTATTGATCATACCGACATTTTCAACCTTGGAACCTACAACTTTTAAGTTTGACAAATAGAATCAAACCATCAGACTACAAAATTGAGTTCAACAAGCACTTGCAAATTAAAATATGGAGTATTAATTTGGAGAAGGCTACATGTGCAGTGTATTTTTAAAATATGTAGTGTGTTGCATTGAAATATGTAATTTTTTATACCGAACATGCAATTTATATCAGTAAATATAAATTACATGTTTCAATATAGATAAATTATACTCCTTCCGTCCTCTAAGCTTATGCACACTTGTCTTATTTGTCCGTCCACCAATCTTATGCACACTTCATTTATGGAAAAAGTCACTTTATCTTTATCCATCAATCATCATTTAATTACTTCAAATGTCATTGTACTTTCACTCACAGTCAACCACTTTATTAATAAACAAATTCTACAATACTCCATAATACTCTTACTTTATCTATTTTTTTCTTAAAACTTGTGCCAAAAACATCAGACATAATATTGGTGGACGAATGGAGTATATTTTAAAAATTACATTTGAATCGCATATCGATTGTTTTCGGTGAAATGTATTAATTAATTATTTTCATTAAAAAGTGGTACTTGTGTACAATTGTGAGGTACAATTAAGAGAAAGTCTTTGTTGGGAGATGAATTTAATAAAGATATGATTTTGATTAGATCCCAAAACCCCTGAGTATGACATGTTCAGAATAATCTTGTTAGTTGAGTCAGGATTCAGTTTTAGAGTATTCAGGATGTTATCTGCAAAATGTATAGTCAGCAGATATAGATCAGGTTAGGATCTGAAGATTATGAAGAATTCAGTAAGTTTCTGAAGAAACCGAAGTTTCAGTATGAAACTGAAGTTTCTGAAGTTTCAGTATGAAACGAAGAAACTGAAGTCTCAGTGAGAAACTGAGATACTGAAGACTCAGTATGAAACTGAGATACTGAAGACTCAGTATGAAACTGAGGAACTGAAGACTCAGCATGAAGACTCAGTATATCAGTCAGTACATCTGTAAAGACTCAGAAGACGCTGAAGACTCAGAAGACCCTGAAGACTCAGAAGACTCTGAGGACTCAGAAGACTCTGAAGACACAGAAGACTGAAGAACTGAAGATCAAGAATACTGAAGGCACAGTAACTACTGAAGAGTCAGTAATGTACTGAATGCTCAGTATAAACCTGAATGTTCTGAGGCACTGAACATATCTATCTGAAGGATGCAATACTGAGAAGATCGCGATTCCTTAGAAAAATAGATATTTGCCAAGACATTCAAATGCAGACAAAAGGAACTAAGACAAAGTATTGTTAAGGTTATATCACTCAGAGATTGTAACCAAAAGAGCCATTGAGTTGTCTACCTTTAACTGGAGACAAAAGTCAAAAAGAGGAAGACAACACTGTACCATACTGACACTGACAACGACAGGTCACTGAAAAAATGTCAGAAGTACTAAGTTCCAGACTGCAAAAAGTGAAGACCGGCTACATGAAAGGCTATTGCCTAAAACGTGTTAGGGAGTGTCAAACCCTAAATGTAGCCGTTTCTCACACACCACAAGAGGAAACTCTCAGAGCTATCTCTCCAACGGATAGTTTTTTTCAAGAGTGACCTTGGTGTATGCCTATAAATACTTGTGACCTTCTTCATTAAAAGGTTACGGAAAATTTGTAAGCAACTCAAGAGCTCAAACTTATTATTGCAAGTTGAAGCACTCGAAAAATTGAGAATTTCCCAAGTGCTTTAAATAGAAGAGAGCTCATTCCACTAAGCCTAGCTTGATAAGATATATCCAAAGCTTAGTCGAGATATCCTAGCCTTTGCATTGTTCTTTATTGTAAAGGATATCTCATCCTAGTTGGAAACCAACCAAGAAACCCCAAACCCTTTCTAAGGTAGTTTGAGTGTGATTGTTGGTGAGATTGAGTTGTAAAGAGAGTAGTAAACTACATTGAGGTAGTCGAAAGCTCTAGAGGAGAAGTGAGTAATCTATCTTGGATGTATGAAAAAGCTTGTGTGAGTTTTGAGTTAGTAAACTACGAGGTAGTCGAAAAGCTCAAAATTAGAAAGGTTAGTAAACTACGAGGTAGTCGTAAAGCCTTAGGAAGTGATTAGTGAATTTCTCTAAAAGATCGGGAGAGTGGACGTGGGAGCTTGAGTCTCCGAACCACTATAATCTGCTTGTGGTCTTTGCTTTTCTTTTTTTGCTTTTATTTATCATTGCATTACTTTGTCTTGAAAGCATATTTTCACCGATATTTCAGGTTGGAATCAATCCAATTGAAAGTTGCATATAAATTGAATCACAACCTAATCACTATTCCATTAAAGGAAGGTTTTCAACAAAAAAGCTTAAAACGAGTATAAACTAAGGGCCAACCATTCAAGACATCCGAGTAGCTAGAACAGATAGTTACCAAATTGAACTTACTCTTCCGAGGGTTCAGAAGTTAGTTATCCGATCCAAGCAACTCAGATCTCTCAAAACTCGGGACTCAATTGGGATTATCTCGAGGTATCTCGAAAGCGGCTTTCAGATCACCGCCTCTGATAGACTTTTGACTTCAGAGCGATTTGTGCTTCTCAGACCAAATCATCGACAACCTCGACCCAAGTCGACCTCGAAGAAAAAAGTTTTAAAAACACCGAACACGTGTATTCCCCCATACACGCAAAGACTTCGTTTTGCACCGGACCAACAAGTGGTATCGAAAGCGGTGGTTCAACTTGACCACCTGCTTTGTTGACCAAAGTTGTATTTTCTAAAAATACTTGTGGTCTATCTGAACTGATCATATTTGTTGAATTGTTAAAAGACTCAGATAAAATGTCTTCTAAGAAACTTTCCATGTTCTCAGTGGAGAACTATGATTTATGGAGACTGAGAATGCAGGCTCACCTGTATTCTAAACATGAACGTATGTGGAGAGTGGTCTCTGAAGGGCCATTCCAATTCACTGTGGTGAATCCCAGAGGAACAGAAAATGAGAGAAACGATCCTATAGCAGAATTTCCTAAGTCTGATGACCAACTGACTCCTGAGGAGAGGAAGTTAGTCAATCTAGACTATATTTCTAAAGACACACTATACAGTACAATTGATGATGGTGTGATGGGAATGATCTCTCACTGTAATACTGCAAAAGAAATTTGGGATAAACTAGCTGTAATGTGCCAAAGCACAGATCATATCAAGGAAAACAAACTTTCAGTTGCAATTGAAAAGTTTGATAGTTTCGAAATGGATGAAGGTGAATCTATAGACAAATTGGAAGTCAGATTCACTAGCATTATGAATGATCTAAATGCACTTGGTAAGAAATATCCACAGAGAGAAGTTGCATTGAAAATTCTTAGAGGTCTTTCTAAGAAATGGGATATACATGCAAAGGGTGATTGAAAACACCAAAAACATTAATTCAATGCCATACCAACAAGTCTTCTCTGAGCTGAAGGCCTATGAGTTCGTAATTGATAAGAAATCTAAAAAGGCTGACAGCAAAGATGATTCATCATCTAGTAAGAATGTGGCTTTTAAGGCCAATGATAAAACCTGTAAAACTAGAGAGTCTGAGAACTCCCTTGCTAAAAATCAGGATGAGCTTGAGGATAAGCTAGCAATGATGGCAAGGAGGTTTGAAAGACTTAATAGTCGATATGGAAAATACAAAAACTATTACAGAATCACAGTACCGTAAGAAACCCGAGGACGATCAACAACTAAGAAGAAGAAGGACCCGAAAGTTCGAGGGATCTTCATCCAAAAGGAAGGACTCCAAGTCCAAAGAAGAAAGTGATCGGGATGATGATGCCAACAGATGCTACAATTGCCAAAAAGAAAGGTCACTTCCAAAGATGATTGTCCCGACCGAAAAGCTAAGGAGAGAAGAAGAGAAAGACAGCAAAAAGAGACAAGAAGTTCTCCAACGTAAAAGCCATGGTTGCGGAAGAACATTCTCGAGGAGGGATCTAGCTCTTCGGATGAAATATTCTTAGACAAAGAAAAGTGATGACATCCGGTCGATGGCTATTGAGGAGGTAAACTCTTCTTTCTCGTTGTTGCTCCTACACTAGCACAAGAGTTGTCAAGTTCAACTCAAAATAATATTTTGACCGATGGATTCTTTTGAGAGTCTAATGAAGGACTATGTCTTTTTTTACAAGAATCGCTAAATGAAACTCAAGAGCGGGATAAGGAAATCAAGGTCAAAAATCTTAAGTTGAAAGACTCTAGCAAAACCGAAATCACTTCTCAATTAATGGGAGCTATTGATGAACCGGATGTTCTCAAAGTACAACTCTCGTGAGAAAGAGAAGTTGATAGTGACCCTAATCGAAAAACTAGAGAAATCCACCAAGAGATTCAAATTTGATCAAAACTAAGTTCAATGACCTCTCGAGAAGCATGAAACTCTACAGAATGTGAGGATAGTGCATGTAAGAAGCTAACTCTATTGAATAACGCATCTAAAGTAATAGATGAAATTCAGAGTTACCAGAGATCCGTCACTATAAAATCTGGATTGGGATACATTCCATGGGGAACCTCACAAGGTCATCCGAATCTTTGCATCAAGTAGCAAGAAGACAATCTTTGTAAAACCAAAGGCACCCACACTTCAAAATGAAGAAATGCCCAAGGTTGTAGACAAGGGAAAAGGACCCATGGTTTCAAAGAAACTCAATGATCGTAGGAAAGCCCAAACCTCGGTGTGAAGGCTAGAAAACCCGAGCACTCACTGGAAAATTTCAGCAAGTACTTCAAAGCCTCAAAGCTAAGAATGCAAACCCCGAAAGGATCTACATCAACCATCGAGAGGAATCTTCGAAGAGAAACACTCAAAGAGAGACATTCTCAACTCAAGAGACCAAGTCCTCAAGATAATTGAAAGACCCAAATTTCAAGACAGCAACCTCGAACCCCACTTGCCTAAGGGTAAAGGTTACCCTAACCCGAAGTCAACAAAGATTCGCACCAAAACACAAAAAAGCCAAATCAAATGAACAAAAGGCCCGAACCAAAAGAAAATTCAAAAGCCCATGTTCATGCTAAAGGCTAGCACTCATACATGTGAAAACCGCTAAGGCACCCAGAGTAGTAAATGTGTATGTAGATGTTTATGGAAGACAGATCAACCACTCTAAAGTGATTAGAGTTGTCAGCATTTTGGATTCCGAAAGGTACAAATAACCTTGTAGGACCCTACACAAATTGGGTACCTAAAAATTGATCTATTTTTTCAGAGGAAAAACAAGGGCACCGAAGCTAATTGAAGATCACATAAAGACCGATGAGTAGAGATGAAAAAGACCCCGATGTATGGTATCTTGACAAAGGATGCTCAAGACATATGACAGATTCAAGAAGATACTCAAAGGACTATGTTGAACAAAGAGGCCCTCGATCACTTTTGGAGATAGCTCCAAGGGATGATCAAGGATATGGAACTTTGGAAATAGACTTCAGTTCATATCCATGGTGTTTCATATGTATCTGGATTGAAGCATAACTTGCTTTCAATAAGCCAATTCTGTGATAAGGGTTTTAATGTTGAGTTCTCTAAGAACTTATATTATGTGAAAGATGATATCTCACAGAAAGTATTACTGACTGGTACTAGAAAAGGAAAAATGTATCTTGGTTGACCGAGTTCAACTCCTAAAGATACATGTTTGGTTGTTAAAAGTTCCACAGATACCCGGTTGGTTATGGCATAAAAGAATGAATCACCTAAATTTCAAAACCCTGAATAAACTTGCAAGATTAGCTCTTGTGAGAGGGTTGCCTAATGAAGTGTTCAGTAAGGAACATATTTATGATGCGTGCCAAAAAGGAAAACAAATTAAAGCATCATTTAAAAGCAAAATAGATGTTTCTACTAAAAGAATACTTCAGTTGTTGCATATGGATCTTTTTGGTCCAATAACACCAGTGAGCACCAATGGCAGGAAATACACACTAGTAGTAGTTGATGACTACTCAAGATATACTTGGGGTCATATTCTTACTCAAGAAGAAAAGAGACTCGAATAAAAGTCGCCAAAATTATCGAAAAGGCTCAAGATTGAGAAAAATCTGAGTGTGTGGTCAAAATCGATCCGATCGACAAAGGAACCGAATTTATAAACCATATTATATCCGATTCTTTGTCAAAGAAATGGAATTTCTCATGAAACATCACCGCAAAGGACCCTCAACAAAATGGTGTTCTTTGAAAGAAGAACAGGACTCGAAAAAGAAGTTCGCAAGACAATGATAAATTTGAAGGCGATATTCCTAAAAGATTTTGGGCTGAAGCTGTCAACACTGCATGCTATTCACATAACAGATCCATGCTGACCAAGAGTCAAGGCAAAACATCCTATGAGCTTTGGAATGAAAGGAAGCCTTTTGTTTATTTCTTTCGTGTGTTTGGTTGCAAGTGTTTCATACACAATAATGGTAAAGATCAGTTGAAAACTTTTGATAGTAAAGCTGATGAAGGAATCTTAGGATATTCTGAAGTCAGTAAAGCTTTCAGAGTTTACAACTGTAGGACTCTTATTGTGGAGGAAACACCTCATGTTATTTTTTATGAATCTACTTGTGTTCAGAAGAAACAGAACATGATGCGTAAGAACCCACCAAGAGAATCACCAGATTAAGCCCGAAAAAGAATGACATGAACATCCATCAACTCGAAAGAAGAAGTCAGTCACCATCTATGATTGAAGTGACTCAGACTCAGAGAAAGAAGTTCAGGATGGAACTCAGGATGGAACTCAGGATGGTGAGACTCAGGATGGAAAGTCTTCACTGAAGGAAATCCAACACACTAAAGCTGACTAATCTGAACAGACACCGCCTCGCACTCGTATGTGATGCCAATGAAGATGTGGTCACAAAATTGAGGCAAATTCTCAATCTATCAACCAAAGGGGAACAAATGTCTCGACAATGTTCTCGGCTAGAATTTCCCGAGGAAGATGATTCCCTTTCTCCTTTCTCTTTGTTCCCTGAGTTTCTCAATTAATCAACCTAACATTTTAAATGTTGAGGATACTATTGAAGGGGGAACATCTAGAAGAAGATGGTTAGATAGTCATCCTACAAGTCGATTGTGGGTGATCTAACCAAGGTGTCGTAACAAGAAGGTTCCATGGTGAGAGTGCACTATTCTCGCCGCTTCCTATCGGAGAAAGAGCTCTTCGAGATTGGTGAAGCTCTACAAGATTCTCATTGGATTACTGCTATGCAAGATGAGCTGAATCAATTCTCAAGAAATGAAGTATGAGAGCTAGTGGATAGACCTGAAAGGCACAATGTCATTGGAACCAAGTGGGTATTTAAGAATAAAAGAGATGAAAACAACAACATTGTAAGAAACAAGGCAAGGCTAGTTGCACAAGGTTATTCCCAAGAAGAAGGCTTGGATTATGATGAAACCTTTGCACCAGTTGCAAGACTAGAAGCCATCAGATTGTTTCTTGCATATGTTGCCCACATGAAGTTCACAGTCTATCAAATGGATGTGAAAAGTGCATTTCTGAACGGTGTGCTTAAAGAAGAGGTTTATGTAGAACAACCTCCTGGTTTCAAACAGAATGACCAAGTTTACAGGCTCAGAAAAGCCTTGTATGGTCTTAAGCAAGCACCCAGAGCATGGTATGATACTATTTCTCAGTTTCTTACTGACCATGGTTTTGTCAAAGGAACTGTTGATAGAACTCTGTTCAAGATAGAAGATGGGGAAGATATCTTACTGGTTCAGATATATGTTGAAGACATCATTTTTGGATCTCCAAACCATCAGCTGTGTGAAAAGTTTTCAACACTGATGAAAGGCAAGTTTGAGATGTCAATGATGGGAGAGATGAATTTCTTTCTAGGTCTTCAAGTGAAACAATCAAAGGAAGGAATCTTCATCAACCAAGCAAAGTACACCAGGGATCTGATTGCCAAGTATGGTGTACAAAATTGCAATGCGGTTAGAATTCCTATGAATACTAACTACAAGATGGATCCTGATTCTGAAGGCAAATCAGTAAGTCATACTGATTATAGAGGAATCATTGGATCATTGCTCTATCTCACAGCAAGTAGGCCGGATGTAACATTTGCTGTTGGGATATGTGCAAGATACCAAGCTAATCCTAAGGCTAGTCACATGGAGGCTGCCAAAAAGATACTGAAGTATCTTAAGGGCACAGTGAATAGAGGATTATGGTATCCAGCTGATGATAACCTTTGAATTAACCGGGTTACTCGATGTCGATTATGGAGGTTGCAGATTGACATGAAGTCCACTACAGAACTTGTCAATTTCTTGGAAAAGTCGATATCTTGGTTTTCGAAGAAATGGACCTCGAGTAACCAAAGATCTTAATCAAGTTTTAATACATGGTCGCAGGAAGGTCTTTGTGCTCGATTCTTTGCCTCGGACAACAATTAAGGGATTATAAAGTTGTAGCCAATGAAGTACCAATATTTTGTGACAATAATAGTGCCATTGCTATTTCACAAAATCCGGTATTGCACACCGTGATGCAAGCATGTGGATATCGACATCACTTCATCGAGATCATGTCGAGAAAAAGGACATCGGGATGGAGAAAATTCATACCGATAAGCGAGAGAGTCGATATCTTGACTAAACCTTTGGTCAATCAAGATTTTAGAACTGCGGTTGAATTAGGGATGTTGGATCCAGTGTATAGAGTAAAATCAAAAATTGAAGGTTTTCGGATGCATGAAGTTTTCTCGAGAATTCTCTTGAGAAACTCGGGATAAAATTGAAATACCGAATCGAGTCTCGAGAAACTCAGATTCTTCAAGGTCAAGATTTTCAAGATATCTTGAACCCATTCAAGACTCAAAGATCATCATAATGACATTTTTATCAAGGTCAATACTCAAGAAGACCGATAAGAGGGAAATTAGTCCAAGAAGTAATGACTCATGCGACTCATTTATTGCTTAAGTGAAACTCAAGAATCATTCGCAATAAATACAAAACACCGAGGAATGTTTTTGGGATCTTTGAAATTCCTAAAAGGTCAACAAATATTAAATGCTCTGTTACATTTAATCACCAATGAAGTTAAAATGGCGGCTTACTTTTCGGGATCGACCTTTCAAGATACCGATTAATCGTGGATTAATCTTAACCGTTGCTTTTCACCAAACCGGTACGACTTCCCACGATCTCGAGCTATTTAATCCTTTGAAAATCATTCAAGCCAAATTTTATTGAAACCCTTCGTTCCCAAAAACCCTCTGCAAATAAATCCCTTTTACCCAGAAAAACTTCATTGCTCAAAACCCTAAATCTTCAAATCTCAAATGGCTCCTACCATGTTCTAAAAATTAGCCGAGATAAATAAGCCATGGTATGAGTACGTGGTTTCTTTGGAGAGTACCACCAATGCCAAGCACGAAGAAGAGGCGCTCCATTTAATCCGATTGGCGAAACTGACGAACCTCTTCGCAAATCGACCGGAGGCAGAGTATACTCCCGAGGTAATAGAGTTTGTCGCTAATTTGGAAATAAATGAGGATGATTGTATAGAGTCAAAGATTTCTATTTCTCATCTTGAACAATCGATGAAGTATGTGGATTTTGTTCGAGAGCTCTACATTGTCCCTAAGAACTTAAACGACGTATTTGAGTTGTGCGATAGGGGAGATGATCCCTCATTGTATATGTTGGGACGGGAGCAGGAGTATCTTGATAAGGTTGCTGAGAATCCTATTAAGTTTGAAGCCACTCTGCATAAGCGGCATCTAAAGCCAAAATACAGAGTGTTGATGGATATTGTTGGAAAGTGCATCATGAGTCGATCTGGAAGCTTTGAGCAGATAAGCACTCCCAAACTCCGACTAATGGTGGCAATTGAGGACTCACCCACCAAGGAGTTCAACTGGTTGAAATATCTAATCAAGGTGGTGAGTGAGCAAGCCAAGGTCATAAAAAGGGAGGAGGATGGGGCAATATCTATCAAAGGCAGAATCCTCCACGCCACCAAAATAGCCTTTATTTTGGAGATGTGCCGAGAGGAGGAGGATATCTTCATCAAATCTACTCCATTCCCTAAGTCCAAAATAATGTTCAAGCCCATTGCTGCAAAGAGGACGATTAGAGGGAAGAAAGAGAAGAAAGTGGAATCACCAGTTGCGGATGCTGCTGAAGAAAGCCAACAAACCGGGGGGAAGGTCTTGTTGGATGCCAAGAAGGAGCATGGTGAGAAATTGAAGAAGCAGAAAACCCTTGCTCCTAAGCGCAAAAGAATGGTGGTTCTCACCGATGATGATGAGGAAAGTGAGACTGAAGAGATTCAAATGAGAGCCAAACCGCTTTCGTAAATCGCCTTTACTTGTATTGGCTCAGGCTATCTCAAAGGCACAGAATCAAACTGAGGAGCAAGTCTTCTATGAGGTTCTTGAGACGTCACTCAGTTCTGATAAGTTTTCTTAGGAAATATTCCAAGGACCTCAGACCTCAGAAAAAGTACAGATTCCCTCTGAGGAAGTGCCGGCTCAGACCGCAGAAGATGCTCAGATTCCTGCTGAGGATGTGCCCACTCGCCTCGAGCAAACCGAAATTCCCACCGAGGAGGCGCCACTCGGACCTCGTAACCAAGTCGATTCAAATCGGAGGAATCTGCCCAAACCTCGAGTTTGCCGAGCCTCGAGAGAGGCATTTAATTTTGATGAGCTTCTGAATGAGCTCTTAGTCGACCTTTCAGTAGAGTTTCCAACTGAACCTGAGAGTCCGATGCTCAAGAAAGGTGAAGCTGAAGAGACCGAATGGTGAAGCAAGGGGGAACGGTTCATTCTTGACCGCTACCCTGAGCTGAGCTCATTCCCTGACCTCCAAGACATCTTCTTCAGATTGAGGTCAACGGTCTACATCCTCAACCAAACTCTTCCGGAGATGCTAAACATTGCTTCATTCAGAGGCGAAGACTGGGGGAACGAGGAGACAACTTTTCTCACTGAATTCTCAGGGTTCAGGAAAACCAAGCTCAGGATGAAAATTTCTGATTTTGATGAGTCCGGTGCGCAGAGAGAAGGTTCTTTGAGAGGAAAAGCTATCGGGTTGGTTCCCCGAGCTCCAAAGATAAATCTCAGGATGGGGACCAACAAGGGGATGATGAGAGTCAATCTCAGAAGGAGAAAGACTCAATCGATCTTGATCAGTCATTGTCGAACATCCTCGATCAAGTTAGCCTTTCGTAACTTTTTGACACTATTGATAATTATGCCAGGATTACTGAAGTTCCTACCTTTAACTCTGTAATGTCTGATATGCAGACTGAGGCTCAGGTGGACACCCAAGCTCAGGGTGAATCTGAAGTCCCAGTTCAAACTGAAGCTCAGGTTCAGACTGAGACTCAGGATGAACAAACTAACTTCGAGGAGGCGCAAATTGATCGATATACTCCCCGAGATTGATCTCACCCCACTGATGGTAAAGATGGAGAAGGTTGAGCCGATCCTGAACAAAGTTGCTCAGATCGAGGAGGCATTGGCCAACCAAGCACAGAAGATTGATAGCTTGAGTTCTTCTTCAGAACTGGTGCAGCTTCAGGATACTCTGACAGACAAGCTGACCTCCATGGAAGGAAAATTAGAAGAAAAGATGGAGGGGGTCAAGGCTGAGATTAATGCAGAGCTGAAGCAGAAGCATCAGGAGCAGACTCAAAATCTAGAAGCAAGATTGGTAGAGAAGAGTGAGATGCTGGTGAAGAACGCTGTTGAGAAAATGAGCTCAATGCTCATGGCCAAGATGACAGATATGTTCAAGGAAGCTCTCTCAAGCCAATTTGCTCATCTGTCTGAAGAATTCTCTGTGGCGAAGAACCACCTCAGAAGGCTCGAGGAGGAGCAAGATCAGATGGCAGGGGAGGTGCGGAGTGTCAGTAAAGAACAATACCATATGGACACAACACTCTCCAGGCTTCTGCCAGAGTATGGTTCCAAGAAGGGGGAAAGACCTGGAGCTGATCTCAGGGTTTTATTGGAACATACTCTGAAGGGCAAGGTTGTAAAGGAAGCTGAGAAGAAGATCATTGTCGAAGCCATGAAGGAGATAGAAGCCACTGAGAAGCTTAAGTTCAAGGAGGTGGAGAAGCCAGTCTACACTCAGGTTTCAGAGGAAACAATGCAGGAAGTTGTTGTAGAGAAACTGAGTGGTAGAGGAAGGATTGGTACAAGCCTAGCTGGTGCTGAAATGCCCATCAAGAGAAAGGCTATGGCGATGGAAGAGCCTGAGGGCAAAAGAGCAAAGGCTTCTAAGCCAGTTCAGAGGAAATTGATACTGGGTATTGAAGATTCTGAAGTCGAGCTAAAGAAGAAGGTCTTCCATACCAGAAGCATTCTGAAAACACTCCAGATTGAACAAGCGAAGAAAGCTGATGCTTCTGTTTCTGGTGTACCAGTGATCAGAAAGAAGGTAGAAGAAGAGCAGAAAAGAAGGAGTGGGTTCAAAAAGTTCGCAAGCAAGAGGAGAGGGAACACTAAAGCACAAAAATGGCCGCACGTTGACAAATGGATGTCAGTCCATCTCAACGATGCGTGGGAAGAAATCAAGAGAACCTTCTGGTTCTACTATGATGTGCTCAGAGAATGGAGAGGGGAGAGCTCAGATCCGAATGAGGCTTTCATCGATTATCTCCTGACCTTCTATCCTAAATATCTTCAAGGATGGATAAATCTTGCGGATGAAGGAAAGGTGCAGATAATCGCCCCTGGTCCATACGTGTACCCTCCTCCCAGGCTGGAGAATGGCTGTGTGAATGAGAAAGCCATTGCTCAAGAAATATCTCAGTACGCCAGGGAACAATCCTGATATCATCAAAGAAAGAGATGCGCTGAAAAGAAGATATTACGGAATGTTCAACCTTGAAGTCCCTGCTGATGAGGTGGAAGAGCCGAACTGAAGAGTCGAACTGAAGAGCCGAGCTGAAGAGCAGAAGAAGACAGAAGATGAAGACTCAGAAGATTCTTGTAATCATTTATCTTTTTTTGTCTTTTTGATTTTGTTTGATAAGATTCATTGTAACTTGTAACAGTCTACCTATCATCAATGAAAACTTATCATTTATGCTCAAAAGATAATATCTCATTATCTTATTTACATGTCTTTTAATTTTGATATGCCTGAATGATTGTCTCTGAGATTAATTGATTGAGAAATTAAGTATTTGGTGATGAATCCTTTGAGAGATTCATTACTGAAGAAATTGTTGTGAGAATCTCTGTATGGAAATTATTGGGAGATTAATTGTTAAGAGACTCATTATTTATGGGGGAAAATTGTTGAAAATAAAACCAATCTTGTAATAGAATAAACTGAAACCTGAGTATAGGTTAAGTATGTGTGTAACAAGATAGGTTTTGGCATCATCAAAAAGGGGGAAATTGTTGGGAGATGAATTTAATAAAGATATGATTTTGATTAGATCCCAAAACCCCGAAAGTATGACATGTTCGTAATAATCTTGATAGTTGAGTCGATTCGGGTTTTAGAGTATTCGGGATGTTATCTCGCAAAATGTATAGTCGCAGATATAGATCGTTAGATCTCAAGATTCTCAAGAATTCAAGAAGTTTCAAAGAAACCGGTTTCAAGATGAAATCAAGTTTCAAGTTTCAAAGATGAAACGAAGAAATCAAGTCTCACGAAAATCGAGATATCAAGACTCAAGATGAAATCGAGATATCAAGACTCAAGATGAAAATCGAGATATCAAGACTCAAGATGAAATCGAGGAAATCAAGACTCAAAGATGAAGACTTCAAGATATCGGTCCAAGACATCCAGAAGACTCGTAAGACGCCAAGACTCGTAAGACCTTAAGACTCGAAGACTCGAGGACTCGTAAGACTCAAGACACGTAAGATGTAAGATCAAGAATCAAGATCAAGAATATTGAAGGCACAAGAATTCATCAAGAGTCGAGAATGTCTTGAATGCTCAAGATAAACCTCAATGTTCCGAGACACCGAACATATCTATCTCAAGGATGCAATCTTGGAAGATCGCGATTCCTTAGAAAAATATATATTTGCCAAGACATTCAAATGCGCATAAAAGGAATTAAGACAAAGTGTTGTTAAGGTTATATCACTCGAGATTGTAACCAAAAGAGCCGCTGAGTTGTCTACCTTTAACCGGAGACAAAAGTCAAAAAGAGAAGACAAAGATTGCACCATAATCGACATCGACAACGACAGTGTCAACGAAAAAATTTTTGAAGTACTAAGTTCCAGATCGCAAAAAGTGAAGACCGCTACATGAAAGGTTATTGCCTAAAACGTGTTAGGGAGTGTCAAACCCTAAATATAGCTGTTTCTCACACACCATAAGAGGAAACTCTCGGAGCTATCTCTACAACGGATAGTTTTTTTCAAGAGTGACCTTGGTGTATGCCTAAAAATACTTGTGACCTTTTTCATTGAAAGGTTACGGGAAATTTGTAAGCAACTCAAGAGCTCAAACTTATTATTGCAAGTTGAAGCACTCGAAAAACTGAGAATTTCCCAAGTGCTTTAAATCGAAGAGAGCTCATTCCACTAAGCCTAGCTTGATAAGATATATCCAAAGTTTAGTCGAGATATCCTAGCCTTTGCATTGTTCTTTATTGTAAAGGATATCTCATCCTAGTTGGAAACCAACCAAGAAACCCCAAACCCTTTGTAAGGTAGTTTGAGTGTGATTGTTGGTGAGATTGGAGTTGTAAAGAGTGAGTAAACTACATTGAGGTAGTCGAAAAGCTCTGAGAGGAGAAGTGAGTAATCTATCTTGGATGAGCCGAAAGCTTGTGTGAGTTTTGAGTTAGTAAACTACGAGGTAGTCGAAAAGCTCAAAATTAGAAAGGTTAGTAAACTACAGAGGTAGTCAGAAAGCCTTAGGAAGTGATTAGTGAATTTCTCTGAAAAGATCAGGGAGAGTGGACGTAGGAGCTTGAGTCTCTGAACCACTATAATATGTTGTGTTCTTTGCTTTCTATTTTGCTTGATTTATCTGTTGCATTACTTTGTCTTGAAAGCATATTTTCACTGATATTTCAGCTTGGAATCAATCCAATTTGAAAGTTGCATATAAATTGAATCACAAACCTAGTCACTATTCCATTAAAGGAAGGTTTTTCAAAGAAAAGCTTAAAACGAGTATAAACTAAGGCCAACCATTCCAAGACATCCGAGTAGCTAGAACAGATAGTTACCAAACTGAACTTACTCTTCTGAGGGTTCAGTAAGTTAGTTATCTGATCCAAGCAACTCAGGATCTCTGAAAACTCAGGACTCAGTTGGGATTATCTGAGGTATCCGGCGGCTTCTCAGATCACGTCTCGGATAGACTTTGACTCGAGTGATTTGTGCTTCTCAGACCAAATCATCGGACAACCCCGACCCAAGTGACCTCGAAGAAAAGTTTAAAAAATCTCGAACACGTGTATTACCCCCCCATACACGTGTAAAACTCGTTTGCACCGGGACCAACAGTCTTGTGTGAAATATTGCACACTAAGGTTATGTGCAATACAACATAAATAAGGCAAAAGTTGCCTAAATTTCACGGGTCAGTAGGGCCGGTCGTCGGGTTGGTTGGCCTTGCAGGGGCGCTGACAAATGGTTCAGTTGGTCTTGGTAGATATGTTTTTATAGAATGATATCTTTATCAAATATGTGTTGTAGCCTAGTGATTCAGGTTTGTTGCTAATGAATTTGGTCGTAGGTTCGATTCCTATTGTACACATAATTTTTTTTAATTTTTTTTTGTCAAATTTTTGTGTGTTACTACATCTATGTATAAGTGTTACTACATTGTTATATTGAAAAAACTTCACATCTTACGTAATACTTAATAAAATATATCGTAACACATAAATATTCATAAGGTAACATGGGTCACAAGGTAACACATTATTGTTCATATGGTAACACATGAGTATTCACATAGTATTACGACGATATATGAATATTGTTACATATTACTAAAAAAACATGTGTTACTACATGAACAAAAAGTGTTACCTTATGAAGAAAAACGTGTTACCACATAAACAAAACCAGAACAAACGCGAAAAGAAATCCCCAGTCCAAAATTACAGATTTATATAACAACTTGATGTGTTACTACATGAACAAAAGAGTGTTACCCTATGAGCAAAAGAGTGTTACTACATGAACAAAAACCAGTACAAACACGAAAAAAATCATCAGTATAAAATTACAGATTTACAGAACAGCGTGAAAAACCGTATGAAGAAAAACGTGTTACCACATAAACAAAACCAGAACAAACGCGAAAAGAAATCCTCAGTCCAAAATTACAGATTTACATAACTTGATGTGTCACTACATGAACAAAAGAGTGTTACCCTATGAGCAAAAAAATGTTACTACATGAACAAAAATTAGTACAAATACGAAAAAAATTATCAGTATAAAATTACAGATTTACATAACAGCGTGAAAAGCCATATGAAGAAAAACGTGTTACCACATAAACAAAACCAGAACAAAAGCGAAAAGAAATCCCCAGTCCAAAATTACAGATTTACATAACAACTTGATGTGTTACTACATGAACAAAAAAGTGTTACCCTATGAGCAAAAATGTGTTACTACATGAACAAAAACCAATACAAACGCGAAAAAAAATCATTAGTATAAAATTATAGATTTATAAAACAACGTGAAAAGAGTGCAGAAGGATCTGAAAGACTGCTTCACAAAATCATAGAGAATCACCTGTAAATTTGCGAGGATGAGAAAATTGAAGAAAACAAAAAGAATATGGAAGAGAAAAAGAAAAGGAAGAACAAGAGAAGAAGAGGGAAAAACCTAGAGACGCACCACCATCAAAATCAATCGATGATCCGGGTCGTTTGTTGTTGCAACGAGAGAAGAAAAAAAGAAGAAATATGCCTCTGTGATCACGAAGTGAAGATGAAGGAGGAAGTCCATTAACCCGCCAGCAATCTGCCCTAACCCGACCTGTTATTTGACCCGCGAAAAAAAAAAAAACTCAATTGCACATATTACTTATATGTAATAATGCATACAAGTTTTTGTCTACCATTAATTATAAAGAGTGTTATTTAGAGAAGCTAAATTTTCATCAAAAAATATTTTTGTTGCTCCTATAAATTATTGGTAAATGTATATAGGGAAAATCGGATGTCAATAAGAGGCAGCTAGTAGCAAGGAGAGGCGAATAGGAAAATAGGCGAAACTTTTCATTCTTCCCCCTTTGATCTGTCAATCTCTCTCTCACCTCTCTTTAAATTTCATTCCAATCGCAGTTTCATGTCAAACCAACAGATTCATATTGATTCTGAAGGAGTAGTTGCGTTGTAATTTAATAATTGACGAAATTTGGGTGAATTTTTTTCAATTGTACGAAGATCGAAAAAATGCCGAATATGTTGTACGTGACGGCGACGCCGCCGACAGATCTCAATCGGAATACAGAGTGGTTCACGTATCCCGGAGTGTGGACCACCTACATCCTCATAGTCTTCTTCTCATGGCTTCTCGTCCTCTCCGTTTTCGGCTGCTCTCCCGGCATGGCTTGGACCATCGTTCATCTCTGCCATTTCCTCGTTCGTTTTCCTTTTTCATCATGATTCATCTTCATAATTTTTCTTTTTCTATGCGATATATAACGACGATTGAATGATTATGCTACTCATCCAGATATTGGGTTTTATTTTTCTTGTTGTTCTAAAATGTGATCCATTTGCTCTGTGATGCTCTTTAGTTTTGTATAGAATAGTGGTTATTTTTTTATAACCGTTGAGGGCTGAATTTGAGTTCGATGCCTATGCGTTGCATGGTGGAGCCGAATCATTTGTAGATAGGGATTCGGGAAAACTGGTTTTTAAACAATACCTATTTCTTACTGTTGACATCCTATATGTAACTTAATCTATGTGATTGCTAAGGGAGCTGGCTCAGTCTTGGGCCATTTACTAGTTGATGAAAGAATCTTTTATTGTGTAGCTTTCTTCGCATGACTTAATGGTGGGATGGGATCTAATATTTTCTATATTCTAACATGTAATTTATTGATTGATTGATGCTTACTAAAAGAGGCAGCCTTGGGGAGTATTTACGAGTTCAAGTGTGTCGGCCTCTTACTAGTTGTCACATAATGCTTACTTGTGTGATCTTTAGAAGAACATATGTGACTCTATGACTGAGGTGTTTAATGTTTTGAATAACATTCCCATCGGTAAATAACTAAATATAAGCATCTGATGTATTGCAATGTAAAACTCATTTTATATACTTAATCTGCAAGAATTTTTGCTTATTTTTCCTATCGAGAAATGTCTTCATTAGTGAGTTAACTAAACAATATGATATCATCCTTCCATGGTTCAATCTCGTATTCCTCTTTTCCTCGTGAGTCTAATAATAAATGCTACAGTAAAAACTTGATCCCCCAAAACAATTTGTTGATTGTGATGACATGTAAGTGTTCTTACGTACCTATTTTGTGTAATAAACTATAAGCTCAACAAAAATGGGAATATTCTGATTACTGTGATCAAGTCATGGCACAGAGTCTCTAATGATGTATGATTTTTTATGTGGTCAATAGTACATCCACATGGCTCATTTCTGTATCCATGTGGTTGAGAACTCTTAATTTCAGGTTTTAAGTTCTTTCTGAGTCGAAAAAAAAATCCCAATTCCTTTATGTACGTAACATGGTGACCTTACTGGTGTTTTTTTGTTCTCAGGTCACATATCACTTCTTTCATTGGAAGAAGGGAACACCATTTGCAGAGGATCAGGGTATCTACAATCGATTGACATGGTGGGAGCAGATAGATAGTGGCAAGCAGCTCACTCGCAACAGGAAGTTTTTGACTGTCGTACCACTAGTGCTGTAAGTTTTCTTGTTTGGTTATTTATAATATTTGGAGCTAAGCAGTCGTGCTACATTTCTCTTATAAAAGTTCTGTGATATATAAATATACGTTTGTGAACTAGTTTTGTGTGCCTTTTATGTTTGTTGATCAGTTTGAGTGTTTTCTAGTATTTGTGTTATTATTAGGAATTAATCTTAAGGTTTGTACCAATTATTTGTTTGACTCCTTTGAGCTTGGGGAGCTGAAGGGTGCGTACTGCATAGGACTGGGGGCCGGGGGTTGAATTGGGGCCATTTTTTGGACATCATCTTGCGATAGAAGAACAAATGGAGAAGTGGATTTAGAATCCTCAACCTATTGTGGAGTTAAAGAAGGGAAAAACCTAGAGACATACTTCCTTGAGGAACTCTGCCTATAAGTTATTACTTCCTTGGTTGATGGCCTTTTAGGGATTTTTTGTGTCCTTTCTTTTTATAGACCACTTTCGGGTCTACGTGCTTCTTTCTTTTCTTTTTATAATATTACCTTCACTAGTCATTTGGCCTTCCTCTAGTCATGTTACTTGAATCTTCTTTTTTCCAGGAGTTTGTGTCAATTCTCACTAAAAAAATTGCAGTGACGTATATCCATTCACTTTATTTTCATAAAGTCATTCTTTCTCAGGTTATGTTTGTTTCAAGTTTTAAGGGTTATTGGTTGTTTACACTGGGTAATGTAGTAATATAACAAAACAGAAGTTTAGATGAACTAGTTTCTATTGTTATGATTGCGTAGGATATCATAATATTGTCTGTGCACTGTCTTATTCTGCCTTGATTTTGCTGTTTGCTTATCCATTTTTAAGGTTTTTAGCAGTCAGTAAATGTCTTAAGATATTTTATGTTGTAATTGTTGTTTGTCACTCTATAGGACAACTTGAATAGGCATTAAAGTGAAAAAAACATGTCTGTCCATCCACTTTATCGTTTTGAGTGTTGTTTTTTCCTACAAACACGCTTCATAAAGACTCAGTCGCTTGCATCTCACATTCTTTTTCTTCCTCCAAACTTTTCTAGGACGCTTACAGTATTGTTTGTGAAGTGCAATCTACATGTTTTTCTTGTTCCAATAGTTTCCATGCACATTATTATTTTGCTGTTTTGCTACATTTTTTCATCCAAAGTGGATTTATATTTAATAATGCAATCTGTGCATCAAGTTAAACAGTTGTCAGCACAATGCATCATCAATATGAGCTGAACTAGCTTGACACAAATACCATCTATTACGGTTTCTATTTTGGTTCAGGGCAAAGTAAATTGAATGTTTTTGTATGTGTTAGTTAGCTTGAAAAATTGCATTGAATAAATTTCTGTTTAATTAAACCATTCCATCTTTTCTTTTTGATGGCAGGTACTTGATAGCCTCACACACAACAGATTATCGACATCCTATGATATTCTTCAACACAGTAGCAGTTTTCATTCTGGTGGTTGCCAAGTTCCCTAATATGCACAAAGTTCGTATATTTGGAATAAATGCTGATCAATGAACTTAAATCAATTGAAATTCGAATTCAGATTCTCCCCACTTTAACAACGGAAGTGAAAAGGATTGAATAGCATCACTTTGTCATATATAAAGTGCTGCCCTCTGGTTATTCTACATGAAACTCTCTTTGTACTAGTCAAGTTCTGAAGTTTTGCAATAGCTATAAACTTTTATTTTACCTTATATCATACACGGAGAAGTACGGTTTTCCCAAGATTTGATTGATTTTTCCATTGTGTTCATAAGGTTGTAGAAGATTTCTCTTATGAGTTGAGTTCTTACATGAGCTTTTGGAGTCTGATGCTCGCGTTTATTATCATGAAATAATATTTGGTTGTAATTGTCTGAAAGAAAGATGTTTTTATTGGTGGGTGTTACGAGTGATTTGAACTTGGAGAAAGCGAAGATGACATAGCCAGAGTAGGGGTGTTTTTGTAAACTCCAAGAATATGATCATATTCTAAGAATTAATCTTCGGAATTAGTCTTCGCATGGGGAATGAATGCCCCGAATGAAATTCAATAATTGATTCGTTATATGGTGATGTTTAATGAGAATTTTAGTAAAGAATTTGGAGGCTAGTAGAATAGCTATGATCTTTTGTTTGCATTTCAAAATTTGTAACTGAATTGAATTTCCTGATTTCATAAACGAGAAACAAAGCAAAAAAACCGAACATAATTTCACTTTTTGCCGATTAATTATTTCGGTTTTGACTTTATAAGTGGTTTTAAAAAAATCTATTCTTAAAATTTAGGAAATTTTAAAATCTTGATATAAGGTATGTGTTAGTTTTTGGGTTTTTGAGTAGCTTGAATTTCAAAATTTAAATCCTACTTATCACTTAAAAAGTTTTTATAATTTTGGGCCTGAATTAAATAATTCATTTAAGAATGTTAATTTTGGGACTCTATAGTAAATTTATCAGATACATTGTCTATATATTTTATTTTTAAAATTTGATATATTTTTAAGATAAATTTCATAATATTTGAAAGATAATCCAAATTGCTGCCAAAATATTTATTAATCTATAATAAAATCTTAGTAGTAGAATTGGTCAAAAGATTTGTTTTCAAATAAAAACGAAGAAATATTAAATATTAATGCAGAAATATTAATGCAAAATTCCCTGAAATTAAGAAAATAGAGGGAACACATCTCGATCTGCGTGCAAGTATCAGAAACAAGATTCGAATTTTGGTGGTGTAAATGGAAAAGAAGAGGGTTATGAGAGTGGTTTGGAAATATCTTCTGATACTGGAAGGTGGGAACCCAAGGATAGAGGGAACACATCTCGATCTGCGCGCAAGTATCAGAAACAAGATTCGAATTTTGGTGGTGTAAATGGAAAAGAAGAGGGTTCTGAGAGTGGTTTGGAAATATCTTCTGATACTGGAAGGTGGGAACCCAAGGATAGAGGGAACACATCTCGATCTGCGCGCAAGTATCAGAAACAAGATTCGAATTTTGGTGGTGTAAATGGAAAAGAAGAGGGTTCTGAGAGTGGTTTGGAAATATCTTCTGATACTGGTGAAATTCAGGGTAATCAAGATTGAAGGAGCTCAGAGTTAGTGAGGAGTTTGTGAGCATCAATAATCAGCTCCAGGAGGATGAGGTATTGTTATTGGTTAATTTGTTTGAATCTTAAAAAATGTTTCTTCTCTGGTTTTGACAATTGATTTAATAATTGAATTGCCTGGATTAGTTCTATTACTTAATCCTATACATCATCATATTTTTGTTTAATTTGCTACCTGGTTATTGATCTCAGCACTAGTGCTAAACGATGCTTGTAAAGTTGAGGGTATATTGACCTGCTTCTGCCAAAGATTGATATTTCTATCTAAGTTTTCATTCCTTGACAAACAAGGTACTTTGGTTCCGGAGTAAATTAGGCACTTATCACTATACTTTGTAACTTCTATTAACAATAACATTCAATGATCTAATATGCTGCTTCCCTAAGGATAGGTTTGTTTTGGGATTAAAGTGGGCAGGGGAATTCCTTACTTTGAAGTCCGATTTTAAAATCCTGATCAATAGTTAAAATATATGTTTGTTTTAGGATTTTATAGGGTAGGATGGTGGAAAACTAAAACTTTATACACGAGTTTGGATTGTTAGCACACAACTTGTAGGTCCCGAACGGGTTTTGTGAGGGCAGAAGTCTAGAGGGGAGGGGTGAATAGACTTCAGAAAACTTTTCGTCTAAGATCGGTGTGAGAGCAAGTTGCTTTGATCAGTCTTGAGTGAATCGGTTTGGATCGATATCCAACTTATTGATCGCTCGATGGCGGATCGATTCGGTTATCTATCGGTTTAACTAATGTGCGGAAGCAAGTTTCTAACCCGTGTGAAAAACCAGTTTTAAGATCAGATTCTGCAGTCTGTTTTTAATCAGATGACTAAAGTGTCAAACTGATCAGATCAGTTGCTTGATGCAGACTGAACCTAACTCAGAATATGTATGCAGTTTAAACTCAGGTTGTGTGCAGTAGTGTAAAGCAGGTAAGAACAAGTAAATACACACAAGATTTTTATAGTGGTTTGGACAACCAGTTCTACGTCCACTCTTCCCTATCAGCAGAGGGCACCAACTTAACCAACTTGGACTTAGTTTAATGTGTTAGTCCAACACAGTACAACCAACAGATATTTCAAGAGTTCTCACTCAACCGATCACAGAGATCAGAACTAGAAGCCCTAGTCTGAAATTTTGCTAAACAAAACTTAACCTAACTTTGTGGGTTTGGGTATAAGATTTGTTGTTGTTCCAACTGGAAATCTATCCTAGTATTTGGGTAGCCTAAAGCTAAAGAATGAGATTCCTATGCTAAGAACAATGAGATGAACACTTAGAAATATTCTTCAAATTGTGTTCTTCGTGCGGAAATTTTCTTGTGCTTGAGCTTGATGATAATTTCCGTGTCTTCACTATGAAGATTAATCTCATATTTATAGACCTCGAAATCAAGTAGCCGTTGGAGAGCAATTTGAATTTCAGGCTATATTTGGTAGTTTGCAGGCTTGATGTGACGTGCTTCAGGAAGGCCATGCCGTCTTTGTGCACATTTGTCCTTCTTAGCCGTTTGCCCTGATACGCCATATCCTGCAATGTCAGCTTTGTACATAAGTGTCGATCCCTCATTGGCTAACAAGGACACTTATTCGGCGTCTTTGTAAGGCCAACTATGTTGACATTCTTCTGGTCTGATTTACACCGTATGCCTTGGATAAGCAATTAAGCTTATCACTTTTCTGACTAGGCAGAACTGATCAACACTTCTACAGATCAGTTGCCTTGAGTCTACTGTTATGGTTGTCTTAGCTTCAACCAATCAACTCTTGATGTCTTCGTAGAGTAGGTCTTCTGGTCTGCTGCGTCTTGAGAATAATGTCTTCTGATTCTCGCTACTGATCTTCGCTACTGATCTTGACCTGTCTTGTGGAATTTGAGTTTCTCCTCAAGATATGTGACCTAGTCTAATACATCAGTTGTCTAACATGTTCAGCTGGTTTCCTATCATATCATCAGTCGACTAACAGATTCGACTGGTCCTATTACAACTGTTTTGGAACTTCCATCAAAACTATAAATTTCCCAACAATTTTCCCCTTTTTTGATGGAACCAAAACATTTACTAGAAAGAATGCTGACAAAATTAAACATAAGTAAAAGAGACCGTGAATCAGAAGACAAAGAGAGTTTGTCTTAAGATCAGAAAAGTAGAATTTTCATTAATGATAACAATTTTACAAGTACAATTAAATCCTATTCAGATCTTTACAAAAGTAAGTCTTATGATTCTCAGTATATCTCTTCCTCCGGAACAACACACATTTCAAACAGTCTTGCCTTGATTTCTGCTACCTTGCTTTCTTCAAAAATATCATCTTGTGCCAAACACATGTTTAGCGTAGCATTGAAGGCAATTTTGTCGAGCTTTCCATCTGCAGTCTTCTTATACTCCATGATCTTGACTTCGGGGGCAACTGGTATGCAGCTTAACTTCTTGGCCTCCCTCATGACGTTCTCATAAAATTTTGGATGTTTGTTACTCAACCAGTCTCTGAATATTTCGTTGATTTCGACGTTGGTTGGGATAACCTGATTGATGTATGCCGAGATATACCATTCTCCTTTAATCTTCTTCCATTCAGCCGCCATGTTCCTATCCTGCTTTACAATTACATCAACATCACCATCCAGAATAGGCTCCACGAAATGTGAACCTTCACCAGTTTCAGCAACGAGTCATTTCTTCTTCTTTTGCTTGTAAGCTTTGTCAAGATTCGATGCTTCTTCCATTCTTCTTTTCCTATCCAGCTCAGCTTTTCTTAACTCTTCAGCTTTTCGTTTTTCGGCAAGATCCAGCAATTTCTTCTTTGTCTCAGCAGCAGGTTTCTTACCCTTCTTTTCTGATCTTGCCTTTTCATCTGACTCCGTCGATGAAGAGATGTCTTCAGTTTCTTCCAATGTTGCAGTTGTTCGAGCATCCTTTTGAATCCTTTTCTTGTCAAGCTTTATCTGAATGTCAGCCACGTAATTTTCCACCTGGTTGAGTTTGTCTTGTACTACAGCATCTTTCTCTTCTTCCCCCTTTTTGGTTCCCTCAAAAAGCGTCTTTAATTCAGTGCTGAGGTTACCAATTGATTGGATAAGAGATTGCTGCATCGCTTTCACAGCTGGAGACTCAATACCAGTTTCAACTCGATCTTGATCAACAACTGCCAGCATAGACGTTTGGGCAGTATCCACCACATTGTTGACCTTGCTGAATAACGTGTCGAGCTTGTCAGCAGACGAGTTGACCCGTTTGGTTGCTTCAGAAAGCTCATTCTTCATTTGGGTCAACTGGGCCATCTTTTCATTCATCATTTGCGTGAATTGCTGATTTCTTGTTTCTTCAATCTTAGCCATACGCTCGTTTACCTCAACCATTTTGTCAGTAGTAATATCTCTCAATTCTTCATATATGCGTGCGCAGTGAGACGATACATGCTCTCTCTCAGTGCGGATGTCTTTCTCGATTTGACGGAGAAAAAAAAAGCTGACATCGTCCCTGAACATATGTGCCATATTTGCCCTGAAAGAGTTCTTGATATACTTCATCAGATTCTCTTCAAAAGATGGAGAGGTTTGGAGAATCAGACGACTGAGTCAAGCATCGTCGAAGGGCCTTCGACCTCCATTTCTTCAAATTTTGACTTGCCCCAAAGATCGGATCTATGAAGTGTTAATTCTACTGATTGTGCCTCAGCTGATGGGGACTCTGCCGCATCTCCCACATCAACGTCATCGGCAGCTTCCACAGGCTCCTCAACAATTCGGATTTGCTTCGCTGTCTGCTCTGTGTTGGCCATTTGCTCAAAGATCTCCTCAATGCTGATTGGACCGACATCAGCAGCTTCTTCGTCCTCATCAGAATGTGGCACATTCCTCATTGCCCTGCTGTATTTGACCATCTTATGGGTCATCTCTCTATGAATGGGGGTATCTGGCATACCCAACTGTCTCGTGATGAGTCCTGCAACAGCATCATCTGACAAGAGATCAGGTGCAGTTTCGACCCCAACAACTTTCCTCATCTGCAGCTCATATTCTAGGAATGAATGAATTCCACCCTTCTGCTCCAATACATCCCCAAAGTCCTCAAATTTCTTCAATCGGATGTCCCGCCATGTAAGCACATCCAGTATCGTAGCCTTGGCGTCTGGTTTGAGGACTAGTTCTGGGTATCGTTCCTCAATCATCTTCTCCAAATGTCTTCTGATGACTTTCTCAGTATAGGACAAGGCTTCTGCTTGTGGAGAAGATGATGGGAGAGGAGGAGACAACACAACAGACTCTGGAACTGCTTGTACAGGCTCATTGGCTTCTGGAGGCTCCGAATCAGGTGATGAGACCTCCAGGTGGGCAGAATCAGTTGAGGCCAGCAGAGCAGTATGAATTGGCTCAGTCCTCGCAGGGCCCTTTGATGCTTGTCCTGGGCCATTGGGTAGCTTGCTGATCGGAATGCGATCATCATCCAAATCAGACGACTCGTCCACTAGTATCGTCTGTCGATTTTGTTTGCCTTTACCAGCAACCTCCGTCACTGGTGCAGATCTTGCTTTCTTGGCAGCTGGTTCCTTGATAACGACTCCCTTTTCTGGCTTCCTGGTGGTTGCCTTTCTCTTCTGACCACCTTTACCTGCCCTTCGGACTTCAAGTGCTGATTTAACAGCAGCTTCAGCTATATCATCAGCTGGGCCAGGTATCAGTCGGTTGATGATCAACATTTTCTTGTGAGCGAGCTTGTACGGGATCATCTCATCCTCACTCCACTCCCTGTCCCTCATAAGGTCAATCAGAATCAGAGAGACCTTATGAGGGACAGTAGAGTGATTTTGGCCGAAAGAACAACTCTCCCTTCCTCCACCACGAACTTGTCCGATTCTTCCAGCAGTCTCCTCTTCAGAAAACCCAGCCAATTTATCTTGGCATTATGGATGGTTGCAGTCATAATCCGGGCTTTCTCCTGTGTGACCGCATCCAGACTGTAGGTGGTGCCTACAATGACTTTTTGGATAATATCGAACAAGAGTCGATATTTCCTCTTAAGCATGGGTTTCTTGAAACCCTTGGAGTGATGAGCATCCGCGGGCCGTAAAAGATTCTTAATAACCGCACTCTCCTCAGAAGCCAAATATGCATCGGGCATGATGCCATCTGCCGAATCCGGAAGTCTGAAGATTCTGAACAAGTCATCATCGGTAATTTCCAAGTGTTCTCCCTGAACCTCCGAATAGAATACACCCTCGTGGTCTCTCAGATTGTAAATAAATTCGAGAGCACCGTCTAATAGAATTGAATCCGCACTCGCCGAACGGTACGTCTTCAAGCCACAATCCTTTAGCAATTTAAGGATTTCAAGGGACTCTGGATCCGTGGTCGTCCGGAAATCGACGCACCGTTCTTCAATAACCTCATCGGCAAAATTTCTGATGACCGGATCTTCAGGTTCCGGTGAGAAGATGAGTGGGCAGTCTTTGCAATTTGTCGCACTTTGGGAGCCATTTCTGCAAGATTTTAGAGATTAGAATTGAGTTTCTTATGTATAATTTCTTCAACTTTGAAAAGAGAAACCCTAGATTAATTACCAAATATAAATACGCAAGAGATAGTAAGTAGAAATAGCGTATGTGTGTTTTGCAGGAAAAAAAAATAGAAGAGAAACTTTGAGCTTTGCGTGAATTTTGCAGAGAAAATTTAGGAGTGCAAATGGTGAATAAAGCTTTGTTTAGAAAGAAGAGGGGAAGATAAAGGGTTTTGAATTGGAACCGAAGTGTCGCTTAATCTAGATCAATGGTCCAGATTTAACAATTTGAAATCGTGCGGTGAGAAAAACAATAGGTAGCAGCTTTTTGGATTTAAAACCGCGTAATTAATGTATTTAATACATATTCCTCACTTCCGCATTAAATGCTCTGTAGGACTTGCGTCATGAAAGTATGTGTACAGTAAAAGCGAATAAGGGTAGATATATTCATATAATAAGCAGAAAACAAAAGAGACAGAAATGCGTATCTGGTTGACTGATGTTATAATCAGTCAATACCACATGAAGTCTGATTGATTTCTGTTGATCTTAATTTCTACCTGAACCTTAGTATTTCCCAACAATGTCCCACTTATCTGATCAGGTTCCTTTCTTATCCAATCTGATTCGTTCCCCTTTCATCTGATATCCCTTTTCTGATCAGTTCCTGACTGATCTTTCTGATCAGTTGAGGTACCTTACTCAACTGATCCTCCTTATCTGGTTAGTCTCTTAACCAACTGGTTCTGGAGACCAGTCCACCAAATCTAGGTCGTGCACTTCCGCTCGCCAAATCTAGGGCTCTGGCCCAGTTTCATCTTTAAATACCTATTGACTTGTTGTATTTGTGTATCACTCGAAAATTTAGTATATCTCCTGGCTTGGTAGTGCCCCCAGACGTAGTCATTCCTGACGAACTGGGTAACCAAATATGTGTTCTTTAATATTTTGTTCTCTCAATTTCTCCATAATTGCAGTTTAATTCCTAACATATTCAGTATTCACTAATGACAATTAGTACGTATTTATATACAAAGGGTCTAAGCTAATTAAGAGAAACTATACAACCCTATAATCAATACCATATATACACAATATTATTCTAACAAAAAGCATGCCTAATAGTAATATGAAAATGGACAAAGAAGGCACATAGCTGAAGCTCGAATCACGAGAACAGGAGTCGAGGTCTGACGACTAGCCATTTGGAACACACTATAAACAAAGAATAAATTTGTACAAAAATCCGAACGCCTATGACTAGGGAAACTAAGAGTTCAAACTGCCTCAAATTACCTGGCAGATTTGATACAAGTATAATAGATTTACTCACACTTAAGAAGTTTATGAAAATCCACTTTTCAACATATGAACTTTTCCCAAAACAATGAGCTCACAAATTCGCACATTCAAAAAAAAGATCAAGTAGAAAGGTGCGTCTGACGATCAAGAAAAAGTGCTTCTTGAAGAAGATATATCTCAACAACCCTTAGGGTCTCAAATCTATAATCTATAATCTGAAATATTTTTGTGTTTGTGTCTGGGGTCTGCTGTCTGTTTGTCTCTCACTGTTACTCTACCTCACTTTCTTTTAATGTTCTGCAGCTACTAGCCGTGGCATCAATTTTTGGAGATAACATTTTACTTCTAGAAGACAAGAGTGGCTTAAAATGTCTCCAGGTAGTTAAATGAGTGAGAATATAAGCTTTTTTTAGTTTTTCTAGAAACAAATTTGATACAGGTTATGCTATACAGGCTCACATTCACGTTGAGGTGCCCAAAGGACTTCGTGTGACTGCAAAACTTGACTCGTCTACTTTCCATGAGGATTCTTCAGATTTCTCATACTCTTTCGAAGTTGAATATCTCCTCCCAATTATATTGACATGTTTGTTACCTAAATCATACCCAAACAAACACCTCCGTACTTTACTATATCTGTTCAATGGTTGGGATCGGATAAAATCTCAGAGCTCTGCTGCAAGCTTGATTCAATTTGGGAAGAACAGGCTGGGCAGGAATTTATATACCAATGGTTGGAGTGGTTACACAGTTGTACACTGTCTTATCTTGGTTTTGATGCTGAAATAGTTCTTGGACCATATGGGGCAAGACCTAATGAAGATAGGAGGGCAATTTCAGGAAGTGTTTCGTCTGATATTGATATTCCTAAAATAAAGACTTACAATGATGAAGAGCGCCACGAGAATTTCTGCAGAAACATCCAAGAATGTTGCATCTGTTTCAACGAGTTTGTTGGTAAGTCATATATGTGCAGACATATCAGGTTGTACAAGTTCTTCAGGTGTGCAAATTAAGTTAAGGTCTCTAAGCTAAAGAACACTTGAATTTAGGCCAGAAAATCATACTTTTCACCTTTGTTGATTGTTATATGGGGGCTTTTCACATTATTGTGTGGAAAACTTTTTAATTTATATTACATCTATAGCTGAGTACTATTTCAAGATATGGATTTAGTGCTCTCTAACTGCGCTTCCACATGAGCTCTGCATATCTGATAAATTTAAGTAATCTTTTATTTGGGAGATGTGGCAAATGCCAATCTCTTCTGCACATAAATATTTTTTTCATGAATGCACGACAAAATGTTAAAAGTGCTAAAGATAGGACACACTGTAAGTTGAGACTCCACAGAATTGTTTAAAATTAAATTATAATGTGTAAAAGTACAATTAACAATTGGAAAAATTACAACTAGATACAAGATTTGAGTACAAATAACAACCAGGTATAAGATTTAGTTCAAATTTTCTGCACTTTGTACCTGGTTGTAATTTTTTGGGTGACTTTGTAGTGGAAAGTTTTTTTCCCTTAAAAATTTTAAATTTCTTTTCAGTGTGGATCTTATGGCATTGATATTAATAAGCGTATTGCGGTTCAGAGTTCATCAGACTGCCATGTCAGCACTTCTTTTGCGCAAACTGCTTGAAGACTCTGTTTGACATCCATATAGGAGAAGGAAGAGTGTTAAAACTTGAATGCCCAGAAGCCGAATGTGGGGGCATGATTCCACCTAGGAGATTACTTAGTGAAGCAGAGTTTGAACAGTGGGAGTCGTTGATGTTAGAAAAAACACTAGAATCAATGAGTGATGTGGTTTATTGCCCAAGATGTGAAACAGCTTGTTTAGAGGATGAAGACGACCATGCACAATGCTCAAAGTGCTACTACAACTTCTCTACACTTTGTAGGGAACCAAGGCAAGTTGGTGTTCAATGTATGACACCTGAGATGAAACTAGTGATTCTGCAGGTATTCTAATTTTATTACTTGTTCCAACTACTGTTTCATCATCAGATATTCTAATTTTACGCTCTCTTTTTAGGGCTTAGTTTTAAAGAGTTTTATCAATTCAGGGCCTGAAAAATAGTAAAACTATTAATTAGATTAGGGGATTAAAAGATTTTTCCTATCGATTTAGGATCTGAAAAATAAGAAACTATCGGTTTGAGACCTAAGAGATAGAAACTATCAATCTGGGACTCACATGTGTAATATCTTATAGTTTCTAGATATTATAAATCACAAAAAGAAAAGATATATTAATTTCACTTGAGTGGAAAGAATAAGAAAATAAATTAAGAATAAAAAATAATTTTGTATGTTATTACACTGAAGGCTATATACTATAAGATACCAAAAACGGTTTTAAAATTTGTAAGTCCTAAATTGATACTCCCTCCGTCCCGGATTCAATTGAACATTTGTCAAAAAGGTCCGTCCCGAATTAGATTGAACATTTCCTAAAGTGGTAATAAAGTTAGCAGAAATTAGCAAAATATCAAACCAACTTGTAGTTCATAGCTTTTGTTGAATTATTTAATTACTTGGAGGAAAAATAACACACTCAAAAATGTTTTTCAGAAAAAAAAAAAAAAAAAAAAAAAAAAAAGATTATAAGTTGCATGAATCTTTTGCAAACACCCTCTAAGCCATACTTGTCCTCCTTGGATTGTGCTATTCTCTACCTAGGACATATGGAATTAAATACAGTGGCACAATTACTTTCTTTTAAGTCAAGGAACTGGTGTCCTACTGTTAATACACAGTTTAGGACTGCAATTCCCAAGAAAAAACAGAAATAAAGATCGTTTTTCGTATAATCGGTTTGCAATTAATAATGAGGAAGTAATTGGGCAACATTGGGAGCATTTTTTTTTTGTGTAGTAGAGTGAGGGCATAATAGTAGTTTCCACATGCTGGATGAATTCAGGACAAAAAGTCCAACCGCAGGGGGTTGGTTTCAAACAGGTCGTTAATGTTCTTGAGTTGCTATCACTTCAAAGATTATTCTGTGGCAGTACAGAGAAGCACAGAGTGTGTTGTAGTTCATTCTGTATGCCTCTGTCTTATTCTTTTGTTAAATTAAATCCCCAAGAGTTATAATTGATTTAAACCTTGTTTGTCAGTTTTATTAGATTAATCTGGCCTTCCATTGATTTCCATTACCAATAATTGAATGATTTGACATCAGGAGCGACAAAACTCAACTTCGCTTAAAGGAGATCAAAGGCGCCGTGAGGAGGATATGATCAATCAGATTCTTAGTATGAGAGAGATCAATAGTTTTGCCAAACAATGCCCTTCTTGTAAAATTGGCTATATCTCGAAGTGAAGGTTGCAACAAGATGGTGTGCAATAATTGTGGCATGTATTTCTGCTATCGGTGTAATCAAGCAATCTCTGGTTATGAACATTTCAGGTATGGTATCTGCTACGAGAAAATAATAAATCCACTCTGATTAGATTATATTCCATTGATTGAAATATAGTGAATATCTTTTAAATTGATAAGCTTTTTCCACTTTAGGGATGGAAAATGTGAACTTTTCCCGACAGAAGAAATCCAGAGGTGGGAAGAGAGGATGAATGGTCGTGAAATAGCTGGTCAGATTCAAGCAGAAATTGTTGCCGTTCTTGGTCATTCATGTCCTAATTGTGGTCAGCACAATGTAAAGGTTAGTTAATTGTTAACTTGTTTGCACTTAAATTTAAATATATCGACTGGACATTTAGATTTTGAATAATAATAATAATAATAACAACAACGAATATTAGAAGAATCCCTTGTCATAATTGATTGTAAGAAATAATAGTGATGTTTGATTATGTGCATGTTCGTGAAGCAATAGCTATTTTTATTATATAACATTGATTATAAACAGTAATACCTCATTGGTGGTGTCTGATGACAATGATGATGATAGTGGTCAAAATAACCTAATTACCCTAAATTTAATATGTGATCCCCTTTGAAACAATTTTATTTTGCTCCTTTCCTTTGGCGTCCCAAAATATGAGACTTCTCTGGAAATATCCCGCCTCCCCCTAGCTGTTCTCTCAATTAAGTAAAACTCATAAAACTGCTAATTTTCAAAAACTACTGATGAAACCTCAATACGAGGAAAACTAGCGACATCGAATGAATGCACGGAATAGCTAGAAACGCAGCAAAACGTTGTAAAAAGTTATATATTTCTCTCATAATCCCTCTGCAGTACAATCCTACTCTTATTAAATAAGAGTAAGAAAACCTAAAGCCCATGGGCTTCTCTACTTGTGCAAAAAGAAATCAGATTTACTGATATCTACAAATCTAATCATATCAAATTAAATAAGCTTAATAAAATAAAATCCTAAATTTATAAGATCTCCTCCCTTTATTTTCTTCCTTTGATATATATTTTCTATATTTATCTTCATTAAATAGTTCAGGCAAGTTCTCATCATCACCCGCCCTTCGAAATGAACCTTGTCCTCAAGGTTAAGACCTGGAAGTCGCGCCAACAGCTCCTTAACCGATTCCCACGTCTCATCTTTTTGTTCCTGTCGATTTGTTCGAACCATCTCCATAACCGATTCCTACGTCTCATCTTTTTGTTCTTGTTCACTTGCTCGAATCATCTCCACCACTGTCGCAACTCTCCCTCTATATAATAGGAAGTGATTCGTACACAATCTTTCACTTGGATTTCTTGCAGATCAAAATACTGTTACGTGTTATCCACCCACTCAAGTGGATCGTCTCCCACATTACCAGAAACTTCAATCCCGAGAGGTGCTAAATCTTTTGCTGATGCATCTTCAATAACATGCTGGTCAGTGGTAGCCAAACCAAAAACTCTAGAAGCACTTCCGTCCAAACTGATTTCACCAAAACCTTGATGATTACAAGTTTACAACAAGTTTTATCAACTGAGAAAAAATATGTTTGATCATTGTTAACCTCAGTTGGTTCATCTTCCTGTTTTGATACATCCGATGCGTTGATGATCTAATCAACGGATTCTAAAGCTGGTCTACCACATTCAACTTTACCTTGCGTCATTAACTTATCGATCTCCAAACTGCTCAAGAGGTATTTGTTCTCCTTACATGGCCCCTGAGGTACTGCATCAGAAACTGTATCATCTCGAGAACACCAGTCCACCATGGCATATGAATAAGCAGCTCTATCTTTAGGCTGTTGCCGAAGAGCTAATACTGATCCAAAAGAGCTTGGGGGATCAACCCTCTCATCAGAATTCACTTTATGAGGCATGGATTTTGCAGTGTAGCTACTACATGATTCAGATTTTGGCAAATTTCTTCTCTGGAGATCCTCGATGTATTCACATTTGATTTCTGCAAACGGGGCCCAGATCCAACTCTTCTCGTTTTCCAAGTTAGAGAAATCAGACAAAAGATGCTTAGGTATAAGAGAATTGTTTGAATCAACAGCAGCCCCTTCAACATATGTAGCTATTGGTATAATCTGACTTGATTGCAATTCTAATTCCAATTTCACAGATGAATTGAAAGTATCTAGTTGATTAAACCCAATCTTGACCTCTGTACTTCTCTTGGTTAGTTGCTCTTCCGGTTCTTCATCGTATTTAGGACCCTCACTAACCTGTTCGAACCACTCTGCTGGTTCCTCGTCATATTTAGGACCTTTGTCGTCCGACTCGCCACTCTCCCTGCCTTCTCCTTCCAATTCTGACCCGTCCATGTGGAACAGATCGGGGTAATTCACAAACAGATTTTCCCTCTCCCACAAATCATCCTGTGGTTCACGATCGTGATATCGCTGCCTGCTCTTGTCGCGATTAATGATATCTGGTGCACGTACATCTCTCTCCCGACGTCCCTCTTGCTCAAAATACACTGACGCCTCTGTGGTGCCATCTGATCCTTCCTTGGAATCGTTGCCCTCCTCCGATTCTGTGCCCGATCCATCGCGATGAAACCCCGGAATTTCAGCGAAAGCATTTTCGGTTCTTCCCTTATTTCTGGACGAACGCGACTCTTCCCTTTCGTGGTTGTGCTCATTGGCATGTCGTCCACCTCCCAATTTGCGACCGTTGTGATGGTATCGCGTGTTATTGCGGCCGAGATGATTCCCGACTTCACAGAATTTTTCCTTTCGCACGTCCGAGAATCTGGATTCGTCATTCTCGCGACATCAAAACCTTCTCAATCCCTGTTGCTAATCGATGATTCCAGGCCTCCAAGTGATCCCCTCGTAACGTCTATCCCGACGTCCACCACCCTTCGAGCGTTCCCCACGTTGCATCGTCAACGAACGCACCGCGTTGCTCAGTTCAGCCATGGAAGTTTCCAGATTTTTGAACCATTCCTTGTTAGTCACCATTGCTAGCGGAATAGCTTGTGATAACAGACCGGCTCTGAGGCCAATTGATGAAACCTCAATACGAGGAAAACTAGCGACACCGAATGAATGCACGGAATAGCTAGAAACGCAGCAAAACGCTGTAAAAAGTTCTATATTTCTCTCATAATCCCTCTGCAGTACAATCTACTCTTATTAAATAAGAGTAAGAAAACCTAAAGCCCATGGGCTTCTCTACTTGTGCCAAAAGAAATCAAATTTACTGATATCTACAAATCTAATCATATCAAATTAAATAAGCTAATAAAATAAAATCCTAAATCTATAAGATCCCCTCCCTTTATTTTCTTCCTTTGATATATATTTTCTATATTTATCTTCATTAAATAATTCAGGCAAGTTCTCATCAACTACGTATAAGAAATATAGTGTAAGAGCACACTAGCTATACTTATGATCTAAAAGCTTGTGATAAATTCAGTTACAATAGGAGTTGTTTTTATGCTTTCCTTGGTTGCAAAAAGAGTATACTGATTTATGGATGATGTTATTAACAGATGGGGAATAACAATCACATATTCTGTTGGGCGTGCCAAAACCATTACTGCTACTTGTGTAAACAGATGGTTAGACGCAGCTCCCAGCATTACGGTCCCAAGGGTTGCAAGCAGCACAATTATCTCTATTTTTATCTTCTTCTTCCATTCTTGAACTTGCTTTATCATACTCATTTTTTCAGTTACGTATAAATTTTTTTCTCCAGTAAGATTAAGGTCATGTGATTTTAGTCTTTTAATTTTTAAATGGTTTCACGAATAAGTTATTCATCATGAGTGATGTATATTTGGCAGCAATTATAGTACATATACGGGATGGTCACTTGTGAGATGAAAATATATAGTCAAGACCATAATTGCAATAGTTATTTGAAACTGGGTCTGAATTTTATTTTTTGGCCGAGTGAGATTTTTTTCTAGTGGAATATGATTTCTGAAATGGTTATCCTTTTTTTACAAATACATACAGGCCTTTATAATATTCTATCATCATTAAATGTTGAAAAGATTTGATTTCTCCACTAATCCCTTGTGAACTGTAAAGCTATTTGCTATTGAATGGAAGAATTAAAGAATGATGAACTGATTAAGGTGAAAATCAAAAGACTACAGAAGGTGACAAAGTATATTGAGTATGAATTGTATCATTTATTCTTATTAACTACTACAATTGCCTTATAGAATCATCTGAAGAATTTTGAACCATGCTCCCTAATTTTACTATAAACTAATAAGTATTAACATTACTCATGCGCTGCACTTGGTCATCTCACAAATTGTATTTAAGTGTTTTTACATTTTAGGAGACAATAACATTATTTATCTATTTCATATATTTTACTCAATATGGCTTCAAAAATTATCTCAGAACATATTTTAAACTACATAATTTGTAAATATTAAAGGGCATTTGGTTAAAAAAAAATCAATGAAAATGAGTTTAGGAATAAGAGATAATCAATTTGCTACCCCTCCTAAACAAGGTAATTAATACCCCGTTTTGATTTAGTATCTTTACTTCAACAACCATTTTTCAATCATTCCTCTATTCTATAAGCAACAAACCATTTGTTGTCCACTTTATTTCAAAATTAGGGCAACATTCTAATTGTGTAATCACCATTTAGACAATTCTTCCTCCGACGTATCATTTTCATTGCAGACGAGCTCTCTACGACGACCTGCTCACCCCGACGAGCAGGGACAAGAGAGTTCCCCACGACGACCTGCTCACCCAGGCGACTAGCTATGTGTCAATGTGACAGACACAAGCGGCCATTTAAGGAAAAAATCAAAACTGGCAGACAAGAATCCCCTCAATCAGTCAATTGTTATGCAACAGACAGTTAGATCTCTGCAACAAATCTCTATTACTAGGCTATAGAATATGAGCTAGTCTGAAAATAGTACTAGGACATTAAATGTGTTGTACCATTGCATTTAATTAAAAGACTAGAGCTAGCTGGAGAGCAAAGACTACCCTCAAAATGTATAGTAAATAAGTTCTCTTCAGCCATAATAAAGGGAATCGAATTTACTCTCCAAGCATTCACTTTCTAGAGATCATTTCTTACATTTATTCAAGAACATTCATGGTGTTCTTCATTTATTTCTTATCTTCTACATTTATTGCTTTACAGTCTCTTTAATTACTTGTTTGTTAGTCAAACACTTAAATCACATTAACAAAATTCTCTCCATATTTTGTCTATCAACAATCTGCAAAGGCTGAGAATATGGATTAGAAAAATTATGAATACGTTTTATTACCTTGTGGACATAGTTGAGAAATGAGGTTAGAAATTCAGGATGTTAGATATTAAATTATAGCTGCAACTCTATGGTGCGGTTGGTGCAGTTTGCAACTAAAGATTACAATTGCACCGACTATACGATGCGATTTTGCACAAAAAAATTGACCTCAGTTTATTGCAAAAAATATTGTGATATAATTCTAATTATTTTTCCCTAATTATTGTATCTCCATGGTTTCGATAGGATATGGACAACATAAAGTTTGTGTTGTGCCATGTTTGCATCAACCCGTTAAGTTTGATTATTATTTTTAATTATATACCTCGAGTCAATAGCTGACCTCTTAAGGTACAAGGGGTACAGTTGTACCCCCAAATCCCCCTTTTTTTTAAATATATATTATATACATAAGTTGGGAAAAAGAAAACAAAGAGAAGATTTCTGTTTGACGTGAAGCTAGGCACCTCCCTTTTAAGTGTATTGATGTAGTGACTCTTCTATTTTAATTTTACTCACTTAGTCCTGTCAACAAAATTTACTCACTTAATATTACAATTTGCCACAACCTCCGATTTTATCTGAAAATGAAAATTCAAGTTATATTTCTTCTCCCTTGCTTTCATACTACACGTCTTCCACACAAAATTTAGGCACTCCGCATGATAATTTTTTGGTTCTTTTATTAATTCTTAATTATAATTTTATTTATTAATTTAGTCATATTTGGTTATTAATTAGGATTTGTAATATTTTTTTCATTTAATATATGACAAAATCTTGTATGAGACGGTCTCGTGTGAGACGGATTACAACCTAGTATAAATCAACATTCAACCCTCCCAACATGTTAAAGCGTCAATACCTAAATTATGTGGTCGTCTCATCATGAAATCGTCTCACAATCAAGTGTTCATATCGTGTTAGCTCGAATTTTTATTCTGATGTGTTTGTATTTGGACTAAGAGACCGTTTGTTATGCGAGAAAAGAAAGGTAAATAGAGGAAAATAAATCATATCCCACATTTTCAAGTGTTTGGTATGTTTGATGGTTTTTTTCCTATCCGGGCGCCCGTTTTTCTTTTTTTCCATTTTTACATGATTATGGATCCCACCTCCTAGGTGGTATTTCTAATACCAAATATTATCCATTGTTGTTAATTGACATAAATGACCCTATTTTAATTCATTGTTGGTAAAAATATATATGTAATAAGGGGTATAATAGTAAATTAATATTTATCCAATGAATTTTCATGTCTTTATCAATCTTAACAAACGGTTGAAGTAAAATAAATCATGATTTGAATACATCATAACAAACACTTAAAAAAGTCAAATATATCATATAGATAAGTAAAATGTATCACATGATTTCATATCTTTTCATATCATATACCACGTAACAAACGGGCTCTAATCGCATATGGTTGTTATTGTGTCCATATTTTGTCACCCTGTCTAGTGTAAAAGAAGTGTTACGATTATAATCGAAATATGTGTTATAGGTAAAAGAAGTAGTATATAATAAGTGTTTTTCTAATTTTCCATATGAGACGTTTTCACTCTTTCTATTATCATGAAAATTTATTGGAGTTTCAAGTTTTAACGTATGGAAGTATTGTACGGAACATGAGAAAATAAAAGTAAGTAATAAGACAAAGGGATCCGTGGCGCAATGGTAGCGCGTCTGACTCCAAATCAGAAGGTTGCGTGTTCGATTCACGTCGGGTTCAAAACTCCCGAAAAAATATATCCTTATATCTTTTTTTTTTTTTTTCATTTGCAGATTTGACATTCATGTACAACACCTAAAAGTTAAAAAACAAAAAAAAAACTTTTCCAATGAAATGCATATTACGTGGACCTCCAAAATCTATATTGTCAACTGATGGGGCCAATGAACAATGTCAATGATCAATTTTGTATACAAAAAAGTTAATTATAAAAACGAAATTCTATTAGAAAATGTGGAAATGGGTAAATTTATAGAATTTTGTTAAACTAATTATCACATTAGTCATTATTTAACTGAAATATTCAATATGTTTATATTGAAAAAACACAAGAGACCTACTCTTTGAAAAACATCCACCATGATGAATATCAGTGTCCTTGATAATTTTTCATGCAATATTAAAAATATATAGAGAGAGCATAATTTCTATGAATTAGGTTCCACATGAACTTCTTTTCTAAAGTAATATATTTAAGCATGCACAAGTAATATTATTTTGCATATTAAATACTTTCTCCGTCCCAGGATGATTGCAACACTACCTTTTTTGTCGTGTTTTTTTGTGTGAGTTGTTTATTAGTATTTGAAATAATAAAGTGACTTTTAAGTAAGTGTATGATAGATCTATCTATCATGTATTATATGTCTTTTTAAAAATTACTTTATCATTTCAAATACTAATAAAAAAACTCGTTCGCTAAAACATGAGAAAACAGTAACTGTTACAGTCATCCTGGGACGGAGGGAGTATTATCTTTTAGAAATATTTGATTTTAAAATTACTAAAATGTGATACTTCATATGTTATATTATTTTTTGTGTAGAAGGTATTATCGAGTTCACCGTAAAACTTTCGTAAACCTGATTGACAAAAACTTTTAACAATAATAATATTAAATAACATATATTTTTGTACAAGATATTGGTACATATTAAATATTTTTCTCGCGGATTGCACAAAATGGCAAATGTCAATAATAACATATATACTTTTAACAATTAATTTTTGATAGTGTGTGTGCGTGTATTTTTCAGAGTGTTGTTGAAAATGTTATGCAACATGTAAAATAACATATGACAACAGAAGCATAAAAACGCAGTGCAAAGGATTTCAAAATTTTGTATAGTCTGTAATCCAGACTATACGAACCTCATGGTTAAAAACATCACTATAACAAGTAGTGAGATACACATGAATCTCTTACAAGATCCTAAAAGGTGTAATGAAAAACCACACACCAAAATCAATCTATTCAATCAAGTAACTAGTGATCTTATTTAACCTAAAACACTTGATCTAATAAGATAAAATCAATACTGATAGGAGAGATTGTATTCCCTCGACCAATACACATAGAATAACAACGACCCTCACACTCCTAGAATTACAAACACTCGGTTTATCACTCTTGGTTGTGTCTTGGATGTTACTCTCTAAAGTTTGGAGTAGAGCAAATGGGATTTCACTTTAACTAAACTTGAAAGTCGACCAATGCAGTCTATTTATAGACTTTCGGACCAACTGCATTGTCCTATTCACTTGGTGTGAACAGCCTTGAACTCCTCCTCCACTATTTTCATGATCTTGGTGTAACCACCCATGATCTCTCTATTCTCACTCCATCAGTGCAACCGCTTGATAAAATCTGAGATTATCTTCATCCTGCAATGTAGAAAAACATAGAGAAACACATCTATTAAACCGGAGTCAGTGTTAGGAGAAATGACAAATTTATGATGTTGTGCAGAATGTTGTCCAACATCTGGAACAACATCCGTGCAACATCAACAATTTTAACTGATGTCAAATAAAGTTATTAAATTATTAATTGAAGACAAATAAATTTATTCAATTTAATAATTAAAATTATATATGAAATTTTGATTGAAAGACAAATTATAACATTAAATAAAATTATGTGATATTCTTGCATAAGAATGTCTCATGTATGAGACATAATACTCTTTGCAACTTTTTTGTGATACTTTTTGTAGGTCTCCAATGAATTTAGTGGGGGGGATAAAAAGGCTAAATGGGAAAATACTCTTTTCTAATACTTTCGTGTACTTAGTCGATCAGTTGACTTAAGGGGTGGTGTTTAAAAAATATATATATTTAAAAAATTGATTAAAATTAGTAATTATGGAAAAATTGATTGATATTAAAAGTTGATAATGTTTGTAAAAAAAATCAAAGAAAAACTGTTAGTGTTTGCAAAAAGAGTTAATAGCATTTAAAAAGGCATATAAACTATTAAAAGCACTCCATTTTCAACTTTTAGTTTATAACTGTTGACAACTTATTTAATCTAATCTAATAAAAAAAACATTTCAAATTGTTGCAGACAATTCTAAGTGATTATAATCACTTACTATATTTTTTCTAAAACATCTAGTGCCCTGTTTGTTTACAGTTGAAGGGATTTGAAATCCTGTAGAGGGGATTTGGAAGGATTTGGTATAAAGTAAAAAATGTATTTGTATTTTGTATATGTTTGAGAGTGTGGATTTTATAGGATTTGATAATTTATAATTTTGAAAAAGTAGATGATAGAAAGAATATTATATTATAAAAATAATGTAGAAATGATTGGATGATTATTTAATGATTGATGTGTGTTGCGAGTAATTTTTTATGGAGAATATTATGTGGCTAATTTGATAACAACTCACAAACAAAATAAGTACGTGTACGATATAAGGTAAATAACAGGAAATTGTTGACCCAGTTCGTCAGTAAATGACTACTCTGGGGGCATTCCAAGCCAGGGATGTTGTATTGCGAGGTTCACACTTATAGTACACAATACTTCTCATGTGGAAAACTTCTATGAAAGAAGATGATTTGGAGAGAAAATGTGTGAGTGCTAGGGATTTTTCTCAATGTATGAGAGTACTTGGGAATTTTTTCTGAACCTTACCCCTTTGGGAATTTTTTTGTGAACCTGTCTCTTGTTCTTTTTTCTTCTATTTATAGTACTTTGACAAGCATGAGCTGGTTTGGAAAGCATGAGCTGGAGACTTCGTGTCTTGCAAGAACTCATGTAATGCTGCCACGTTTCTAATTTCATCTTCCTAGTTGATCTTTGCATTTACTTGTTCATAAGGCACTCTTTTGGTTGTCCAAATCATCTTTTGCTCGACTGGTTCCCTGTTCGCCCCTTTAGTTGTCTGAGCCTTTCAGGTTATCCGGAGCCTTCCAGTTATCTCGAGCCTTGGTTATCCCCGAGCCTTGAGTTATCCTAATCCTTTCCGATCCTTCAGTTACCTCGATCCTTGAGTTGTCTGAGTCTTTCAGGTTATCTGAGCCTTCAGGTTATCTGAGCCTTTCAGGTTATTTGAGCCTTCAGGTTATCTGAGGCTTACTGAGTTCAGCTCTTCTGAGTTCAGACATCCTGACCCTCAGGTCACATGACTCAGGCTATCTGATTTCTTCTTGCCTGATCTAATCAGCTCGACGGATCAGATCAACATCTCTTCAGGATCATCTCAAGATAGCATCAGGTCATCATGCCAGATTTGGCGAGTTGGCGAACATACTCGTTTGTTCGGCGAGTGGCGAGCCACCGAACAAACTTGCTTGTTCGGCGAGTGGCGTGCTGGCGAGCAAATATGTTTGGTCGGCAAGCAGCGAGCACACTTGTCCATCGAGCATGATTATTTTAACAGTTGATTAATGCACGTGTCCCTCCAACGTGTTCGATTAAATTGAGTAATTGTATCGAACACAACAATACCCCCCAGTCGGGTCGCTTTGTATTCATCATGGGGGCCCGACTGTTGGATATATTGAGTGGGCCCTCGTGAGTGCCGTTTAGTCTTCTGTGCCGAATTTTCAAAAAATTTTAAACCCGATATCTATAAATACCTATTTTGCCGCCTTAGTGCCTTTTCTTTCTTTTCATCTTCTTCTCTTTCTCTTTAGCTTCCTTCCCGTCTGAAATTTCCGGCAAGGGCTCTCTTATTTCGGCGAAGGATTTCATTCAGGTAAATATTTCATACCCTCTTTAATTCCAATTATGGCTTCTCTTTCAAGTTCTTCTGCTTCAATAGAATCGGACCACCATAGTTCCTCCTCCCCCTCTTTCCGTATAATCTCCCGTAGCGACGCTAATGCGTCGGAGATTAATGCCTCGGGTTCAAGATCTCGTTGGCAAGTTCGGCAGCCGTTTGTCGTTCTTTCATCGGATTCCGATGATGCCCTAAATGAATTAGATAGGGATTTGGCCCGTACTGATTTTTTGAATGATTTGGGTGAAGATTTTTTGTCCCAACCCCAAATTAGGTCTAGGGTTGTACATAGTCACAATGTAAATAGGGATGATGATTATATGAGGGGGGAGATTTTGGTAGCTGAGAACGTTACTGAGTCGAATAGAGGATTCGACGGCGAGCAGAACACGGAGCTCGACATCCCTGTTGGTCTTCCCCATAGTCCAACATATGCCGAGTACAGCGTTCGTTATGATTTTGATTGGCCTGAACAACCTCATAGGACCAAGGTTGAGAATGAATACCCGGCGAGCAAAATTGCGAGAGTAATTGATGTTGATATGCTCGGCCAATTGTATAGGAATTATGATACCCCGAAAGATGTGTTTTTCCGGCTACCGTCCTAATGATGAGCGAAAGCAGATTAGCCTCACCGAGGGTTGTGTTCTTTAATGAATTTAGACACGATGGAAGCGGATCTTCGATTCCCACTTCATCCGGCTATTACTCGCCTGCTCGTAGAATGGAACATCACCATTACACAGCTAAAGTCAAATGGGTGGCACATGATTATGAGCTTCTTAACTTTGTTCGGCAAAACGAAGCCCGTGTATTATCCTACAGCAGCAGAACTCTCACGACTAGTGCATTTGACTCGTCCCAAGGGCGAACATGGATGGTTGTTCATGCAGGCAAATGCCAAATACAAGGTCATTGAGGATGTGCCGAACAAGATTACTGATTGGAAAGAGAAGTTCTGGTTCGTCGGGGGCGATTGGAAAAGTTCGGCTTCTGGATGTGAGCCAGATGCTCGCTTAGATATCCCAACGGATTTTAGGATTTGCCGAAGTAAGTATTTTTGTGTTTTTTGCTCTTCACCTTGAACTGATTTGAACTTATTCTCAATTTCAGGAATTCAAGCTGCGACGGACAAAGAGACCAACGACGGTTATTTTAGCAGCATCTGGCAAATCGATCTCGAGCCTTACTCAGAACGATCTGTGAATACTTTGAATACCACCGATCAAAGGAAGAAAGGAGGCTTGTACGTGCCCCCTCATCATTTAGTTGCTGTCAATCCAACTGGTAAGGATTATTTTTTGTATTTGCAAATGTGTTGTACTCTTTGTTCGCAGTTTCTCTTTCTTCTTTTTTTTAATGAATTGTTTTGTCTATAGCTTTTCCTGCTGTCACTGTTGCTGTGAGCACCTCCGAACATACTGAAATGGCTCGAACTAAGAGACCTCAAGAGCTCACTCGAATTCAAGCAGACTTGGATGCTCAGCGAGAAAATCGAGGGGAGGCGGGCAGAGTGAGAAAGGCGAGCCGAGCAGCCGTGTCTGGACCTGGGGAGTTGAGTCGGCCAAAGAGGACAACTCGTTCGGTCGAACAGGGGGCGAGCGACCAAGCTCCCTCGCCAAAGAAATCAAGGAGGGCACCTGACGAGTAAGATCCGATAGCTCAGACGAGCATCGATGTTATCGGGGAGACCCCCACTACTGAAGCGATCAGAATGGCTGCCTCCGTGGTCGGTCCAATCGCGCAAATTGTCGAGATGGAGGTAGGTACATCTTCTCCACCTCCTGCAGGACCCCGAACTTGGACCCCTATGAACCCTCAGCTCCAGATCTCCCGAGGATAAATCATTTTTGGGATGGGACCCTGCTCGGGCGAACAGGTACGTTTGCTCGCCTATTGGAGTATTTCTTTTTTCATCGATTTTGGTCGCTTTATCACGTTTGTTTGCTCGTGTGAACATGCAGGTTGAGCAGATTGGCGCCTCTGATGCCATAATTGAAAGATTATTACTGCTCTCCAAGTGTTCGCAATGTTCAGGGTCTTCCCGAGCATGTTCAGAAGGCGTGCGAGACCCCCATCCAAGCATGGACTACTGGGCTCGAAGAGGCCACTAAAGGTCCAACCCCCTTTGGAAACCATGCGACTTGGCCTAGTGCGCCATGGTCAATCTTTGGTCCTTCTTGAGAAAGCTTACGCCGAGTCCGCCAATCTTCATGCCAACTACTTGGCTCTTATCAGAAACTTTGAAGAGAAGGTGAACGAGCTGAGCAAAACTCAAGATGAAGTGAAGTCGGCTCAGGGACAAGTATCCTCAGCCCAAGCAGAGGCTCGCAAAGCTCAAGAGGATGCTCGTCAAGCTCGGGAAGATGCTCGCCAGGCGAGGGAAGAGCTATGCCTTGCTCAGGAGGAGGTGATCGGCATTAGGAGAGTTCAAGATGAGATGAATGTTGAGCTCCGTAAACTCAGAACTGGCATTGAGACCGTGGAATGCGAGAAGAGTTTGCTCGCCCAACAACTCCTCATTGCTGAAGAGACCAACATTCGTTTTGGTCTTGAAAATTTAAAATTGCACACTGAGGAGTATGTTGATTCCATGTCGAATTTCTCTTATATATGTGCCTTTGCCGATGCCATCCGTTCTGCTAGACACACGCTCGCTGCCGAACAGATTGCCCCGCTCGTATCCCATTTTGAGAAGTACCTGATCGACAACCCCCCGGATCGCAATCTTCCAATATCTGATTTGAGCGATCTGTGCGATTTCTCTAATCTTCCTGATGGGGTCGAGATTGATGATCCTATTTTGGATGAGGAAGATGGTTCGGATGCGGACATTGATGATACTATCGACCAAACTCACCGAGCCAAGCACGGGTTCGATCAGGTGCAGAACGAACAAAGGGGGCCTCCTGAAGTCGAGCAGAATGTGCTACCTGGCGAGCAGACTAGGCCCGACAATGCTGAAGGAGCTGTTCCTGAAGGGGCCGAGCAGATGGGGCAGGATTTGTTCGATACATCGCTTCCGCCCACCCCCAATAACGAATTTGTTCCTTAGTTTTATTTTTGCATTGCTGAACAATTTCTTTTGAACTTGTTGTGTAATTTTTGTCTTCTTCTTTCTTGTTCGAACAATTTTGCTGTTGAATGATTAAATTTGCTTGTTGAACAATTTCTTCTAACCTGATCGTCGAGGATGAATTTTGTTGTTGATGAATGGTTGATGTTTGTCTTGTTTCCTAGTTTTTGCCTCTTTTCTTCTGAATGAATTCGAACATGATCTCTGTCTATGTTCCACCCTGACTTCTTTGGTTTTTTGATTGTCTTATTGAGATGCAATCAGGTTGATCGTCTTATTTAGCTGCGACCAGATGGGTTAACTTATATGCAACCCCCCCTTTCTTGTTTCGCGATCGTCTTATTTAGGCGCGATCACTTCGTACTCGGGTCATCTTATTTAGCTGCGACCCCGTACTCATCACTCACTTTTGCTGCGGGTATCTGTAAGTACGAGTCATCTTATTTAGTTGCGATTGCGTACCCATCACTTTCTTTCTTTGCGTATCCGAAAGTATCTGAATGGCTGTTTAAATCGGTGAACATAAACTTCATGATGGTCCCGTTTGAAAACCCATTTGCGTCGCGGAAGCAAAACGTTTTGATTCGGTGCATATAAAAAGCGAAAGTGAGGGCAAAGTGATTCAAATTTTTTTTTTTTTTTTTTTAAGAACGATGTGTGTTTTGCTTATAAACGAATGCATATGACAAGTAATAACATAAAGCAGTAAAGAACACACAATTTTATAGTGGTTCGGACAACTCGTCCCTACATCCACTCTTCCCTTCATGGGGCACCAACTAAACCAACTTAACCAATCGGACTTATCACCCTCACCGGGATTGCCGATAGATGTTTACCGAGTTCACACTCAAACGGGACTTATCTCCCTCACGGGATTGCCGACCCTCCCTTTCGGGATTGCTTAGATGTTTATCGAGTTCCCACTCAAACGGGACTTATCTCCCTCACGGGATTGCCCCCCTCCTTTCGGGATTGCTTAGATGTTTATCGAGTTCCCACTCACCTACAAACTTATCCTATCAAACCGATTGGGTAAGGTTTGTTTGTTTTCAACTAGGGTGAGATTTTCCTTACATTTGTTTAGCCTCAATGCTAAGGATGGGAAAATCTCTCTAAAACTAGGATATGGCATTTTTGCTTAGATACAATGAAGAACACTCTTGGGTAAATTTGGATATGTAATGCTCTTGTTCTTGAATGGAGTTGCTTGAATATTTGGCTTTTAATTTCACTTTGCATCCTCCATCTTCTTCTTTTTGAAGATAGTGCAATGTATTTATAGTGTGGATTTGAATATTACCGTTGGAGAGTAATATTCAAATCCATACTAATAATCTTCCAACTTTTCTTTATCCTTTTGACCGTTTTTTCGACTTTTATGTCACATCCATATATGTTGTTATCTTCTTATTGATCACCGCTTTTTGTAATAAATCTTATCATCGCTTTCATGGGATTCTTGTTCATTGATTTACGATGTTCCACGATCTGTAGATTTACGGTGTCTTTGAAATCACTATTCATCGATCTTTGAAATCACTTTGTTCATCGATTCTTGAAATCACTTTCATCGCCGATTTATCATTTGTTGATTTTTTTGTTCATCGGTCAAGCATGTCTCTGGATCATGCATGAGCAAAAAGCATCGAAAATCTTTGATGTCGGTTCTTCTGATGTCATTCATGATGATCGACTCTGATAATCGCATCGAAAACGCATTGCTTGTCGGTTTACGCAACTCGGAACTCATCCTTCTCATCTGATCTTGATCAGCCTCGTCTGCAGCCTCGTCTGATCTCGATCATCTTCGTCTGATTTCATGAGTTCCCCCTCAACTTGTTCTTCCGTTCCCCCTCAACTTGTTATCTGTAAATTAGCTTCAAAAAACACAAGTTGATAATGTTTTGGCATAATTAATCAAAACTAAAATATCCCAACAATTTCCCCCTTTTTGATAATGACGCCAAAACATTAAAATATATGCACTTTTACAGAGATCGGGTTTTTGATTTAAAAGATCAGTTCAGGTGGTCACTTTGAAAAGTTGTGAACGTTTGAACTCCTGCTCTGATACCAATTGATGGTATCAGTTCAGAAATCCACATTGAAAAACAGTGACCTTTTGAACAACCCGCTCTGATACCAATTGATGGTCCCGTTTTGAAAACCCATTTGCACGCGGAATTTTGGGTGCATATAAAAAAGAGGGTGAAGGCGAGTGATTCAAATTTTTTTTTTTTGCTTTTAAGAACGATGTGTGTTTTGCTTATAAACGAATGCATATGACAAGTAATAACATAAAGCAGTAAAGAACACACAATTTTATAGTGGTTCGGACAACTCGTCCTACATCCACTCTTCCCTTCATGGGGCACCAACTAAACCAACTTAACCAACGGGACTTATCACCCTCACGGGATTGCCGATAGATGTTTACCGAGTTCACACTCAAACGGGACTTATCTCCCTCACGGGATTGCCGACCCTCCCTTTCGGGATTGCTTAGATGTTTATCGAGTTCCCACTCAAACGGGACTTATCTCCCTCACGGGATTGCCGACCCTCCCTTTCGGGATTGCTTAGATGTTTATCGAGTTCCCACTCACCTACAAACTTATCCTATCAAACTGATTTGGGTAAGGTTTGTTTGGTTTCCAACTAGGGTGAGATTTTCCCTTACATTTGTTTAGCCTCAATGCTAAGGATGGGAAAATCTCTCTAAGCTTATGGCATTTTTGCTTAGATACAATGAAGAACACTCTTGGGTAAATTTGGATATGTAATGCTCTGTGTTCTTGAATGGAGTTGCTTGAATATTTGGCTTTTAATTTCACTTTGCAGATCCTCCATCTTCTTCTTTTGAAGATAGTGCAATGTATTTATAGTGTGGATTTGAATATACCGCTGTTGAGTAATATTCAAATCCATACTAATAATCTTCCATTTTTTTTATCCTTTTGCCTTTGTTGTTTTGCGGCTTTATGTCACATCCATATATTGTTATCTTCTTTTGATCAATATGCTTTTTGTTAGTCTTTTTTTTCACGGTGTCTTTGAAATCACTATTCATTTTTCTTGAAATCTTCTTCTTTAAATCCTTCATTTTTTTGATTTTATTCCATTGTTTTGCCGCTTATTCAGTCTTCTATCTGACATACCTCTTTTCATTGCCATAGCCAAAAGTTTGCGTGTCAACTTCGTTTTGAACTCATCCTTTCTATCTTTTGATGTCCTTCCGACCTCGTCAATCTCTCATCTTCAAGGATTTCATGAGTTCCCCCTCAACTTGTTCTTCCGTTCCTCAACTTGTTATCATAAATTAGCTTAAAACACAAGTTGATAATGTTTTAGCATAATTAATCAAAACTAAAATATCCCAACACTTCATGTTTCGTTTTTCTTTGTTAAGTCGTCCGGCTTAAGTCGACCTCTCTTCAACTAGAAAAAACTTAACAAACAAAAATGTTTTTGCAACACGTTGTATTCTATTACAACCTTTACATTTGAAGAAGACATACATTACACAAACTACGACATCGGACTACGGTTTTGAATTTAGCAAAAACCTTGTCTTGAAATAGACATGAGCCGGCCTCATCTCGTCCCACCCGAATTGATGTTGACAAGCATGAGGCGGATCAGCTGTCTACTCCTCTTTAAGTAACATGCTCAAGCGGCGAAGAAGATAAGCATTTGTCCTCTCCCGCCGAGTTGTGATTATCGTCGAGCCATGCCCGACGTTTTATGAGCATGTGGCGAAATCATGCTCTTCGCCTATATCGGCGTGAGCAAAAGCCTCTGCTTTCGCACCTTTTTGTCCCCTTTGTAGATGCACGAGCATCGGCATCCGTGTCGTTCGACGATTCCCTCCCCGGAGGAGATTTTGGGGATGCATAGGGGACTAGTGATTTACTACCATAAGCAAATCAACCATGAATCTGTCGAGCATCTTGAGTCCGTAAACACCAACCTTTGCTCCGACACTGGGGTATAAAGCTCGTCTTAGAGCAAGTGCCGGACAGGATGATCGATTCAAATGAGAATGATAAGCGAGTGAATCGAGTCTTTGGATATTTCGTCTGGAGGCATACCAAACCAACTTTCTCTCGATAACCGAATTTTCTTCTACTATGTTTGCAGTATTTTTTCTTTATTCTCTATTTTCTTCAGCTATCAATATGCCTATTTATAGTACTATCACAAACATGTGTTGGCATAGCTAGTTGGTGTTGGCCTTCTTGCTTTAAATCCTCATTTTGACATATGTCCTTGTTTTTGCCAGTTCTTATTCAAGGATTGACACATACCTCTTTTGGTTGCCAATCTTCTCAACTTGTTTTTGACCGCGTATCTTCTATCTTTTGATAAAGTTCTTTCTTCTAGAAGATCCGATTCGAAATTTGTGTTGAACACGGTGTGTTCTTCCTTCATGATTGTCCTTCGTCTTAGTTGAATAGGTAACTATGCTCGGCCGTTATGCTCGTCGTCTTTTGATTGTGCTTCGGCCATTAGGCTCGTCAAGCCAATGGTGATTATTATGCTCGGCGATTATGCTTTCTTCTTGATAATATTTTTTCGGTTTGGCGCATTCCATTGTAGGACAATGGGACTCCATTCAGTTTCATAAGCCCGTTTAACAAACGATTCGTAACTCTGCCTTCCCGAACACACCACTTGGCACCCCCTGCTCGTCTTAGAACCGGCTAAAGCGTTGAACATGTGTTTCGGACTTTGGAGTTATAGAACTTTTTCGATCTTTTTTATACATGGTGTTCTTGAAATCGGCCTCCATCCTTCTTTCTTCTAACAGTGCGCAACTCGTTGATGTGCTCTCCAAAAGTCATTGTCCCTCGAGAATCTTTATTTCTGGGCGATATTTTCAAAATGCCGCCTTTGATGTTCTGAATATTCTTGATAATTTTAACTCTTGACCCATCCTCCCCTTTGAATTATCAAGTCCGCCTTAAGAATATGTTTGATAATTTTATTGATGACTTCTACTTGTCCGTTTGATTGGGGTATCTGAGTAGAGTAATGCTTTTTTATGCCCCAGCGAGCACAATTTTGTCGGAATTCACTTCCATCGAACTGTTTGCCATTATCTGTTACCAATGATTGGGGAAGCCCAAAACGACAAATGATATTTTTCCAAACAAAGTTCCACATTCTTTGTTCGGTAGCTTTAACAATGGCCTCGGCTTTCGCCCATTTAGTGTAGTAATCAACGGCAACCACAACATATTTTACTCCCGATGTGCCGATAGGAAACGGGCCGATCAAATCGATTCCCCATTTAACAAATGGCCACGGGCTGTAAACCGACACCAGTTCTTCAGGTGGACTATGGATAAGTGGGGCGTGTACCTGACACCTATGACATGCGCGGGCATACGCGAGTGAATCTTTCTTGAGGGTCGGCCAGTAGTAACCTTGTCTGATAGTTTTATGTGCCAAAACAAGCCCACCTGAATGGTTTTCGCATACTCCATCATGAATCTGTTCCAGAATTACATGACCCTCTTCAGGAGTAATACACTTCAATAATGGAAGTGAGAAACTTCTTTTGTATAAATGCTCGTCTAAGATAGTATAACGAGCAGCTTGTAATCTGAGGCGAGTAGCTTGTGCTTTATTTTCAGGGAGAAGTCCTTTTTGTAAGTAATTTAAAATTGGAGTCATCCAGGTTTCTTGTTCGCTCGTCACATGGGCGACCACAACTCTGGGGATTGATGGCGAACAAGTTGTGACGACCACAATGTCCGTCGTGCTCGTCACTCCTTCTGCTGTTGCCAAACGTGCCAAGGCATCAGCGAACGAATTATCCAATCGTGGTAATTGTTCTATGTAAACTTGTTCGAATTGTTCAAGCAACTCCTTTGCTAGTTGCTGATATTATGTCATATGTTTGCCTCGGGTCTCGTACTCGCCTAACACTTGGTATACGATTATTTGAGAATCGCTATAAATCATCAGCCTCTGAATTCCCATTGTCATAGCCATGTGTAGTCCAGCGATCAAAGCTTCGTACTCGGCCTCATTATTTGTGGCTGGGAAATCAAAATGGATGGCCGTTGTGAAAGTTTGTCGAGTTGGGCTGATGAGAACCACGCCCACTCCGACTCTTGAACTTGTTGATTAGCCGTCTACATACATGTGCCATGGTTGGTCGACACCTCTTTCGGGCATTTGTGGATATGTCAACTCGACCATGAAATCGGCCATAGCCTGGCCCTTCATTGATGTTCGTGGGGCGAACGTAATGCCAAATTGGCCTAACTCCACCGCCCACTTAAGTAATCTGCCCGCAGTGTCTGGTCGGTGGAGAACTTGTCGCAATGGGAATGTGGTTAACACCTCGACTGAATGATCAAAATAGTATGGTCGCAGTTTTCGAACACTCATAATGAAAGCATATGCAAGTTTTTCCAGTGGAGGGTATCGGAGCTCGGCTTCTTTGAGCACCTGACTTACATAATAAATGGGCAAGTGTCATCCCCTCTGCCCGAACGAGCACAACGCTAATTGCATGCTCGGATGCAACAAGATACAGATAAAGTTGTTCGCCTGGAACAGGCTTAGACAATGTTTAAGTATCTGCAAGGTATTGCTTTAATGACTCGAATGTGTTTTGGCAATACTCTGTCCACTGGAATTTTCCTTTCTTTAATGCATCAAAGAAAGGTTTGCATTTGTCCCCAGTTCGTGATATAAACCGGCTTATAGAAGCCAAACGTCCAGTTAATTTTTGGACTTCTTTCACACTCCTGGGGCCTGCATGTCGAGCATGGCTTGAATCTTTGACGGGTTCGATTCGATCCCCCGTTGACTGACCATGTGTCCTAGGAATTTTCCTGAATGAACCCCAAAACTGCATTTCTTCGGATTTAATTTCATGTTATACCTCCTGAGCATATCAAACGTTTGTGCTAGGTGGGTGATGTGGTCTTCCTTATGCTCGATTTTTACCACTATGTCATCAATATACTGTTGGGATTATACTGGAATGTATGCTTTTTACTTTGTATAATCGAAACTGAATTTTCAGACTTATTTACTGAAATAAATTGTTTATCACTGATGCTTTAAATATTAATCGAATGTTACATATATTTACTGCATAACTGTTCAATAAGTCGTACGTGTTACATTGTAGTTAATTTAGTGATACCAGATCACAGAAGATTAAATTAACAGTCCCTTGTAACTAAAAGTACACCATTCACGACCTAGATGGAAATGAACAACCCATCGTGAAAGGTTGAAGTGTAAGGCTCAGATTGGCTTGTCTTGACCAAGAGATTACACTAGTGCATGACTGATGCACTGAATAGGACCTACAGGAGGATAAATTCTTCAGAACTGAACAAGGAAGAATTAGACCTCAGTGGTTCGTTATTTCTTAATCTTCATCCCTTAAATAGGATCATGTGGGATTGGTAACTATTGCTTTGACTTATCATGGGTAGCGAATCAGAGAGATTCAATACTTTTTATCTTGGGCAATATTATTAGTCACATGTGATTGCTAAGATTTAATACAAAGAATCGTGTGCAAGTACGCTTGTTCGATTTGCCCCCTTGGGAGGTTCATAAGCTTTATCATACCAAATCTTGCAAGTGGAATTAGTTTCCGGTATGGATAATAATGTTGAACCGTTCCTTGACCAAGGATAAAAGATATTAATTAATGGAAAGCTATTTCAGTGGCTTGAATTAATTAATGGGCTAGATAATCTTAAACACAGGAAATAATGACTGGGAGCCATATTTTCTGTAATATGGGTTAAGATGGATAGTGCAATATTAATTATGTAGTGGGATTAATTAATATTTATGGGCTTGAATAATATTGTGGCTCAATATTAGATATTCAAGGTTCATTAGAAGGTCCAATCTTAATTCTCCTAAAGGTCCCCTGAGTAGCCCAACATATAGTCCAATAACTGAAAAAGATGATTAAAATAAAATAAATATTGTTGCTTATTTTTCCAAGTAAAATTCGAAATTTATAGATAAGTTGGGAGAAAGATTTTCTTTGAATTTTGTTATGGAATGAAGATATGTATTCTTGGAATACAAGATTATCTCATTAAATTCAAGAAATCTGGTCATCTATAATATGATTTTCGAATTTTTTTGAAATAGAGGGGCAAGAAAGATTTTCTAGATTTTCTTGAAAAGATATTATGGAAGATATGTATTTTTGAAATACAAGAATATCTCATAAATTCAAGAAGATCCAAATCTTGGATTCTTGAACCTCATATTTTCGAAAATATTCATAACAAATAGAGAAAGGTGGGATTTTGTGGAATATTATGATTATGGGAAAAAGAATATAGGAGATATATTCAAGATTTCTTGGAGATCAAGAAAAAAATTTCCCACATCATATTTTGCCAAAATTTTCGTCCACTTTAGCCTCTATAAATAGGGGATGAATGGTTCATTCCCAATAACACACGAAAATTGGTTTTTCGGAAAAATATCAGCGTCGATAAAATATCAAATATTTTGTAACGTCGACAGATTGTATTTTTTTGAAAAACGACAATTGTGAGTAGTGTACAATTCCATGTGCTGGAAAAATTAGCAAATCCACATAAGTGGTGCAACAAAGTTTTTTTTTTTCCTTTTGTTAATTGTTCGCGAGTATCCTTCCACCGGATTGTCGAGCAAGGATTAAGGGAATACTTGGGAAGTTCTTTTGGTTAGTCTAATCAGCCAGATCACTGTCATCCCAAGAGGTTCGTTCTCACGAAACTCGTAGAATTCATATCGTCGTGGGTTTTTACGTGAATTATTATATGCATGATATGGTGTTGGATTATTATTTGAATTAATATAGGATTAATTCATGCTAGTAATAATTAAATAATTAAATTTGTATTTAAATAATCACCCCGAATAGATCTGTGCAACCTATTCCCCAATATATAAACCTCAATTGTTCGACCTATGTATTCGTCGAACATTTTGTTCACCGAACGTTGATACGTTGCTCCAGCATTCTTTAATCCAAACGGCATGCGTTGCCAACAATATATATTCTTTTCGCTGTAGAAAGTTGTACTCTTTTGATCGTCCGGATGCATGGGTATTTGGTGATACCCAGCAAATGCATCCATGGAAGGTTATGAGCTCATGTCCTGCTGTGTTATTGACCAAATAATCGATATGTGGCATCGGGAAATTATCTTTTGGGCATGCCTTATTTAAATCAGTGAAATCTATGCATAATCTCCAAGTTCCGTTAGACTTGCGGATGAGCACAGGGTTCGCAAGCTATCTTGGGCATTTTACTTCTCGAATCAGTTTATTATCGAGCAATTTCTTTATTTCACTATCCATAGCTGCATACTTCTCCGGACTGAACTTTCTGTGCTTATGGATTACTGGAGTTTGTGTTGAATCAAGGTTAAGAGAGTGACATGCATGTTTAGGATCAATGCCAACCATGTCCTCGTGTGACCAAGCGAACACATCCAAGTTTGCTTGAAGATATGCGATCATTTCTGTTCGGAATGGTTCCAGTAATTCCGAACCAATGAATACTTCTAATTCCGGTCTGTTTGGGTCGATATTGATAAACTCCAGTTGTTCAACAGGCGTTGCTCGCTTCCTTTTTTGCTTCCACCGAGGATCTTGGACCGACTCCCGGTGTTCGTCAACTACCTCCATAGGATCAAAACCTATACGAGGTTCTAGATCCGGTAACTCATTTGGTGGATCAATGTTCATTAGATCTGGGAGATCTGGGACATGAGTTACCATCCCGGATTCTGTGTTCGCGCATGGAGGTGTGCTCGTCAGAGGAGGTGTAAGCGTTCTCGGCAATATATTCGCCTGTTGGCTTGATTCTCCGAGCTCTCATGTTTGCTCCATCATGTTAATGATATTTTGCTTTTCTGGCGCGCATGACAGCAAACAATCTCGAGCTTTTTTCTGGTCGCCTTTTACGCTACCCGTTCCCTCTTGAGTTGGAAATTTAACACAATAGTAATAAGTCGAACAGGCAGCTTTAAATTCCTGAATAAACGGGCGACCTAGAAACCCGTTATAAGTAGACGGAGCATCGACGATTACAAAGTCTAGCATTCTAGTTCGTCAGATCTCCGGATTTAAAGTTGACTCTAACTCGACTCCTAACCTGATCATACCATAGGGTCGGGTTATAGATTCCCCGAAACCCATGATGGTGTGATCACATGGTTCTATATAACTACTCAGGTCCCCAACTTGCTTCTCCATTTGGTGCAAAGTGTTGAAGAACAAAATGTTCACATATGCTCTGGTATCGACCAGGAGGCGATGCACTTTCAAACCGAGAAGACGAGCACTGATGGTTAGAGAGTCATTGTGGGGGTGATTATGCCGTTGAGATCGTCTTCCGAGAACATGATTTGGTGAGAGGGTGGCGTGCTAGCTGATATGCTCGCCACCTTCACCTGATGGATGCTTTGCATGGCACGCATCTCTATTTTCTTTCACATGTTCGATAATGTCGGTGCTTGATAGCATCCACCCACTGGACCATAATCAGGACGAATCATGTGGATTTCTTGACTCTCCCGACCTCTACTCATGGTAGGTGCCCCTCTTTTGGGTAATTCCGACCTCTTGTGGGATTCCTCGGGATCATTGTCAGATGCTTCTTCGGCCTTACGCTTACCCCTATGATCACCTATTTTTTCATGTTCGGGAGTCTCTGCTCGCCGGATTTTTGAGGAACTGCATAAGACAATTTTCTTCATATAACTTCCAAAGTTGGTGAAGTAAATCGCGACATTCTTCGGTATTATGTCCGATGTACTCATGATAACTGCAAAACTTGGAAGCATTAAGCCGATTTTTATCCATTATGATTCTTCGTGTCTTATCCAACATGTCCCGATCTTTAATTTGATTAAATATTATTTCCGCTGAAACGCGCCCAGAAGACTTCGTAGGGCATTTACTTCTGCTCTTTCTTCGAATGGTTTAAAAGATCCTAGGGGTTTATATCCCCCCTCATTCATTACTTTTTTACCAAAAACTCTTTTTGTTGATGCTTCCTGACCTAATCGTGATTGGGCGAGCAGATCTTGCATGGTTATAATCTTGGCTGCTCGCTCTCGGAATTCGGCATATGTGTTCGGCTAATCTTGATGCATGGCTTTCCACATATCCGTATTCAGGGTCAGGTCTCCGACCACCGTGAGGATCTTGGCATCCTCTTCAACTGGGGCTCCATCGTACAAACATTTGTCAAATCTTTCAATGTATGCTCGATCTGACTCACCCTTTAGCTGGGAGAAATGTGTCAATCTTTGTTTTGGTGCTGGGCGAACACACATGGATGAGAAATGGGACAGGAATTTCTATCCCAGCTGGGCAAAAGACGTGACGGACGCAGCGGGCAGAGTAGAAAACCATCTGTGGGCATGGTCGCCCAACGTCATGGGGAATGATCGACACTGCGTCGCGTCGGTGGCGCCCATGGCAATCATAAAATCTGAATATTTGCTGAGGTGAACATGTGGGTCGGACTTCGGATCGAACATAAAGGATTGGTGGTCGGATCTTTGCTACTTTCTCTTGTATTTCGCCGCCATGATCGCCGATGTTAGTGGCGAAGCGTGGCATTGTGCTTTCGCCGGGGGAGTCCTTCGTTCGCGGCGGTCGGGCCAGAACCGTCGATTGCTTTTTACATTTACGCAAATTTCGTGGAACCCGACCGACTTGGATCGGGGTTGTGTCCCATCATGAGGACCGGGGTCATGCTCATGATAGGCGATCCCTTTCCAAGTTCGTCATGACTACCCAATTGATGATGGATAGACAACTTAGTTCGGCCGATTTTTTTATTCGGGTGCGGGCGATCATGAGGATCCGGGGAGCCGCATGTTCGCTCGGTTGTTCCTCCCGGGATCACATGCTTTATGATTGCCGATTCGATCTTTAACGGAGAGCCTCAAACGTCCAAATGCTAATGGTCTGGACCCTTGAGGCTGCTCGTCGTCCGACATATCATCAGCCTTTTTGTTGGCCCGCTTCCGTGCAGCTTTCAATTTAACTTGCTCGCTATCAGGTGTATGCGAGCGTCGATCATCATCATCTTGAACTTTCAACTTGGCCAACTCCTTTTCGGCCCTCTCTTTTTGTGCTCGCAACAAGAAAGTGATGGCCTTTTTTGTGGCCGCCGGATCGTTGGCGATATCTTCAAGATTGATGGTTTCGGCGGTCTGATTTTTATGAGGCTGATGCTGAGCCTCTTTCTGAGCGTGAGGTCGGCTCTGTCCCGACCTCTCCGTCTGAGTATTCCTAGATTGAGGCATTATATTTCTTTTTTGTGCCTCGGCTATCTACGGGATTGTGTATGGGATGGTTTTTTCTACCCTCCTTCTAGCGCCAATTGTTGCGAGTCGTTTTTTATAGAGAATATTATGTGGCTAATTTGATAACAACTCACAAACAAAATAAGTACGTGTACGATATAAGGTAAATAACAGGAAATTGTTGACCCAGTTCGTCAGTAAATGACTACTCTGCCAGAGATGTTGTATTACGAGGTTTACACATATAGTACACAATACTTCTCATGTGGAAAACTTCTATGAAAGAAGATGATTTGGAGAGAAAATGTGTGAGTGCTAGGGATTTTTCTCAACGTATGAGAGTACTTGGAAATTTTTTCTGAACCTTACCCCTCTGGGAATTTTTTTGTGAACCTGTCTCTTGTTATTTTTTCTTCTATTTATAATACTTTGACAAGCATGAGCTGGTTTGGCAAGCATGAGCTGAAGACTTCGTGTCTTGCAAGAACTCATGTAATGCTGCCACGTTTCTAATTTCATCTTCCTGGTTGATCTTTGCATTTACTTGTTCATAAGACACTCTTTTGGTCGTCCAAATCATCTTTTGCTCGACTGGTTCCCTGTTCGCCCCTTTAGTTGTCTGAGCCTTCAGGTTATCTGAGCCTTCAGATTATCTGAGCCTTCAGGTTACCTGATCCTTCAGGTTACCTGATCCTTCAGGTTATTTGAGCCTTTTAGGTTATCTGAGGCTTACTGAGTTCAGCTCTTCTGAGTTCAGACATCCTGACCCTCAGGTCACTTGACTCAGGCTATCTTATTTCTTCTTGCCTGATCTGATCAGCTCGACGGATCAGATCAACATCTCTTCAGGATCATCTCAAGATAGCATCAGGTCATCATGCCAGATTTGGCGAGTTGGCGAACATACTCGTTTGTTCGGCGAGTGGCGAACCGCCGAACAAACTTGCTTGTTCGGTGAGTGGCGTGCTGGCGAGCAAATATGTTTGGTCGGCAAGCAGCGAGCACACTTGTCCATCGAGCATGATTATTTTAACAGTTGATTAATGCACGTGTCCCTCCAACGTGTTCGATTAAATTGAGTAATTGTATTGAACACAACAATGTGTTTGTATATTATATTATATAATGATAATAAAGTAAAAACTGAGAAGAGAGAGTATTGAGTTGATATATAATAATAATTAGAAAATGTATGATAAATGATTGATAGTGTATTGGAAATTGTTTTTCAATTGATAGTGTATTGAAATTGTGTTTGAAAAAAGTAAAATAGGTGTATTATAGGTATTATAGAGTAGAATTTTGAAGGATTTAAAATTTTATAGCGAAATCCTGATAAACAATGGGGATTTGGGATTTGAAATTCTGAAAATCACTTTCAAAGCTATAAACAAACAAGTTATTAGACATCCTTAGATAAGCCAAGTTGTCTCTAGTGTTATGCTCTAAGATGATAGCAATTCTACTAATTGCTTATCTAAGCTGATCGTTTGAACTAGTGCAGATTTGTGTAGACCATTACGTTTTAGAGTGGAGGACTATTAGGTTCCATTTGATCATTTTTATTATTATTAGGTTCCAACTTTTAAAAACATTATTATTAGGTTCCAAAAGTAGATAAATAGACATAAATGTCTTTATTTATCTTATTTTTTTATCTTCTTGTTTCTAGTGTCTATTTTCCTTTATTTATTTCTATTTTTTGGATATGTTGTACAATTAGGGAATTGATGATAATTTTTGGATATTTTCCTTTATTTAAAATAGGATGATAATTTAAAATTGAATTATATTATGTATACACATTCAAAATTTCATATCTAAATCGACAAAATACCAAATTTTACATATCTAAAATATACAAAAATTAGATATTTTCATCGATATCTTGACCAAATTTACGTATTTTCGTCTTGTTCGACATGCACATATGCACGAAATACATGCACAAATATATATATTTTCGTCTTCTTCGACATGCATATATGCATCCATATATTAACATATGCATCCATACAAGAATATATGCATATAAATCTAAAAAAAAATTCAGAAACCTAGCGATCCATTTTCATCTTCTTCCTAAATTAAATAAACTTAACAGATCCATCTTTATTCACTAAATTAAATAACTATAAAACCATAAAAACCAAAATGTTCATAAATTTCAAAATATGCCCTAATTGAATTCAAATTAAATTAGAACATAAATAAATCAAATTTCCACCATATAAATAAATCAAATTAGAACATAAATAAATTCAAATTTCCATCTTCATCAGCACCTTCAAACCCCAATTCATAAGAATAGACCCACCATCAAAAAATTATGCTTAATTATAACAAGGAACAAATCCGCCGACTCTAAGGACGTTTAATTCGATAAAATGCTCAGATTTTTTTTAACTTGAACAGATCTGCTCTCCAATGGACATTTAAATCGATCCTATGGACATTTAATTCTCCCTTCCTCGTCATCCCCACCACTTTGCTCATCTCCACAACTCCGAACAGATCCGGAAAATATGTCTCTGTACGCACACAAACCTGCACCGTCGGTGGCTCTAAGCTTCCTCGCATGCACGACTATCGGGCCGGCTCTGTCGCCTCACATAGCGTCACCGGTGGCGGCTCTTGTCGCGCTGTCTCTTCTTCACATTTGCACATTTGAATTTCGGTAGTGGCGGCTGGAGATGGTGCTTGAATTTTGGATATATTTTTTAGTATATTTCGCAGAGAGAGGGAGAGTGACAAATGATGGGTTTTGGGTGGAGTGTTGTATGTAGTGCCTGTTTTGAAACCATTATTTTAGCTTAGAAATACTTTTTTTTTTAAAATTGGGTCACACCAATTTAAAAAAAAAAAAAGTGTTTTTAACCATTCATTTAGAGTTTCAAAACAAACATGTAGTTAATTAAAAAAAAGTTGTATTTGATAGAGGGATAATAATATCATAATATTCAATTTGAAACCTACTAGTAATACTAAAAAAGATTGGAATCTAGTATCAATATTTTCTCAAATCTGGAACCTAGTGGCTAGTAGTAATTATCTATCCCTTTTTTACATGTTTTGCCTTGTAAGTCTCTGTAACTGGCCAAGTGACTGCCCCAATTCACGCAACCCCGTCCTTTTTTCATAAGTAATGGAGTAGATATTTGGCCATCTTGCCAAGTAACCATAATCTAATTCCTGATTTGGGTTCGAAAGAAAGACATCCCATCACATCTCAAACAAATCACATTCTTGTGACTAATGTCACGAATTGAGACATGTTCTAGTTAAATGTAGTATATCTTACATGCTTGCTCATTTATCAACACTCTCTATTTGCATTTTTTTCTAACTAATTGATATAGCTTAAAACGCCTCACGAAAAATGGTCTCCTAACAACAAAATTAAAACACAGCAACAGCAAATAATCGAATTGAACCAAATTCTACATTTCTTCAGAAACAAAAAAAAAATCATCACTTTGAAACATCGGTAATATGGGAAGCCAATATTTTGCATCTCCAATAAACAAAAACGAAAGGCGGTTAAGCTGAGTGCAGCAATTTCTTGTAATCCTGGAATGTTCCTTCGAAAGGTGTGACCCTGCCCTCAGAGACGGCCCATAACTGATCGACGCTACCAGAGATCAAATGCTCATCGTGGCTCACCTGAAATTATACAACAAAACATCACAAACTTAAATAACTAAAACTCCCCTCCAAAAAAAAAAAAAACTAAAATCCAATTTCCCGTTCCTCAAAAACTAGTCTAGCATTACCATTAGCACGCCTCCTTGGAATAACACCAGACCTTGGATCAATGCTTCAACTGCATCCAAGTCCTGAATTTTGTACATGAAAATTGTCAGCAGAAGCTTTCTGGGTTGATAACTAAAACATTTCATCATATAAGACTTTTCCTCGTGCTCACGTTTATAATGATATTAAGGAGTCACTCAAACTTGCTTCTTGGTGAAGCATCATAAATCACGTCAAAGCATATTGATGATGTTTACCACAATTAATTAAACATGTTTCATTTTGTTCAAGTTTCATCATAGAAGAAAACCAAAAGTAATAGTCAAGCAAACATATTTTCATTTTCAAGCATATACATTATCTAGCTAAATTAATTTATCCAAACATTATTCCCAATATGACTTCCAAATTCTTAATAAAATGTTCAAAACTGAAATATTCAAACATCAAAAATAAACAGTGGTGTTACTACTGTGAACCCAGAACTCCTAAAATAAATTCAACAGTCAAACCAAGATTCAGTAGCAAAGAGCTATATTATCTAATATAAAACTAGGAAAAGAACCAAAAAAGAAATAATAAAGCATGAGTCAGAATAAATGCACATAAATTCTAAAAGACAAATATGAAAATAATAATAACAATAATAATATGAACATCTTACAAGATGGTTTGACGGCTCATCAAGCAGTAAAATGTGAGGCTTTTTGAAAGTAATCTTTGCAAATGCAACCCTGCTTTTTTGACCACCTGGAATATCGTACAAGGCATTTCAAGAAATGTTATTTGACATGGCTGAATAATGCAATTACCTTTCAACATTGTGTGCTTTATAATCTAATGATAGTACCTGATAATGTGTACATTGGCTGTAAGGCAAGATTCCCAGTTATGCCAAAAGAACCTAAATGTCCTCTCAACTTCTGTTCTGGCACTCCCTGCACATCAACATTTACAAGTGTATTTTAAAACTGCAGACATTCAAGACCAATTTGGTACTCCTACTCCTTGCACGTCAACAGATACAAGTGAATTTTGATGTAAACATGCAATCTGAAGTTATCTCCGATATATCCAATATCCATGGTCACCAATATCGATATTGGGGATAATGGTATTTCCATAATATTCTACAAGATATTGATGATTATCGTACGCAATATCAATATCGGTTAATTTGTTGTACAAATTGAGTCTAATATCGGTAAATATCGAGAAAATGTCGATAAATTTCGAAGAATAGCATATGAAGTAACATTGTATACTATATTTATGTATATCTATCACATATATAAAATTGCTCAAATCCTTTTGTTAAACTTATGTATTAAATTTTCATATTTTTTTAAAATTTACCATTATCAATATTCAATATTGATATTTTTTAGTCTCAATATTTCTATCGGTACGTTTTCAACCTTGTATGTGCATTACACTACATTAATAAAAGGGGATTGAGGAGTCGAATCAGATCCTTTCCTCTGAAAAAGCAAAAGAAGGTAAATATATAATGGATTATGTTTCTTTAAAATAATTTAGATTGTCTAACATTCACAAGCCAGAAGATTTCAGACACTATAGTAATAATGTTGTAGTTTAGTATAACAGCAACAGATCTTCTAGATCAATATGGTTCCCGAATCTCTGACAAAGTTAAGCTCTATCATAGGCAATAATTAATTTGCTACAAATTAAAATATATTAAGACCCGAAGCATTACCAAATGTCCACAATTAATACAACAATGAGAAAATGCAAGTAGTGTTAAATTAGGATATAATTACCGGGAAGCACCGCATCATATACAAAAGTGGATTTGAAGAGAGGTCTAAACCATCAACATGATGCTGACTGAATACAGCAATGCGAACCTGAAAGACAATAGTGCGGGGGTATAAATAGTACAGTAAGCATAATATGCAGCTAAAGAAGGCTATTGAAAACCAGCAGCATAACCAAATGAAGCAGGTTATGATCCAATGCATCAAATTATGAAAAACAGTTAAACATTTAGTAAATCCCACAAAATTAAATTGATAAAATCAATAAAAAAAGCAAGTACCCTGGAAAGAATACAGAAAAGAGAGATGAAGAATTAAAGAATCGTACATAAAGAAGAACAAATAGAATCCTCTCATATGAACATTGGACATGTGATGTAGTTAAGGCAAAAGCAATAAAAGCAATGATAAACAAGGGTACAATGTATTTGGAAGACAGAAAAACACGAGCAATACCTTTGCTGAACGAAAAACTGTCCCAGAGCTCGGTTGAAGTTCCCCAGAAATAAGTTTGAGTATGGTTGACTTTCCAATTCCATTGGGACCAACCACTACAGTTTGCATGCGTAAAATGCATGATCAGTTGTGGTGTAATAAGCAAATTCATCAAGTAATATTTTCAGTACACACTCTAACCAAAAGAACAAGAGGAAACTGAGGTCTTATCTTCTGACGATGGACCCAGGGTTTTGACTCAGGGAGTTTAACATATATAGTAAAAAACTAAAAATAAATAAAATATATCAATTCTAGAAATAAGATTATAAATTGATATCAGTTTTGATAAAAGTCAATTTACTAACTCAATTACACCTCAACATCCAAAACATAATAACTTGATATTATTACATCACAGCATTTCTATTTATTCTTCATAATTGGAAATTGTTGCATAATAACCAAGGTAGTAGTCAAAAGTGAAAAGCCCACAGGAAGCACAAGGGTCTCCTAGTGCTTTAAGCGCAAAGCTCAAGAAGTGGGCTTAACTGACGATAATGTGAAGTTCACCATTTTGAAAACATGATAAAATGTAAGCTCATATCCTAAGCACCAATAATAACATAAATTAATCCATATAATGGAAAATAGTAAATGCACAAGGCAAAGTGTCATAAACCCAAATCCCAAGCACCGAAAAATAACATAAATTAATCCATGTAATGAAAAGCACATGAGAGAAAATGGCATGAACATAATTTCATAATTCATGACAATTTAAATTAAAGAATTTATAATACAAACCAAAATATGATAAACACCATCTTCAAGTCCCTAAGGCTAGAGATCACCTCTGAGTCCACCACTAAAACCATCATCACTTTCTCCATCATATCCGTCCAATGTATGTCCTTTAACATCTTCTAAAGTTTTATATGAACCTGACTCAACCTCACTTTCTTTATTACACAATCTCAAGCCTTTAAACTACCTACACTAGGTCTAGGAACACTATGTTCTGTAGTTTTGTTGCACGTATATCATTGGGTTTTTGAGTAGGAAGAGATTTAACTTTACGTCAAATCAATGTGTAAGAGTGAATGATGTTGTATTATTATATTATATTTTGTAATCAATGTGTATGAGTGAATGATGTTGTATTATTGTATTATTTTATTATTGTTTAAGAAGATTGTAATAATTAGATGATTGAGTAATGATTAGAGTTTATAGGTATTGCTAGGGGTGGTTTTTTAAAACCGGTTTATAAATCCTGAAGTAAAACCGGTTTACAATTTTAAAATCCAAAACCAGAGAACCCAAAGTAATTATAGCCTAAGGCTACGTTTGTTTCCGGATTCAAGTGTGTGGGGAAAGTCATGACTTTGAAATCCTAAGGATTTTACAATCTTGGTGAATAGTAAAAGCATGTGTTTGTTTTGGGATTTTGGTAAGGTGAGATTTTTGCTTTATGTCAATCAAATCAATATTTAATAGTGATTAATGTTGTATTATTTTTTTATTTTTTTTGGGTGACAAAAGTGGGAGAGAGAATGAGGAAAATGGTGATGCAATTATATTGGATTTTGTGAAAATAGGTGTTTAGGTGTATTTTATAGGAGTCGATTTGGAAATCCCAAACTAGTATGAGACGTGGATCGCTAAGTCTTAAGTCCATCCGGGTGATTCTGAAAACAAACATAGCCTAAGGATATGTTTGTTTAAGGCTGTAGCGGGGTTGAGAAAATCCTGATTGAGAAATCCTGGAATAGTAAAAAAGATGAATTTGACTTTTGTGTGTGTTCTGTTATAAAATGTAGTAGGGTAGGATTGAGAAAATGATTGTGAAAAAGTAAGTGATAGTTTTTTTTTTTTTTTTATAAGAAAAAAGTATGTGATAGTGGGATTATTATATTGTGAAAAATAAAGTTGTGTGTTATAGAGAAAAAGGAAAAGTATGAGCAAAAATGTGAGTGAGTGTGAGTATTATAGGTTAGGATTTTGGTGGATTTTGAAATCTAGCTTACACAATCCTAAAAACAAAGATGCATTTGGATTTTGGAAGTAGAATCCTGCTTTTGGTAATCCAGAAACAAACATACCCTAACATTTTTTATTAAAGGATGAGGACCGATTTGCTTTACACATGGGTGTGTGCTTGGCAAGAAAAACTAGGAAAAACAAAGCTCATGATCAAGTCCACAAAAGCCAGAGCTGTTTGCTTCCAAAGAAAACAATTCCTTCATGCATTCTTTTGGGGTGCGTCACTAACATAGCTGCAGTTCGATGGTTATAAAGTGTTGAGGATTCCCATCGCTTCAAACTACCACGATAATAACTTCAGAGCTAACATTTAAATATACTTCTTTTTGAAAATGTTACTAAACAATCAATCAATAGTTTGTCGCCCACTCTTAAAAACACAACTAATAGTATACATCTAATAATTTACATAAGTCAAAGAATCAAATGATACAGCAAATAGCAAATATATTATAACAAAGTGACACTATTTTACGCTCTCTCCATAGCCAAGAGAAGAAAATTTTACTACCTAACCTTCATATAAAAGAACCTAAAACAAAACCAACAATAAATAGAAAAAGTGAAAATTTGTACTCCCTCCGTCCCACTATAATTGTCTCGCTTTCCTTTTATGGACTTCCCACTCTAACTTTCCCATTCCATAAAAGGAAAAAGTAACTTCACTACCCAAAATTTTTATCCTCACTTTTCACACAATATTACCAAAAATGCCACTCACTACTCCACTCATTACTCCACATACCTTTTTCCTCTCTCCCAATACCCAAAACTACCCTTCAATTTTATTATTTTATTATTATTCCTTAAACAAAACAACAAAAAGAAACGAGAAAATTACACCGGGACGGAGGGAGTACTTTACATTAAATTCTCAATATTGGTAAAGATATGCAATTTAATTTTATAAATATATGAGTAATGGTCAAAACAAAATATTCATATTCCTATTATTTTTAAAAATTTTGAGGCCCTATTTACCCCCTTTTGCTCCATCCCTATTATCATCTCTAGTCACATATCATGATATCAATCTAATTTTGAAGGTGAGAAACAATTTATAAATAGGTTGTCTAAGAGTTAAATTACATTAGTAATAAAAGCAAAACAATTTAGCAACATCAGAAACGATCTTACTTGCTACTCGGCTATCCAGATCAATCCCAAAATTCAAATTCCTGAACAATGTAGGGCCTCCAGGATATCCAAAAGATGCATCACTGGAATTATAACATAATTATAATTATGGGAAACAATTAAATTGGAAAAAAAGATAGAGGAAGAGTACTCAGCGATCATAAACTAGAGATCATTCTCAATAAGATCAACACTGGATCAATTATCTCATGCAGCCAGGCCACAAGCACTAAATAGTTTTAATGTATCAGAGGATTTCAAACCTGAAGCTTATGATTGGTGCACCTGGTCTATCATCAGGAGATGGGAATTCGAATTTATAGCTGCAAATATATGAAAAGTCATGAGCAAGGTCTAATATTGTACATCAAAGTATTAAAATGCAATGATTATGCCAAAGGCAATAATAAGCTAATGGTCACATCCATGCTGAGTGCAGAAATCAGGGGGCGCCAGGTGCAGTCCCACACATTGCAGCGCACTCAACAGTGAAGGAGACTAGCCACGCCTACCTCACCAGGGGCGTGGCTAGTCTCCTCCACTATTGGGTGCCTACAATGTGTGGGACAATTTCTACACTGAGAAACAAAAGAGAACACAAATTGAGGGAAAGAATGCATACTCAGGGTCATTAATAACTTCATCCACATGACCCAACCGGTCTAGAGCCTGAATGATAGAGAGAATGATCAATATAAATTTTTTGAAAAGCAAACAAAAATTGGAAATGTATCCTGTAACTATTGAGCATAATATCATTAGACCTGAAAGCATTAATGGCGGATTGAGACAGGAACTCCTAAATTATTTAAGAATTAATTAATAATAATACAACATAGGGAAAAAAAAAAAAACATGAATTACCTTGATTCTTGATTGAACAAGAGATGCACGCTTTGCATTATAGCGAAACTTGTCAATGAATGACTGCAGCACAATTGTTTTAGGGGAAAAGGAAGAAAAAGGATTTGTTAATATCCCACCAAAAGTAGATATCATTGTCTAAAAACTGATTAAAGGCACATGTAAGACTCTATATAGACAAGAACCTGCATGTGGGCTCTTGAACGCTCATTTGACTCAAATGCTTTCTGTTTGTTTTTGAGTTGTTCTGCTCTTGACCTCTCAAAGGTATCATAGTTACCTTTGTAAGTAGATAATTGTTTTCCTTGAAGGTAAAGGATATCGGTAACCACCTGGAAGAAGTAACTAGTATATAACACATCTGATAATCTGTCACTAATGAAGAGTATTTAGTAACTGATAGCTTTCTGATATCAAATATAACCGCCTGAGAAATGGGAAAGCCATACAGTGTTCAAAAACTCTCTGGCATGTGAAACAACAATAAATGTCTTTGGCCACTTCACCAGATATGATTCCAGCCACAGAACAGCATGGAGATCAAGATGATTCTGCCACAAAAAAACAAAAATATGTCAGCAACTAAATACACACTTCATAATCAAGTATGAAACATAAAATACCGTTGGTTCATCAAGAAGCAATAGATCAGGCTCAATGAACAAGGCACGAGCAAGCGCTATTCTCATCCTCCATCCTCCAGAAAAAGCTCTAGTCGGCTTCATCTGCATCTCCGGAGTGAAACTTAGACCCTGGAAAAAAAACACAAGGAAAGATATCAATTAGTGGGAACAATAAGGATAAGCTGACACCAACTAAGAAATACATGAGAATAATTGGGTCTTGATGATGAGCAATGATAAATAATCAATTGATGGGAACAGTAGCACCTCCGTAGGGAATAGCTTTAACTGGGAAGTGACGATGAGCAATTATCAAGAAATGAACGAGAAAGAATCTAAAGACTAAACATAAGAGCAACTATAACAATTAGTGGTTTTGATCAGAAAGACAACAATAGCCTGTTACTTTAAGGAAAAGAAGAAAGGATTAAATATTAACGTATTAAATATGTAACAGTAGCACACTCACGGTTTAACATTTTCAAGCATATTTGTACCTTACATTGACAAACAAGGGAATCTTAATACTCAAGACTCGTGATACAAAAAAAAGGTTCTGTATTATCAAGAAAGAGATACGGGCATGAATACCATCAGCATAATGTCTTGGGTGTGTGTGGATTCATAATTGTCCACAATAAAAATGCATAAACCATAATTACCTACATAATATCTCTTTATGCAACAGATCTCCAGCATCATACATAGATCCATAAGGTACACACGATTAACTTGAGTAAACAGTAACTATTAAATCAAACAATAATTATATGCACAGATATGAAGGGGGTAGCACTAACTGCAAGAATAGAAGCCGCTCGAGCCTCAGCAGTGTAAGCATCAATAAACTCAAGCCTCTTATATATCTCTTCAAGCCTATGAGCAATTAAATCTTTCCCAACCGCTTCATTCGGCTCCAGTTTGCTCTTTCCAGAGTCCTCAACTTGGTCTACATCTTTCTGAAAGAAATCATTTCCATATAAATCTTTACAGATTCAAGAGGAGGAAAAAAAAAGAAGGCTGGTGCAAGTTAAACACTAAATCAGTTACTATTTTTTTGCACTTTAAATGCAATGTTTCAACCTGTAATGAGAGAAGATGAGATTCTTCATCCAACAGCTTAGTTCGTTCCACATCAGAATTTAGCACGCACTGCAACGCTGATGTATCATCTCCAACTACTTCTTGTTCTACATGTAATATCTGGCAATTCCTGGGAATACCCTCAATAGCATGCATGGCCATGTACCTGAGGAATGTTGTTTTACCGGTACCATTCCTACCGATAAGGCCTGCATAAAACAATAACAGAGGCACAAATGGGTGTCATGGAATAAGTAAAATTCTTCATATGGTTCAAAAATCATTAACATGAATTGTCATTTTGATTAGAAATCTTATCCTCCTCCTACTTCTAGTCTCATAGTAAGAGCTTAATAATTGGAGTGAATTAAATATGATTCCACAAGTACATGCTAAGAACTTGCATTTACAAAGTGTGCCTGAAGTAAACTAGGCAAATTTGAGCCTGAATGGAAGCAATAAGAAACACATCTGTCAAGCATTCATTTTATTAACAGAATAACATAAAAGAAATTAAATTAGATTAAAACAAAATATGAGGCTCCTGTTGTCTTCTCACTGGTCAAGGTTAAAGTGAGATCATTGTTAAATTGCAAGCATAACTAACCGTAGTGTCTTCCAAAAGACAGTGTTACACAACCGTCCGTAATAAGGTCTTTCCCCCCGACAGATATATTGAAGTTCTCCATGTGGATATCTCTAATGGCTGGCGCATCACTATTTTCGTGTGTTACGACTACAGCGGGTATACCAGCTTTGACTTCTTCCATTTCCTTCAAATGTATTTGGTAATCTGCCTGTGAAAATAGAGTACTAGATGAGAAACCAAAATCGTATGTAGCCAGGTACTGACATCATCCCCTCCAAACCCCTTTCCCCTCATCCCTTTCTCTACCAGGCATACCACCATGCATACATACGAAAGAATATCACTTCCAGTGCTCATATTTGGTTTTTCCAAGATGATTCACTTTAATATGATGCAAATGATGTCAATCTTAGTATGATTAAGGTTTCTCTGTTTTACATTACCTCCCTCTGGCGATCCTCCTTTCTCTTCCTCCTTTCAAGCTTCATCTTATCGCGCTCAGTCAACAGAGGACCATCCACAGGTTCAGGTTTTTTCTTCTGAGCTACTTCTTCATCCATTCCATCGAACATTCGCAATGGTGCCAAGAGGCTTCTCACAGTGGGTTTTTCTTTCACTGCTTCGTGTTTCCCAAACTTCGCTGATATTTTACAGCATACCTGCAGTAAATGTTGTCAAGAATTTTGCATTTGCCAAAAATTGAGAAGCAGAAGTCTAACCCATGGTTCACTCAGAGAAACAATTAGAAAAAAGGCACCATCTTTATAGCTCTGGTAGTTTATACATTAGCATAATTCAGTTAGTTGATGACTGAACAAATTATATTGGGTTCACTAAAGCAACTTCCTACTCCAGCTAACCGTTAAACAGCAATAATACAAACAACATTCAGCATCAACTGACCCAAAACTTACATATGTCCAGAACAAACATCAGAATAAACCGGAAATGATAAAAGTTCAGAGTATCAATTAAGTATATAAATCAAATCAACTTAAATTTAAATTTAAAAAAAATAGCATAATTGAAGAGTAATAAGAATTTAAATCTGAAATTAATAACAAGAACATATCAGATCAAAAAAAATTCAATAGGAGCAGCACCAACGAGATTGCGTCTTTGAACAATGTAAAAAAACAAAATATTGCGGATAACTTTATTCCGTCAGTACATACCGAACGGCATTCGGAGAAGTCATCGACGCATCCAGAGTCCACAAGAAGCTCGCCAAGGGCATCGAAGGCGCCTTCGCCGTCGTCACCGAAATCGAAATCTTCGTCGGCGATGACATTGATGATGTAATCAACAATTGGCTGGTCAACGTCATCAATTCGCCGCCCTAAAACCTCGTGCACCACTGCGCTCGCCACTTCTGTCATCCTCAGCTCCCTAGGGTTTAAGGGTAAACGTCACCACTTCTGTGAAAATAAGCGGCAGACTGTCACGGCGCATGAGGATGAGCTGCTTATATTTTTATTACTCTTCCCATTTATATAATTTGTTGATTAAATATTAAATTTAATTTAATATTTAATTTATGGAGAAGTAATTAATAATAGATTAATTTAGAATTAATTATTATTAATATTTAATTAAATTGGACTTAATTAAATAAGAATTCTCAATAATAATATTTGGAATATTATTGTAGGATTTAATATATGTGGAAATAAATCGTAGAGATTTTTTATATATGGGATTTAAATCCGTAGAGATTTATATGTGGGAAATAAATCTAAGAGATTTATTTTATTATGGATTTTCCTAATAAAGGTTAGCTTAAGATTTAAGCTGGGTCTCTCATATATATATGAGCTCTTGGGAATTCATATTACGTGAGTTCATATTTTCTCCATAAAATCTCTAAGTTAGAATTTTCCTAGCAAATTCATCTCAGGGATTCAACGCTGGCAGATCTGTGTAGATTAGTAAACGACTGTTACGTGGATACCATAGTGGAGGAAACCGTGTACGAATTGCTGTAAGAATTATGTTTACGTTTACTCGTATTTAATTATGCAATTAACTGTTCGTTGTTGGTGAACTTTAATTTCCGCTGCGCATGTATTACATGTTTACGTGCCTCTAAATTCCAACACTTATTTAAAAATGAAAGGAGAACATGTCAAATTGTTGCTCAAAATATATGTTAAAGTGAACCAAGTTGTTTGAAAAACACACCTTCAGTACGCTCCCAAGCTCTAATGCACGTATTCTTAAAAAATTAACAGTATGCAGTATCGGATTCGTCTGGGGTGGGATATGGGTGGGATTCGCACCCGATTCGCCACGTGGTGAATCCCAATTTTTTTTATTTTTTTTACTATCGGATACGCGTATCCTGTTCCGAGGATATGAGTATCGGATACGTATTGGGGATTTTTTGTAAAATTTATTAAATTTTGGGTTTTTTTTTTTTTGTAAAAAAAATTAAAACTTACTAATAATTTGAAGGACACACTCTAAAACTTATTAAATATTAAATTTTATTAATCTTTTATTATGATTTATGACTTGTGTAGGTTGATGATATTTGATTTAATCGTTGTTTTGTTACTTATGGGATGAATTCCTTGATATTAGTACATGTGTTTTAAATACTCTTGATATTATTACATGTGTTATATATAATTATTATAAATTTTTTAATATTATTACAGGTGATATATATAATTAAATTAAAAAAATTGACGTATCCTGGCCGTATCGTATCCTAAAAATTTGAAAATCTACGAATCCCCGCACCCGAATCGTATCGTGTCTGCACCCCGCACCCGTACCCGTGCAACACGGCTCCCAAGTTATGTCAAATACATCCAGAATTTTATTGGTGATGTTAGACCCCCAACCAGTTTTCCCTTGTGTCGTCTAAAGACAGTCATGGTGTTTCTTCCATATGGCTATCTTCGAGTTTATGTGAGGGTTAACACATATATAAGTTCCATGCATATTTTGAACACCTTCTCCTCCAACTTCTGCAAGTTGCTTGGTCCAAAACCGTCTAGGATGGGTTTGGACCCGATCAAGCGAGTTACTTGTCTTGGGTTGTATAGAACCCGTCTTAGAACCTGCCTTATTAAGATATTAATATTATTTTATGTATATATGCATTTATATAAACTTATATTAATGTACTTAAATTTGCGTGTGTATATATATGTTATTTTATGCAAATATATATTTAAATTTGAATTATTTAATTTCAAAATGAAATATTTTAAATTATAAAATTACTTTAGAAATAGTATAAAATCAAACAGGATAGGGTGGGGTGGGTCCCTAGACCATGAAAACCTGTCGGTGCAAGTTTTGAAATTGGTCAAACCCGTCTCGTTGTCATTTCTAGGTAAAACATGTTTTTCTAAAGTTGTAGGGGCCAATCAATTGTGCTTGCGCCTATAAATCATGGAGTAATGATTGAGTGCGCCAGTTGCTCCATTCAACTTGCACAAATAATTGTTCAATGAAAAAAAAATATCATTCCGTGAAAACAAATAATACTGAGTCCACTGACCAACTAATGTTTTTTAGTAAAACACTAAATACCATTAAAACTGCATTTTACTGTGCAATTGGTGCATAAAATATTAACCTAAATCATGTCATTAGCCAAATTAATTTATAGTAACGCTTCTGTGAACCAAGTCTATACATGAACTTTATCAATGTTATGCACAAACTCTATTATTGTCATGCATAAACACTATCATCGTTTTTAAAAAAGAATCACTTTTTAAACAATGATAGTGTTTATGCATAACAATAATAGAGTTTGTGCATAACAGTGATAGCCTGTATGTATAACAGTCACGTTGAAGAAATGGAGTGTAATGACAAATTTCATGTAATAAATATAAAAAAAAACAAATGAAATTACATACAAGTCGATTTTCTTCTAATTTAAATATAGAAAATTGCGAGTTACAATCTATAATTTAATTCTCCTTTGATTCTTCTATTTGAATTTTGACCTTGAATTAGATGACATTGCGGAGAAATCATTGCCTTAATCTTGATTGGTGTTGCATTTGAGTATTTATAATGTAAATCCAAGGACATGATGTCTTGTATTGGATTAAACATTATTTCTAAAGATTTTTTGGATGAACGCATTTGAATCTTCAAGAGTTTCTGAAGAAGACCTTCAAATCTTCAAGAACACTTTCGGGAAGAAATGCCGATCAGACGGGTTTGACACTTTGATCACAGATCGAAGCCGATTTTGGATGAGTTTCACGAAGAATGCCTTGAGGTTGCGAAGAACGCCGTTGAATCTTCTAGAGTCCTGAAGAATGCTTCTTTGAAGAAAACATAAAATCTGAGGGGCTTAGCACCTTGATCTCAGACCAGACCCCATTTTTGGACGATTTGCTCAAATAACGCCTTTGAAGCTCATTAAAATTTTTCAAGAATGTCTATAGATAATTATGGAGTAGTCTTAACTCTTCTCTTCTTTGTTTTTTAATTGTGTTGTATGTTGAATGTGTGAGAATTGAACCCTATTTATAAGGCGAGGGGTGTCAAACTTTTCCATTTTGTACTGCCATGTGGCAACTTCCAGTTGATCGCGCCGATTTGATTGACCAATCAATGCAAATGAATCAATTTGATTGATTTGTCATTAGTTTCTTCTATTTTGATGAAATGTCATTATGATCTGCCAAATACAACCGCTCGTAAAATTTGACTGGCTTGTACCATGTATGTTAAATATTAATTGTTAAACTATTTAATTTGATAATTAATTTATTTAAATTCTCAACATCTAATTAGTAAATTTAATTTAATATTAATATATATTTATTCACGTGTCTTCATTTAATTGAGTTTGATTTTAATTTTCTTACATAGACTTCAACGTGAACTCGAGCTCACATAAGTTTTTTGTCATGAATTTAATGAAAAAATTGATATTCAATTCGACCTGAGGAAAATATGATGGAGTCTTTACTCGCTTAAATAAATGGATGATTAAGGAGATATGCTGACTTTTAGATATATACAACTGAATACAGATATAAGATTATCATACTCATATACCTAATTTAATTACTTGAATAAATTAGAATATATGTTTATCACATTAATTTTTTCATCTTCATCTTTCATTTGCTTGTCTTTTCATTTTTCTTTTTCTTTTTGTTTTTACCACATATTCATGTATTTGATATAGAAATATTATTAAAACAATTAATTCTATTTTTTGAAAAATGATATGGAGTTAAGTTGTCAAGAGTGTTCATAACTTTATTTTTTGAATGAACTCACTATTGTAAGTGGTATCATGAAATTTTTAATACTCATCTCTAATTACAAAGTCATAATTTAGATAACTCAAGAAGATGGAGATAGAGATTCATGAAGATAATAAATGATCAGATGTAAATATAAAAATATCATATTTATACCTTATATATTGTGAGTAGTTGCTACATATAGTAGTTGTTTGTAATAATAATAATAACAATTTTTGAAAAATAATGGCCCAAAAAAAATATTACTATAGTAAAGAGTGCTAAATTAAAAATGGGCCAATTTCCTTCCCGTTGTCGGTTGCTATAAAACGTGCATCAAAGGTTATTTGGTGCCAAATGTCTCTTCATTCTCTTATGCATGGTTCCTTCATCTTGTCTCCACGTGTTTCACAATTCTTTCTACCGTGCCACATAAAACCTCTCTCCCTTTGTTCACATTTTTGCATGCTCTTCTCTCCATCTGTTTTCCTAATCTGTCGCCCCCATCTACTCTCTTAGATTATTTACTTTTTTCCACATTATTTTACACTTTTTCACGATGTTTTTCAACTTGTTGTAAATATTCCAGCTTTAATTTGAAGATCCAAGTTTCTTGAAACAATGTTCCTCGTCAAGTCACATTCTACACGATATGAATCAAAGTGTTGGGGGGAATTTTGATTGTATTTAGGTAAATTTGTCAGCCCCTCACCATTATTGAGCATGTTTTGTCTATTTTGAATTTATGGTTTTAGCTTAAAAAATTTACTCCTTGTAATTCAATTATTAAGGTAGTTATTTGAGCATTGATTTTATATTTTCTCAAACATCTAGAATATTGTGTTACGCTCTTGTCAATTTTGATTAATTTTTTTCATAACTCTTTACAATTGTATTTCTACAATAAAAAAAATTATAAACTTCTTCATTTGTCTTGTGCAGAATGTTGATGAGACTTTTGGCTTTTATATAAAGACACTTTAAATTCAAATTGACAGATATGGTTGAAGAGAGAGAAATTATCCAACACCCCTCCTTAAACCCACTAAAGTACTTCATTTTTCAGGCAACAATCCATGAGTTGTTTCTGACCTTTTTTTTATTCCTCAAACTCAACCGTACCAACAAAAATCATAAATGAACTATAAATCAGTGAAGATTCGTTTTAAATTCTTTTAATGTGAACTTAGATGGAGACAAAGAGACAGATGATGGATCTGGTACATACTACAAGGGTCTTTGGGAAAAGGAGTGAGATTGGGTAAGATAATGTAATATGGTCACATTTATGTTAATTTCTTGCTGAAAATGGATTGATTATAATCTTCAATTTTAATTTTGATTTTCGACTTCGTGCAGGAGAGTGATTAGATTGTTGGAGTATCATGGAAGGAAAAAATGTTTGTTATATCCAAAGTGACCGCTTGAAGAAATGGAAAGCAATGCAAAGAGAGATGACAAAATAATGTGTGCTCTATTAGGAGTGATTTAGTACGACATGCCGAAAATATCTTTCCAAAACATATACTGTACAAAAAAATTTGGTATATAAATTTGTGCACTGGTCCTGTATTTATAATTCCAGTATATAGGATTTCGGTATATGAAAAATTCGTTATATGAAAAATACATATTGTTTCATACGAAATATCATATACCAAGTTTCGTATACTGAATTCATCGGTACAATATCTATATGCAATATTATATACCGAAAATTTAGGCATGGTATTTGGTATGAATCCTTATTTTCGATATACTCCTCTAAATAGGACACAAATTATTTTGTCATCTCTCTCTGCACTGTTTTCCATTTCTTGCAAGGATGTATTTGATATTACAGTCATTTACGCCTTCCAAGTTTCTTCATCAAGGTAATCATTTTCTTACTTGAAGTCTAAAAGTGAAATTAAAATGAGTTAATTGCAAAAAAATGACTACCTCTGTGGTTTTTATCAATTACAATAATACATTTTTCTCCACCAAACTAAGACATTGTGGATCAAAACTTATCTGGATTTGATTACTATGGCCGTATTATATTGCTACGTACCCACCAAGATTTTATCTACGACTACCGAGTTGCTTCTTCGATGGGCTCATTTGAAGGAAAGATTTTGAAGAGATTTTCCCTTCTTCATGATTGATGACAAACAATCGGTATGAGTACAGAGGAATAACCGACAGTTGAAGTCTTGAAGATGATTATAGGAAATAACTTTGATATTATTTTAAACCACGTCATTTAGGGAGTTTTATTTTTCTTTAAAAATTGTAGAGTTAGATAAAAGTATTATCACACTAATGCGAACGAGGGTTTTTGGGCTCAAGAATACGTGCAATCGGGCTAGGCGAGTAAGGTTCGAGGTCAGGCCCAAGCCCAATAGTGGGGAAAGACCGTTGGAAATATTCAAGAAAAGATATTGTCCCAGTTTTGATTCTTGCAAGATTGTTCCATATTTACCAAAGATAGTGTCTCATATTTTACAAGATTTTGCAAGATCTTCAAGATTGACAAGATATGCAAGATAGTCTTAGATTTATTGCTTTATTTTCAGTTATTTTATTTTATTCTAGAATATCTCTTAGATTTGGTTAGATTTAGTCCTTTTTTTATTAGATTTGGTCATTTTCAGGTCAGTTTCGGTCCTCTGTTTGTGTCCTATATATAGTGGACGAATTTTCCTTGTTTGAAAAGCAGAAAATTAATAAAAAAACTCTTGACAACTTTGTCAAAACCTAATTGTTTCTTGTCAACCTGAGTTGGGGCAACAATTATTATTGTTCTTTCCTTATTATTTGTGTTTTGCGATCGCGGTTCTCATCACACACTTTCTACTTGAAAGTTGGGCCGAGTACATTAACTCATAAATTGTCTTATAAAGTTAATTTGTTTTTCCTCTCAATTCTCCTCTTCTCTGTGTAACTATTCCTTGTATTCAAACGATTGACTTAATCGTTTCATGCATTTAATAATTATCGATGAATTAAGTAATGAACTAAATAATCCAAATAAAAGTACGACTTAATTAATCTTCAAACAAAATACGAATTAATTAGAGTACTACGATCACCTATAGAAGAAGAGATGATGTAAAAATCGAAATATATGATTTTCAATAGTATATTGGCACCAACCTTATAGTTTATAGGGTAGAAAATACACTATTTTATTTTCTATTTTTCATTTGAAACGTGCTCAATGCTATATCATGAAAAGTTAAGCAAGTTTGAACATATAAAATAAATTGGTAATAATTAATGATTGAATACCGTATATGTGAAATAATAAAATAAAGGGATCCGTGGCGCAATGGTAGCCGTCTGACTCCAGATCAGAAGGTTGCGTGTTCGATTCACATCGGGTTCAAAACTCCCGAAAAAATATATCCCTATATTTTTCTTTTTTTTTTTAACGAAGTACTAAATCTAATTTAAACAGGTATGTGGAACTTGAATTTTCGTAAAATATTTCGAATACGCCTAGTTAATACTACGGATGGTTGCAATGGGGTGTGTTACAAAAAGAAGACATCATGTATATCAATGTCACTGCACACAAGTAAAGAAAGGCGTAGGATAAGAATGCAATTCCTAAGTATGATGATTTACATCATTATGATTATCATCTTCTTCAAGCTCTTCCTCCGGCTTGACAAAGAACTCAATGTAAGCTATACGGCTGGGTTGCTGCTGATGTCCGGTCGAGTCAATGTGGGCAGAGGAAGCCGTCGGCTTAGCAGCCACTGAAACGAGGTGCTGAACTTTGAGCATGCCACCTCTCCCGATGCTCAACTTGCTCCCTCGATTGTCTCGTATCACGCTACTTGGTATGTTACAAGTTGTTGCTCGTAGGAATTTGTATTTGTACCTGTTCCAATTCCAGTTCCAACACAAGAATCAAATATATTAACACCAGGGTGCACAATGTAATTGGTGCCAAACTAATACTGTTTAATGAGAATAACTTATATTGTTTAGTGGAAACATCAATTATTGACCAACTAATACCTTTTAGTAAAACAAATAATACCATACAAAATACACTTGAGTTGCACGGTGCAACCAGTGCATAGAAGTATTTGCTATTATATTATAGGGTTAACTGCAAAATAAGTCATGATTTTTTCATGTTTTTTCAATTACAACATATGTTTTTTTAAATTCGCAATTCAATACACGACCTTTAAAACTACTTTACTGCAAGACCTGCTGACGTGACAGTGCATGAAATTGAAAAAATAAATAAAAAGGTTGAGATTAAATTGAAACTATAAAAAAGGACATGTCAACATAAGTTGCTGGAAAATAGTCGTATGACATAATTTCAAACTTTAAAAAGTCCGTGTATTGAATTGCAAATTTTATAGACATATGTTGTAATTGAAAAAAAGGTGAAAAGGTCGTGATTTATTTTGCAATTCACCCTATATTATATAACAAGACTCATAGATCAGTTGAAGCAACTGAGAGAGAGAAACGGGGTAGACTGAAATTTATATAAAATGAAGAATTAACTTGTGAGAAATTTGCCTATCACAACTGAAGGCAATCAAAAGCTCAGTATTAGCATAGTAATTGAAGTCTATCTGCATGAGAAAAGAAGCAGCATGCATTCAAGAATTAATTTTTCTTTTGGAAATATATGCGGCTAGGGTTAAATTCAAGCTTACCTGCAAGTCCCCATGCCCTTCGCCTCTGAAGATGACACATGGGGGTGTTGGCTGTAACTTTATCTGAATCGAAGACCCAGGCCACTCAAGATCATCGATAACTTCCTTCAGAGCTGCAGACTACCAACTAGCAATTACCATCTCACTCATGATATATACAACAGTGATTTCGAATTCAGAATATAACACCAGTTTTCAATAGATTATTATCATTATTGTTACAAGAATAATTTAGAAGACATTGCACTAAAGATGGCACGAGGAAATAAAGAAAATAAATTAGACACGTACATCTCCATGATATTACAACACAAGAAAAGTGACCCTATCTTAGATTACATAAGTTACACTTACACATGTTAAATTGGACAGAGAAATTAATCATCTTCATATGGGGATTTGAGCAGCACCTAATAACCAGATTATCGCCAAAACTATCCTCTAGACTGAGATGTAGAACTATATCAGGAAGGCTACTCTCCAAAGGAAAGAGTACAAGTCCTAATATGTATTACAACATCGTCAGGACACTGCTAGACTTTGAAAAAAAAAATCCAAGCATAGGTTACATGTTCTGTTAATTTAAGGTCATTATAAAGATGGTTTCATGGGAATAATTTTCCAATAGTTACTTTAAGGGTCATTAGTTGTGATGATATGTGTATAACATAATGTATAATTAAATATTATATAAAAATATGTGAATATAGATAAAAATATTGAGAAGCTAGATTCCAAGACTTTCCCCACCTAGTACCTTAAGAAGATTTCAACAATATAACACAGTTTATCACTAAGGAAGTTTGATAGATCAAACCAATTTACTTTTTTACGAAGATGTTAAATCATATAAAATAACTATATTAACAAATCCCTTCATCTACATAACATTTTGAGGCTATTAGAGGTGTTCCTTTCAACATTTGGTTTGCATAGATAGAGCTAGGGTGGGGTAAACGGTTGAAGATGAAGCCATGAATGAGAATGTATAAAGCATAGAGTTAACAAATAGAAAGGTACTGCAGCACTGCACAACTTAATAAAACTTTAAGCACCAAAGGTTTTCCTGTATATATGCTGGGTTACGTGAATTTGGTGCTACACACAAAGACAAAGTACTCCTAGTTAGTAAGAGCACACCTTTTGAAAGAACTTGGTTTTATTCCTTGCAAACAGAGTATTATACCATCAGAATTGTTTCTTATCAATAATTCCCCCAAGAATCGCTTCATAAAGGAAACATATATGCCATGACAAAAAGAAGAAAATTAGAAGTCTAATGGGCTTCTATGTTTTATTACTTTTTGTCAAGTAGCTTGTAGTCTAATTCAAGTAGCAATAACAGGCTCATGGTGTTCTCTGGAACTTATGAGTTTGAGATGATCCTTAGAAAAGGTAGAAAATCATATTTTCTTCATTATTAGTATGAACTTATGCAAATAAGTACAAATTGTTATAAATTAACGTGTAAAGGGTGTAACTTCTATTCACCAGTAAACTTGTAGAAATTAAAAGAAAAAAAAGTACTTAAGGAACAAAAATACTTTAACCGTAAAAGTCAAAGGAGTGCTTCCAGCAGGTTCAAAGTTGTAGTCCCATGAGATTGTCTCTGGAATCCTTGTTCTTAACTCTGCATAAATGCAGGTCTCTGGAGAGTCAACAGATCTAGAACATGGAGGTTAAGTAAAGATTAAGACAATAGGTTATATTGAGATATGTGTTCTAATAAATAAAATGGCCACAGAAGAACAAAAGGATAATGCAGAGGAAAATATTTTTGGATATCTGCAGTTCTCCCTCAAATATCATCAGCCTCATTTATTAATTCTTTGATGTTACCAGTTAAACAGATCTTATAACATCAAAACGCACCCTCATCGTTGTTTTTACTCCTAGCTCATGTCATCTCATTTTCATACCTCATATTTTAGGACCTCTTCATTGTAGCACATTTCTTTTAGTTCTTAAACTTTCAACAGCATTACTCATTATAAGAATCCTTCAAATTAGATAAAAAAAACATTAATCTCCTAGGAGATTTTTATTCAGTTATACCAAAAAATGATATATCCCGTTTCTAAGATCAGCCTGTTCTTTTAAGCTCACCAAAAGTAAAATTTTGACAATTCAAATGAAGTAATCTAATAAAAAATTTAAAGTTTACAGATAAAATGTTCTTACTGATTTCTTACTCCATCCTCCAATTATTTGCAAACTAATTTGTCCCCAATTTGTCTTTTTTTCCAAGTATCTTTCTCAACAACTGAAACTACAGCTTGCATATAGCATACAATTCTGTAGCAATGCTTTTAAACACTAATCTTAAGAATCAAAGTCTCATCCTAGACTAAGGGCACAGGTCTGCATCTTTGATGACCATATCACTGCAACCTGATTTTTTTAGACAAAAAAAACTCTCAATTCCGATCAATACTAGATAAACCCTAGGAGTGACTTACGTCCAATGCATATACAAATGAATTCTACACAATAATCTCAGTTGCAAATCCAAAAATATAACAGGAATCTAGAGTTCATACCGGAGCATGCTGCATGTCCGGACCTGGATATCGGAGCTCCAGAATGCAAGAGTGGCCCGGAACTGAAAATGTATTAAGGGAGTCGACAAAGAGCCCTAAGCTCAAACCAAATCGCGGCCGACCATGCGCCCCATACTCATACTTTACAAATAACTACACAACGAAAACCCCCAAATTTTTAGCGAGTATTATAATTACAGCCAGGTAAATTATAAAAACCAAAATTAATTTCTACCTCGCGCTGTAAATACACCTTTGCTTGAAGACATCCTGTTTCCTCGACGATTATGACTATTCCGTGTTCAGATAATTCGATGAGAGCATCCTAATAGCAGCAGCAGGGAGATCCAGTTTTATTTGCAGTAAAAATTAAATGAAAAAGGAAGAGGAAAGAGAAGGCGTGGATTACTTGATGGCGCTTCCATCGTACGGAGGTGAGGGCGTCGACGACGCCGTGGACGCTGTCCAGTTCACACACCAAGTCTGGGGCATCCACCGTCGCTGACGAGCTCATTTCGCCGCCGTCTTTTCCCGCCAAAACTTGTCAGATGAGAATATAGTAGACACGGAAATTTGCACAAAATTTTGAATTAAATTTCATATTGTTTTTTAAAAACAAAATTGAATTAAAAATTTCTCACAAAGAATTGAATTAAAATAATTTTAAGTTTGGTTGGGCTTTTCTTTTTTGTAAGTTCCATGTGTCTTATATTCAGTTGTATCATTAAAATATACTTGGATTATAATCTTGCGTATTACGCTGTTTGAAAATAAAATTATATTATAAATAATATTAAATCTCTTAATATTTAATGTCACACAATTAAAAATATTATATTTAATAATACATGTCGTTTTAGCTTACTAAAATATTTATATAATAAATGTTGTTTTAACATTTTCTCCCCTATTATCTCATATATACACTTAATATGGTTATCAAATTTTTTAAAAATGTGTTATGTGAACAATTTTCCAAATAAAAAACAATGATTAGGAAATGAGTAAAAAATATATTTTGGCATAAAAAAATATATTTTTTAATTTGTCTGAATGATATTTAAAAAAAAAGAGAGGGGTATTATTTATAATTTAACAAAAAAAATATAATTATAAGTAAATTGAATGATTAATATTTAAATATTAAAACACGATAAATAATTCTTCATAAAATTCCTAGAATTTGAAATAGAGGCTTTATAGATACTAGTATTGCATCCGTGCTATCGCACGGTCATTATTATCATCTAACATTTTAAATATTAAAATATTATTTTAAATTAATATAAAATATTAATTAAATATTGATAGTTTTTATTTTATTTAATTTTATGTTTATAATAATATAAATTTTAAACCAAGATAATTTTATATTTTAAATAACATTTAATTTTGTTCATAACAATATTGATTTGTTAAAAGAAAATCGTTTACATTGAAAAATTTTAATTTATGACTTTATAGTATTTTGTATAAGGTTTATAATGTTAATATTGTTATGCATCTATAAAAAATACATATATTTGTGTAATAACAAGGCTTTGTTTCATGATAATAATATATTTATTTAAAAAAATTGACATATTCTTTTCTAAATAAATTTATGAAATTTACAACATATAACTTTCGTAAGTACCTTGTTATATTATGTAAAATGACAATATATATATATATATATATATATATATATATTTATTTATTTATTTGTATATAAGATATTTAATATTTTCATGTTGACCATAATTTTTTTTAAATATCATCGTATATAGTGTTACAGAAACTATAATAATTTATTTATATAAAATAATAAAAATAATTATATGAAAAGGACTTTAACAAAAATAAAACACTATGAATATGATGAAAATTGATATGAATATTTATTATTAAAGAATTATATATTACCTAAAACTTTCATTAAAAATCACATTTCTCGTGATACTGCCATCATCATTGTCATCATGGAGCAAAAGGATCTTTAAGACATGTCGCTTTGTTATCTGAGAAACAACTACATACTATTGTCCATGACTAAAAACAGACTTATGCAAAAACAATTCTACATGAGTAAAAGATTGCCCTTGACTTTTGTTTATAGACATGACATATGAAACTATCAACAAAAATTGACCATGTTGAAATTTGAATGACAATCTGAGACCAAAAGGAGTTAATGTAAGCCTGGGTATCCAAGCCCCAAAAAAAATAAATTGAAATACACATAAAATCTAACTGTATAGACAAAAATGTAGATAATCTTAAAATTTATATTATAATGTTGGTCCAGAAAAACCCGATTTAAAATTCGTAAAATCTCAATGGGAGGTGACTTAATTTTTTTTTTAATGTGTGTTATGCAAATTTGCTAAAGTATGTATGACAGTTAATATGAAAGCAAGTAAGAACACAAGTATTTTTATAGTGGTTCGGAGTTCAACTCCTACATCCACTCTTCCCTTCATGGGGCACCAACTAAACCAACATATATTTATGGAGCTCTCACTCAACGGGACTTATCTCCCTCACGGGATCGCCTATAGATGTTTAATGAGTTCTCACTCTCTCGGGACTTATCTCCCTCACGGGATTGCCTATAGATGTTTAATGAGTTCTCACTCTCTCGGGACTTATCTCCCTCACGGGATCGCCTATTAACTACCTTACTTAACCAATAATTCTTTCTCAAGAAAGAGTTTGGGTTTGGTGTTATTTCCAACTAGGTGAGATTTTCCCTTACATTGTTTTAGCCTTTAAGCTAAGGTTGGGAAAATCTCTCTAAGCTTATGATATGACATTTATGCTTATATATAATGAAGAACACTCTTGGGTAAATATGGATATTTAATGCTCTGTGTTCTTGAATGGAGATGCTTGATTATTTGGCTTTAATCTTCACTCTGCAGCATCCTCCATTATCTTCTTTTGAAGATAGTGCAATGTATTTATAGTGTGGATTTGAATATTACCGTTGGAGAGTAAATTCAAATTCATACTAATAGTCTTCCAAATTTTCTTTTTTCCTTTTTGACCTTTGTTTTTGCGCCTTTATGTCACATCCATATATGTGTTATCTTCTCATTGGGCAGCTGCTTTTGTGTGTCTAACGGATCCGATCGGCCTCCCGATTCTTGTTCATCTCTTACGATTCATTCACGAGTCACCGATATGGTCCATAGCGATTTACGGTATGCGTAAATCGATCCGCAGATGTTCATCTTTTCGAAAATCACTTATTCATATTTGCTGATTTTACTGTTCATCTTTTCGATTTCCTTTGTTCATCGGCTGATTTCACTGTTCATCGATTCGATTTCATTTGTTCATCGATCGATTTCACCGTTCATCGATTCGATTTCCTTGTTCATCGATTCCGATTTCACTTCTTGATTTACGACCGTGATCGACAAATTGCATCGAGACAATCGCATCTTCTTGTTACGCTCATCGATTAACTTCGAACTCATCCTACTTTATCCGATCTCGACGGCCTTCGCTCGATCTCGATCATCTTCGTCTAATTTCATGAGTTCCCCCTTAACTTGTTATCTGTAGATTAACTTAAATAACACAAGTTGATAATGTTTTGGCATAATTCATCAAAACTAAAATATCCCAACAATTTTCTCCTTTTCGATAATGATGCCAAAACTAACTAACAATAAAAAATATATACGAGAAAAACAGTGTTAGTTAAACAAGTGAAATGATGAAGAATGTTGTAAGCATTTAAAAAAATGATGAGAAGATGATTATCAACCTCCATGAATTTTATAAAATTTATGCATTTTAAACTAAATGGGTTTTAACAAAAAAGATCAGTTCAGGTGATCACATTAAAAACTAGTGAACTTTTGAACCCCTGCTCTGATACCACTTGTTGGTCCCGAAAAAACCCGATTTAAAATTCGTAAAATCTCAATGGGAGGTGACTTAATTTTTTTTTAATGTGTGTTATGCAGATTTGTTAAAGTATGTATGACAGTTAATATGAAAGTAAGTAAGAACACACGTATTTTTATAGTGGTTCGGAGTCCAACTCCTACATCCACTCTTACCTTCATGGGGCACCAACTAAACCAACAGATATTTATGGAGCTCTCACTCAACGGGACTTATCTCCCTCACGGGATCGCCTATAGATGTTTAATGAGTTCTCACTCTCTCGGGACTTATCTCCCTTACGGGATTGCCTATAGACGTTTAATGAGTTCTCACTCTCTCAGGACTTATCTCCCTCACGGGATCGCCTATTAACTACCTTACTTAACCACTAATTCTTTCTCAAGAAAGGGTTTGAGTTTGGTGTTATTTCCAACTAGGTGAGATTTTCCCTTACATTGTTTTAGCCTTTAAGCTAAGGTTGGGAAAATCTCTCTAAGCTTATAATATGGCATTTATGCTTAGATATAATGAAGAACACTCTTGGGTAAATATGAATATTTAATGCTCTGTGTTCTTGAATGAAGATGCTTGAATATTTGGCTTTAATCTTCACTTTGCAGCATCCTCCATTATCTTCTTTTGAAGATAGTGCAATGTATTTATAGTGTGGATTTGAATATTACCGTTGGAGAGTAAATTCAAATCCATACTAATAGTCTTCCAGCTTTTCTTTGTCCTTTTGCACTGTTGTTTACAGTTTTATGTCACATCCATATATGTGTTATCTTCTCATTGGCCAGCTGCTTTTGTGTGTCTAACGGATCCGATCGGCTTTCGACATTCTTTCATCATCTCTTACCGATTACGGTCACCCGATCCGTCTGGCGATTTTGGTATCAACTGATCTGCAATTTCAGTCCGCTTTGAAATCACCGTTCATATTTGCTGATTTTACTGTTCATCTTTTCGATTTCCTTTGTTCATCGGTTTTGATTTCCTTTGTTCATCGATCGATTTCACTGTTTCATCGATTCGACTTCACTATTCATCGATGCGATTTCCTTTGTTCATCGATTCCGATTTCACTGTTCATTAGTTCCGATTTTAGCTCTTACGATTTACGCCTGACCAGACAAAGCATCGGCTTCTTCATCTTCTTCGTTACGCTCATCGGTTGACTTCGAGAACTCATCCTACTCATCTGATCTCGATCAGCCTCGTCTGCAGCCTCGTCTGATCTCGATCATCTTCGTCTGATTTCATGAGTTCCCCCTTAACTTGTTATCTGTAGATTAACTTAAATAACACAAGTTGATAATGTTGGGATTATACTGAAAAGTATGCTTTTTACTTTGTATAATCGAAACTGAATTTTCAGACTTATTTACTGAAATAAATTGTTTATCACTGATGCTTTAAATATGATTGAATGTTATATATATTTACTGCATAACTGTTCAATAATTCGTACTTGTTACACTGTAGTTAATTTAGTGATACCAGATCACAGAAGATTAAATTAACAGTCCCTTGTAACTAAAAGTACGCCATTCACGACCTAGATGGAAATGAACAACCCATCGCGAAAGGTTGAGGTGTAAGGCTCAGATTGGTTTGTCTTGACCAAGAGATTACACTAGTGCATGACTGATGTCTTTGAATAGGACCTCTGGGAGGATAAATTCTTCGAATCGAACAAGGAAGAATTAGACCTCGAAATGTTCGTTGTTTCTTAATCTTCGCCCCTTAAATAGGATCACGTGGGATTGGTAACTATTGCTTTGACTTATCATGGGTAGCGAATCAGAGAGATTCAATACTTTTTATCTTGGGCAATATTATTGGTCACATGTGATTGCTAAGATTTAATACGAAGAATCGTGTGCAAGTACGCTTGCTTGATTTGCCCCCTGGGAGTTCATAAGTTTTATCATACCAAATCTTGCAAGTGGAATTAGTTTCCTAGATGGATAATAATGTTGAACCGCTCCTCGACCAAGGACAAAAGATATTAATTAACGGAAAACTATTTCAAAGGGCTTGAATTAATTAATGGGCTAGATAATCTTAAACACGAAAATAATGTCCTAGGAGCCATATTGACCGTAATACGGGGGTTAAGATGGATAGTGCAATATTAATTATGTAGTGGGATTAATTAATATTTATGGGCTTGAATTATATTGTGGCTCAATATTAGATATTCAAGATCCATTAGAAGGTCCAATCTTAATTCTCCTAAAGGCCCCCTGAGTAGCCCAACAAATACCAACAAATAGTTCAATAACTGAAAGGTGATTAAAATAAAATAAATATTGTTGCTTAATTTTCCAACCAAAATTTTCGAAATTTATAGATATGTTGGGAGAAAGATTTTCTTTGAATTTTGTTATGGAATGAAGATATGTATTCTTGGAATACAAGATTATCTCATTAAATTCAAGAAATCTCCCACTAGCTTATCTATATAGTAATTTTCGAAAAATAGGAAATATAATGGGCAAGAAATATTTTCTTGATTTTCTTGAAAATATATTATGGAAGATATGTATTTCTTAAAATACAAGAATATCTCATAAGTTCAAGAAGATACAAATCTTGGAATCTTGCACATTAAAATTTTCGAAAAATCCATATTTAGAGGATGTGGGATTTTTGTGGAATATTTTAATTATGGGAAAAAGAATATAGAAGATATATTCAAGATTTCTTGGTGACCAAGAAAAGTCTTTTCCCACATTGATATTTCACTAAAAATTTTGACACCCCCTCTTCTATAAGTAGGGGATGATTAGTTCATTCCCAAGTACAATTCCATGTGCTGGAAATATTAGCAAATCCACAAAGGTGGTGCAACAAAGTTTATTTTTACCTTTTGATAATTGTTCGACAAGTGTCCTTCCACCGGATAGTTGAGCAAGGGCTAAGGGAATACTTGGGAAGTCCTTTTGGTTAGTCCGTCCAACCGAATTCACTGTCATCCCGAGAGGTACGTTCACGTAAACCCGTAGATTCCGCATGCGTAGGTTTTACGTGACTTTTTATATGCATGATATGTTGTTGCAATTATTATTTGAATTGATATAGGATTAATTCATGCTAGTAATAATTAATGAATTAAATTTGTATTTAAATATTCACCCCGAATAGATCTGTGCAACTCATTCCCCAACAGATAATGTTTTGGCATAATTCATCAAAACTAAAATATCCCAACATATAACTATACGACAATTTCAGGGGAGTATATATACTATAGAAATAAGTAGGAGCATTAAAATGGGAATTCAAGCATTCAACACCACAAAATCATCGACCAAATCAAACCAACACCTGAAATATAAAAGTTGTTGGGAAATTTAGACTTTTGATGAAATATCTAAAACACATGTAATAGGACCAGTCAGACCTGCTAGCTGACTGATGTTTTTAATACCAGTTATAAGATGACCAGTTGATAATTATTATATAGAACAACTGATGTATAATATAGGTCACATATTGAGGGGGAACCTCAATATGTATAGGTCAGATCTAAAGATCAGAAGAACAAAAGATCACCAAGTCCGACAGGGCGGGCGGCAAGGGAAGAAGGATAAGATCGCACGATCTTATAAAGTCGATAATCGGTGAAGTCATGAAACACAAATTCGTAAGACCAAGATCGATGACTACCGTAAGATCGCACGGAAAGACCTACATCGGTAGAAGTCCGCTAGTTGAGCTAAGACAATCGGCACCGTAAGACTCTATCGTAGATCGATCGTCACCACACCCGTGGTAATCGATGTTTCACCAAATCATACGTTGTTGATCTGAACAAGAAGAATGTCAACTTTAGTTGGTAGAACAAACACTGAAAAGTGTTTTTGTTAACCAATAAGAACAAGACACGTATGAACGAAGCCTACAATATGGGATTTGGTGCTGCTTGGTCAAAGGGCTATAAAAAATGACATACACGCTTTCGGCCATGCCGTACCTAGAAGCACGTCACATCAAATCCTACATATCTACCAAATATAGCCGAAAATTCAAATTGCTCTCCAACGGCTCTTTGATTTCGAGGTCTATAAATATGAGATTACTATTCAGAGTGAAGACACAAAAATTATCAAGAAGCTCATACTATAGCCAAATTTCTGCACGAAGAACACAACCTTGAAGATTATTTTCTAAGTGTTCATCCCATAGTTCTTAGCACAAAAATCTTATCCTCTAGCTGTTAGGCTACTTAAATACTAGGAAAGATTTCAAAGTTGGAACAAACAACAAATCTTACCCAAAACCCAAAGTTAGGTTAAGTTTGTTTAGCAAGATTTCGCATCAGGGTTTCTAGTTCCGATTTCGGGATCGGTTGAGTGAGAGCTCTATAAATATCTGTTAGTGTAATGTGTTGGACTAACACAATAATCTAAGTCCAGTTGGTTAAGTTGGTGCCCCTTGTGATAGGGAAGAGTGGACGTAGGACTGGTTGTCCGAACTACTATAAATCTTGTGTGCATTTACCTGTTTGATTAATTGCTTTACACTATTGCACAAAACTTGATTAAATCTGCATACATATTTTGAGTTAGGATCACCTAGCAGACTAAGTTATCGATCCGATCGATTGACTCCATAGTCATCCGATTGAAAACAACTTCGAATCGATTTGTTATAAACCGGTTTTTCACACGGTATAAACTAAACTTTCCGCACAATCGCTTAAACCGATAGATATCGAATCGATCCGCCCTCAGCGATCAAGAAGTTGATATCATCCAAACCGATTCACTTGCACCGATCGAGCAAACCGCAATCACACCGATCAAGACGAAAAAGTTTTCAGAAGTCTATTCACCCCTCCCCTATAGACTTCTGCCCTCACGAAACCCGTTCGGGACCTACAAAAGTATATTAGCACATATGAAAAATGTAAATCACAAAATCTGAACAAATGAATACACATTAAAAAATAACATAAGCATATTCGTAAAATAAAATGAATTAAAAATTCACCTAAAATCTCCATCTCCATATAGAGTATATATATACTGAGCAAAGTAATAATTGAGACGACTGAAATTTAAGAATGATTGACGCCAAGAAAAAAGTCTACATAATTATTGGGCATAAATGGACAATCATGATTAATTACATATAAATGGAGTGTCAAGATTAAAATAACATTTAATATATGGCTTCACCACCCTACAATGCAATGAACGACTTAGATTAATCAATAAAGAAGATCAATGGTCCAAAAAAATGATGGAAAAACTAAAAAATGAAATCCTTAGGTGTATTATATAGATTACAGATTATAGATTTATATATATATATATATATATATATATATATGTTAATGATTTTAAAAAATAATCAATGAATATAAAACAACAATAATAGCAAACACAACAAAACTTGATATTAATTCATATTTTGGCTGAAAACTTAATAAAAAAAGTAATTAGTTAAAAAATTATAATAATTCAAACAACAAAAAATTATACAGTATACTCACTTAATGTAATTTGTTTGTCACACATATATAAATATAATAAATAAGAAACATTGATACTCTTTTCCGAAATGCAATAATCTTACTAAAATACGTTTTTTTTTTTTTATCAATCTTGAATTGAAAGGATGTTGAATCATCAACTATAACCACTATTAATTTAATTTAAAAATAAAAAATTAACGAATGATCACTTCATCACTTGCAAAAGATGATATAATTAAAGTGTAAATATGTATAAATAATATGTGAATAATAGATTGTAGATAAGAATAAAACACTCTATAAACACTATTTCACCTAAAAAAGTTTTAAGATGAAGAATTTCAAAATTATTTTGATGTAGTGGATTCGTGGAGTTTGATAAAGATTTTATAAAGAAAAAATTGATGTTAATTTAGAAATAATATATGTAACCAAACTTGTATAACATAGAGATATATGTGGAGATGTTAATTGAATTAAATGTAGATGTAATATATGTGGAGATGTTAATTTTCATTAGTAGTAATATATGTATGTTACTCTTTTAATTAAATTATATATAGAGATTCATTTTTTATAATTGTATAACATATAAAAAAGGAGACCTTTATATATATATATATATATTTAATTAATAAAAGAAAAAGTAGATATATATATATATATCTACAATTAAGAATGTGCGCCATATTTATAAATACAAATTTGATATTATATTGAAATCAATTTTTATATCTAATATTACTATATTCATGGCATAAGTAATTATCCTCCCCTTACAAAACCAATTATAATTTTCTGCTTATAAATATAGGGGAATATAATAATAATTAGAAGTGAGTAATCCCAAAATTAAACGAAAGTCACCAAATTAGTGCTTGACTGAAAAGTCAATTAAGTGAGAAAATCAATGCACAATCATAAACGTTACTGTGCGTGGCAAGGTTATTTCGCCGAAAATAGTAGATAAAACTCTGAAATATCATCTCCGATGAAACTGGAAAGAATTGATTATTTCTTGAACAAAGACGACATCAAATAGAACTCCAGTGAATGCAAGACTAAATGTAGATGCTAGCTACCAGAAAATCTAAAGAGCGAATGCAAAACTTAATACCTATACAACTAAAAAATCAAGAAATTCAAAACATTACAAAGATAATCACCAAAAGATTTATCTGTTGTCCTTATCTTCCATGAATTGTAGATTCTTCATTTCGTCGAGAAGATTTCTGAAACACAGTGTGATTAGTATCTCATAAACAATTGACTTAAAAATAGGTACACACTCGGTTATAATCTCAATAGTATCATATAAAACTGATAAAATTCTTAACATTACATCTAATTTACTAAGAATTGTTCTAAGAAAAGAGTAAAACAATCTAATTCTTAATACAAAAAAAAAAAAACTACTAATGAGATGTGAAAAAATGGAGTATAAAATTCCTCTTTAAATAGATGGGAGAACCAAAAAATTTACCTCGCAATAAGATAGTAATTAAGAGAATATTAATTTCATTAACTTATTAGTCTAAACTACTATGAATAAGTTGTGTATCAAATGTAAGGTTGAGATCGATTATAGAAGATCTAACGGTGGAGGAAAAAGGGAGGGAAATAAAAAATTGACAATTGTAGTTGTATTATATAGTTATACATAGATAGATATGAGGCGATTCACTTTAGTAGATAGGAGATATGACAAAAAAAAGTTGAGGTGTTTTTGGGTTGGTTCTACGAATTCCTGTGAATCAGGTTCACACTTTACATCATGAGCTCTAATTTAATATGATTAATTTTGAGGGATGGATTGACCAAAATTTTGGCCTAAATCCATTCACTTTCACTTTCATGAGGGCCACACAAATGTTCACATCACCCTTCACTCTCACTCTTGCGCGTCCGCGCCATCAATTTTCCTCAACGATTTTGTCACTCTTCCATGCCCTCACATCACACAGTGAAGATTAATTATCGATGAAGGTGAAGGTGAAGGGAAAATAGCACTAACGGGTACTATGAACAATTTTTATTCCAGTTCAATAGCATGAAACTCATTGATGTTGTCGATGCTTCAGTACTCTGATTTTTCCGATTGAATTCGAGCAAAGATATAAATTGTGTCTTCACTAGTGATAGTGATAGTTTTTTTGCGTAACAGTGATAGTTTTTTTCATAACAGTGATAGTTTATGTGTATAACAGTAATAATTAGTTTTGCATACAATGATAATGATAGTCTTTATGAATAACAATGATAATTTTTCTTCATAACAGTGGCAATTTTTATGTGTATTGGTGATAGTTTTTTTAATTTTTTTATTCATAACTGTGATAATTTAATAGCATTACAGTGAGTTTTTATAACAATAATAGTAAGTTTATACAATAGTGATAGTTTTTCTGAAGCAGCAATGTTTCCTTAGGTGCGACAACGGTGTTTCCTTAGGTGTGTGGGTGCGGCGGCGTTATACTGGTTGAAGGGGAAGCAATTTTCGTGTGAGGGTAGATGGGAGACAATTTTCGCGTGAGGGGGTGAAGGGAGAAAAGAGAAGGCGAGAATTAGGAAATGAGTAAAAAACCTAATCTCAAAAAAAGTTTTTGATTTAAGAGTGAGTTTCATGTGCACCAGGTGCACGGTACACCTGGTGCATACAAGATTTAGCCTTGATTTAATTATTGAAATAATGTAAAATATGAAATATTTATAGATTTAGAGACTCAATTAATTAATGGTAGGGAAGTTTGTGCCCATCCGTGGGCATATGATCGAATCCGTCTCCATCATTCTCCTCCTCTTGAAAAGGAATAGCCCTCGAATGTTGTTGGAGCTCATCGTAAAGGTACAAAGACAAGTTGGGACATTCACGTAGCAAAAAAAAAAAACATTTGAAGATTCTGTTGACAGAGCACCATGACTATCTTCACCATTAGAAATTAATTTTTTTGATCTTTAATCTTCATTGTTTAATACCAACATATCAATCTGTTGTCTGCTCATCACATATAATATCATATACCGATAGAATTCTCAGAACCATCATCGAGAATCATAATTGGTCTCTAATAAATACGTGACAAAGAATACACTAACTTCGTTGATTCTAATTCTAAGAATACCATAAAAGTGACAAACTCAAACTACGTTGATTCTCACAAGACTACCGTAAAAGAGATACTAATATAATGTAGATTGAGACTTTGTCTTAAGAGTATGAATAGTCATGTGAATAATAATTTTATTGATCAAAACGTGAATAACAATGACTAAAAAAATTCCTATTTATAAGAGCTAAATTATAACTCGCTAAGAACTAAATCAAGGAAATAAGGAAACTAATCACTAAAATATATCTATTGCAACTTTCTAGATAATTATTAATTGACATACTAGAAAATTGAACAAAATATGACGAGGCGTGCAATCATCTCACATCATTCTTCCCTCTTCGACGTGATTCAACCTCAAATCGATGTGTAATCATCCTCATCAGAGAGGTACGAAGACGAACATAAATATCCATGTATTCTATAATAATGCACGTCATTTTGAACAAAGTATGAACCTGGGATGCTTTGTTCTCGGCCTTGGGTGGCGTTATGAATTCGGTTAGAAAGTAGTGGCTCTCGGAACGGGCCTTGTTAGTGTTAGTATCCTAGAGACAATCTATTGTAAGGACATAATACTCGATGATATTCAGTTTGATTTAATATTATAGTTCTTTTAATATTAATGTATGACAATACACTTGTTTGAATATTATGTTTGATTGTTTGCATTTATTCATGCAAGTGTTCCCATGAGTCATTGCTGTCATTGAGGTTGTGAGAACTCAGATGACTTAAGCATGATTCTCAAATGGTCCCGATCAAGGATCATCAAGAATGCTATATTGATGATGCAATTGAGATTGATGTATGATCTGCATCATACTCTTAGAGAGTGTAGTAAGATCTCACTTACTACGAGATACTAGGTATCTCATGATGGATGCACAAATACCTTAGAGGGTATTGATATACCCATCCGAGAAACCGTTTGATGTAAGTCCACAATATGTGTCTACGGGTGTCTCGGTTAGTGGGAGCGATGCGATACTCCTTTGACTTGAGGTCAATACGCACGATATGTGTGGAGTGATGAACTTTGACCATGACCGACGCTTGCACCCGTCTATGGGTAGATATGGCTTGGATTGAGTTCATCACGAAGTGCATGTGCGTGGTAGTTGAGCTAAGAATAGGATTCATTCCTCAATGTGGATTTAGAGAGAATACTCATCTTCTCATCATAATTGGATCAAAGTCATCGGCCGATGCACGTCCACTTAGACTTTGTGGCTAAGTGTGACATACATGATCAATTAGTGATTAGAGATAATATGATTAAGTTATTTGAATATACACTTCATCATGTTCAAGACTTAATCGAGTATTCGCGAATGAAAGTGAGCAAATCGTAATAGCCCATGTTCCAATTGCAAGTAATTGCACGTTTCTCGCAACGTACCTCATATATTGAGAATGTCTGATTTATTGTCTAGAGTTCAATTAAGACCGTTAGTTTGACTAATCACTCGATATATGAGGGCCTATGGGTCACACAACAAGTAGTTCCCTTTTACGGATTATAGTTGGTTGATTAAATGTTAAATTGGATTTAATATATAATTTATGGAGAATTAAATAATAATAGATTAATTTGGAATTAATTATTATTAATATTTAATTAAATTAGATTTAATTAAATAGGATTCCCAATAATAATATATGAAATATTTTTATAGGATTTAATATATATGGAATCAAATCCGTAGAGATTTGATATACATGGGAATTAAATCCGTAGAGATTTTATATATGAAAAATAAATCCAAGAGATTTATTTTATAAGATTAGGGATTTTATTTCCTAATCAGGTTAGCTTAAGATTTAAGCTGGGTCTTCCCTATATATATGAGCTCTTGGGAATTCACAAACAACGTTAATTCATTATTCTCTCCATAAGATATAGAGTTAGAATTTTCCTAGCAAATTCATCTCGGGATTCAACGCTGGAAAATCTGGGCAAATCCGTGAACGGGGATTACGTGGATACCATAGTAGAGAAATATGCGTATGATTTACTGTAAGATTTCTCTTTATGTTTATACGTATTCAATTATGCAATTACGTGTTCGTTGTTGGTAAACTGTTTATTTTCGCTACACATGTATTACGTGTTTACGTGCCTCTAAATTCCAACAGTGGTATCAGAGCTCCAAGCTCTTGATTAATTGCTTAATTGAATTAATTGATGTTTTAATTTTTTTTAAAACATGCAGTACGACCAGATTAAACTGACCACACCTATTGATAAGATTTTGTGGGGTGCGTTTGTTGCATGGATTATTTGAATTGTGTGGTTGTTTGTTTTAATTGATTAAAAACCGCACACACATCCAACCACACACTTCATCTTTTTCCCTGTGCTCTCTAATTTAGGTTTTTCCCAAACCCTAATTCATTGCCTATGAACCGCCTCCTCCCGACGGCTGACGGTAGCGCTTCGTCGCTCAAGACGACGGCTACTCTGCCGCTACTCGCGACGATTCGCCTCACATCGCCCATGTCGTATGGCGGCGATGTCCTTCTTTTTCGAAAGATGCTCGTTAGCTATTTTAATGGTGTGAGTAAATTTTGCGAGTGGCGGCATCTCGTCGTTATATTCGGCAAAACGATTCACACCCCTTGATAGCAGCGGCGGCGGTGTCTTCGACCTCCAATTGCACTACCACGAACCGCTTTTGACGAGGTAATTCGCTTCGACGCTTGGAGCGATGTCTGAAAGTCGCCGTCTTTGGTGTTCGGCAATGGCGGTTATTTCCACGACCGCCGTCTTTGGTTCGCTGGGTCGTATTCACGCTGTTTTGAGTCAATTAATTTCCAAAGCGAGTTGCGACCCCTTCACGCCGCCTATACGCGATGACTTATGGTTTCGCTTCGCCTTGTTTTGGTTTTCCGATTGATTGTGACAAACCTGTTTGCTTATGCTTATGTTTCTGGACCGATCCCTGTTCGTTCTTGTTGACTATTTTCGAATGATGTTGATGAACAAATTTGGGGTTTGGAAACTGGATGCGAAAATTTTTAGATTGGATCTGTATCCTGATGGGTGTTGATATGGGAGGGTTGTTTTGCAAATTTGATTTTGAACAGGCCCTCCCGTGCAGATTTGAAAATTGCAGCTGAGCCCATATATTTATTAATTAAAATTAAATTGGATTTAAATTTGTTAGAATTAATAAAATTTGGGTTTTAATAAAATTTATTAATTGGACTAATGACGGACTTAATTAATTGGATTAATTAAAAGACTAATATTAATAATGAATTTAATTATTAAACTTAATTTTAAAATTGAATTTTAAAATTCTGGTTTAGAGAATTAAACGAATTATTAATTCCCACTTGGTTAACATGTTTTATATTCTGTTAACGCTTTTTACGTCCGCATTATAATTGTTTGGGTAGGCGGCACCCAATAATTGTCGGACCGTATTAATTGTTTGGGTAGACGGCGCCCATATAGTGTTAGTCCGTATAAAATCATGTTTGAGTAGGCGGCGCCCAATAATTGCTCAAATATGATGTAGTCGATTAAGCAATTAATACCCCGTCTTTAAAAACGTTCCTCACTAAAATATGGTTTTCTCATTAACTTGATAAGATGTCTTCCATCAAAGTTAAAAGTAAACTGGAGATTTCGTTCCAATGAGTACTTAAAGACCCCCGTCTTTTGCTCGGATCTACATCTAACAGGACTTTTATAGGGACATGTAATGTCGCCGCTTGATGGTTGTAAACCAACTTAACTTTGTTTTGCTAGCCCTCGCGGGGAACAAAGGGTAAGGGACATCAGTCGAACTAGGTTTGACAAACTAGGTATTGCAGTTTTGCAATTGGTTTGGAGACCTACCAGTTATGCTATTGTAATGATCAGCCATCGCTGGGATTATGATGGTAGTAATGTGGATCCTAGTCCATTATAATTTATATTTGATATAAATTCGTACTTTTCCGATGAGGTCGTCAAGTATGTGAAAATAATGGAGACAAAATAAACACAAAAGAAAGACCATGTTTATTTTGATTGCTGAATATTGATCACAAGAATTATGTGTTTAATTCATGTTTTATTTTATTTCTCTTGGTTAGTTGAAATGTATAATTGTTATTGAGATGTGTTTTTGGAAACAAACAAAATTGGCTAGGCCAAATTTTCTGGACTGGCACCGAAACATGTGTTTGGTGCTAAGGCAAGAAAAGATTGAGTACGTATTGGACACGCCAATCCCGATTACCCCTGCAGCTGGTTCCCTGAGGCAGCCACGTTTGACGTAGCAGCTCAGAAGAAGCATCAAAAGGATGTTTCCCAGGCTCAGTGTGTAATGTTGCTCGGCATGACTCCCGATGAACATAGGCGACGTGAGAAAATTGGGTCCCTTCTAGATGCTCAAGCATCTGAAGGATCTCTTTGATTCTGAATCTCATTATGAGATTTATGAAGTGATAAGAGATTTGTTCAGATGCCGGTTAGCTAAAGAAGGGAAGATTTCACCTCATGTGCTAATGATGATAGGCCTAATTGAGAAACTTGGTAATTTAGGCACTGAGCTAAAAGACCAATGTTTTCATTTATGCTATCCTCCAATCGCTCCCGGATTCATATTCAGACTTCATTGTGAACTACAATATGAATAAGAAGAATTCAACCATGCCTGAACTTCACAACGTGCTCAAGATTTTGAGTTCACTGTCACTAAGATGGTGTTCAAAAGAAGGAGCGGGTAAACAAGGATGTGTGCCTCTACTTTAAGCAAAAGAGGGCACTGGAAGAAGGACTGTAAGGTTCTGGCTGCTAAAACGAAGACACTGGGTGCTTCTGGCACTAGAACATGTATGTTTGTTATTAAGATAAACATGTCCACTAATAACACTAACTGCTAGGTATTAGATACCGGATGTGGCTCTCACATTTGTACGAATGTGAAGGGGCTCATGTGTCTTAGGGCAGTTAGGGGGCGGGTGAAGTCATCTTACACGTGGAAACGGAGCAAGAGTTGCTACTGAACGTGTGGGGACTTATGTGTTAGACTTACCCTTTGGTTTTAGATTAGAACTTAATGATTGTCATCTAATTCTTTCTATTACTCTGCAACATATATTTGTTGCATTGTGGATATGATGTTCTTAATATACAAAAGTAAAAAACTCAAACTTAGTAATCATGAAAACCCGACTTACTTGTGGCATTGTAGACTTGATCATGTAAACGAGAAAGGAATTGCAAGTTTAAGAAAGTTAGACTACTTAACCCCATTTGACTTTGAGTCTTATGGAGATTGTGAATCTTATCACATGGGCAAGATGATCAATAGACCCTTTTCTGGGAAAGGGGTGCATGCCAAAGAATTTCTAGAGTTGATCTACAACGATATTTGTGGCCCATTGCCCACTCTAGCTAGGGGTCACTTCGGATACTTCATCACTTTTACTGATGATTTCTCAAGATACTGATATGTGTATCTTATGAAACACAAATTCGAATCTTTTGAGAAATTCAAAGAGTTTAAGGCTGAAGTAGAGAAGCAACTTGGTAAGAGTATTAGGACTCTTCGATCAGATCGAGGAGGTGAATAACTTAGCCATGAATTCACTGATTACTTGAAGTTACCTGAAATCCAGTCACAATGGACTCCTCCCGGAACACCTCAGATGAACGGTGTGTCTGAGAGGAGAAACTGAACCCTGTTAGACATGGTGATGTCCATGATGAGCTTCTCCTCTCTTCCGACATTCTTATGGGGATACGCGTTACAAACCTCAATTTACATTCTGAATAGGATTCCATCTAAATCGGTTGAGCATACACCATATGAACTATGGTGTGGCAAGAAGCCAACTTTTACACATATCAAACATGGGGTTGCCCCGTGATTGTGAAAAGGATGCTTACCGACAAGTTGAAATCCAAAGGTGAAAAGGGTTACTTTGTGGGATATCCTAAGGAAACTAAAGGATATTACTTCTATCTACCTGAGAAACAATCAGTGATTGTTTCTAGGCAGATCAAGTTCCTCGAAGAAGACTATGTCTTTAAGGAACAAGGTCATAAGCTGATAGAACTTGAAGAAATTCAAGAACCACAAATTAACAAAGAGACTGATATCTTGTCAAAGCAACATGACAAGAAATCAGTAGGAGCATTCAGCAACTTTCAGGGTGGGAGTCTTTCACTAGGTGATCGTCTTTCAGCCAGTGAGAGCATAATTGGAGTTGGCTTGCCTGTGCAAGTGTTGGGGTTATATTGAAAAGTATGCTTTTACTTTGTATAACCAAACTGAATTTCTTATTTATTTTACTGAAATAAATTATTTATCACATGTTGCATTAAATATGAATGAATGTTATATATATTTACTGCATACCCGTTAGATAAAGTCAGTGTGTGTTACGTTGTAGTTAATTTGGTGATACCAGATCACAGAAGATCAAATTAACAGTTCCTCGTGACTAAGTACAAATTCACAACCCAGATGGAAATGAACAACCCATCATAAACAGTTGAAGTGTAAGGCTCAGATTGACTTGTCTTGACCAAGGGATTACACTAGTGCATGACGATACGCTGAATAGGACCTACAGGAGGATAAATTCTTCGGTACTGAATATACAAGAATTAGACCTCATTGGTGAGCTTATTTCTTAATCTCCGTTCTTTAAATAGGATCGTGTGAAATTAATAACTATTGCTTTGACTTATGATGGGAAGAGAATCAATGCGATTCGATACCTTGTATCTTGGGCAATATTATTAATTACATGACGATTGCTAAGATTTAATACGGAGAATCGCGTGCAAGTACGACTTGCTTGATTTGTCCCCTTGATGGGCTCAGAATCTTTATCATACCAAATCTTGCAAGTGGAAATTTATTTCCGGTGTGGATAATAATGTTGAGCTGTCTTTACTTCAAGGACAAAAATATTAATTAATATAAAGTCTGTTCAGTGGCTTAATTAATTAATGGACAAGATAATCTTAAACGCGGGAAATAATGACCGGGAGCCATATTATTGTGAAGTCGTAATGTGGGTTAAGATGGATAGTTCAATATTAATTTTATAGTTGAGTAAATTAATATTAATGGGCTTGAATAATATTTTGGCTAAATATTAAAGCTTCAAAGCCCATTGGAGGTCCAATCTTAATTCTTCTAAAGGCCCCTCAAATAGCCCAAATTAAAGTCCAATTAATGAAATGGAGAAGAAAATATTTTGCCTAATTTTTCAATTATTTTCGAAAATTTGGGTAGGAGAGAGAAAAAGATTTTTTCTTGATTTTCTTGGAAAGATTTTATGGAATAAGTATTCTTGAGATACAAGTTTATCCCATAAATTCAAGAAAGGAAAAAGATCTTATTTTCTTCCTACTTGGGTGAAGATTTTCGAAAATTGTATGACAAGAAAGGAGGAGAAATTTTGTTGGGAGATATTTTGGGAAATAGAATATATTGGATATATTCTAGATTGTATCTTGAGGAAGAAGCAAGGAAATTTTCCAATGCCCAACTAGGTCAAAATTTCGTCCCCCCCTAGTCTTATAAATAGGGGATGAATTTTTCATCTCCAATTCCAGTTCCATGTGTTGGAAAAATTAGAAATCCACAAAGGTGGCAGCAAAATATTTTATTTTCTCCTTTAAGATTAAAATCGTTCGTTGATAATCCTCCTACCGGATTACGTTCATGGACGTGGGACATATTTGAGAAGACACTTTGGGTTGATCCATCGTCTCAACGGTTGTCTCTACGAGAGGTTAGTATTTACGTAATTCCTAGATTCCGCATGCTTAGGATTTACGTGAATTACTTGTACACATGTTGCTTAATTGCTTATTTAATTATTATGTTGAATTGATTTAGTATTAATTCATGTTAGTAATTAATTAATTAATTTAAATATTTATTTAAATTCAACTCGAATAGATCTGGGCACCCCTAATTTCCCAACAACTGGTATCAGAGCCTCGGTTTTGAGCTCTGCATTTAAATTGTTATTTAAATTATGTTGGCCATTAAATTTTATTGAAAATTGGATAGTAGAATTGTTAGATCTATTTTGCAGGTATCCAATTGTCATGGTATTTAATGTGTTTATTTATTTCATGCGTATGAATGGTTTTAATTCGACTCGTTCGAATTTGTTTTTCTCGTGAGAAAATCCACGAGTAGATTAGGCTATTTGATTTGTTCAATGTAATAGACTAGTCTAGATTTAGGTTTATTTATTTTGTAAAATAAATTGCAACCTGATCGAAGACAAAAACGGAGACGAGAAATTAAAACGGATCTGGAACCATACGCGGGCAAAGTGCATCGTGCGAAACGTGCCAAAGGAGGCACGCGCACGATGCGGATGTCGCCAGGGGGAGACAGGCACGACGCCAGGCATCGGGCGGGATCGCCCCGTGGACGCATTTCCGGCGTGGCGCCACCGGCGGGCGAGGGCACGGGCGCCTGAGCGCGTGCTTCGCGACGTGCTAAGCGGACGAAGCGATGGAAGAGGGCGGGCGAGGCGAAGCGAAAGCAGACGACGGGCGCGCCAGATGCGTTACCACCGCCGCCGCCGCCAAAGTCGCCGAGGCTACCGAGAGCCGTGCGGGGCGATGAGCGTTGTGCCTAGGTGCACGGGCACGGTCGCTCGGCCAAGGGGCCGGTCGGATGCGGGCGTGCATCCCGACTGCGAGCTACTTGGCATGGCATTTCGAGATGGAGTTCTTTTCGAGACATTCAAGTGGGAGAGGTACGTTCACGTAAACCCGTAGATTCCGCATGCGTAGGTTTTACGTGGCTTTATATATGCATGATATGTTGTTGCAATTATTATTTGAATTAATATAGGATTAATTCATGCTAGTAATAATTAATGAATTAAATTTGTATTTAAATATTCACCCCGAATAGATCTGTGTAACTCATTCCCCAATAATCGTATCGAGCCCACCGTTTTCTCTCAATTTTTAAATTGTAATTTAATTCGTGGACATTAAATTTGAAATTGATAGTAGAATCGTTAGATCTGCTTTTGCGGTATCCAATTGTCATGGATTTTAATGTTTTATTTTGCATGCATATAAACTGTGGTTTTTTAATTCGATTTGTTCGGATTTGTTTTGCCTCGTGAGAAAATCCACGAGTAGACTAGGATTTGTTTGATTTGATCAATGTAATAGACTAGTCTAGATCTAGGTTTATTTATTTTTTGTAAATAAATTGTAACCTAATCGAAACGAAAAAGACGAAGAATTAAAGGACGAAATCGAGAACTGGCGTAGGCGGCGCAAGCGCCAGGCTTTGCACGCTGGGGGCCGGGCGGGGGCAGGCGCGAAAGATGAAGGTCCCAGGCGGGCGGCCGCAGGGGCAGCCGATCTAACGAAGCGGTGTAGAAGCGCACAAGGAGACGCTGAGACGCGGGCGCCGGGGGCGATGGGCGAGGCGGAGGCGGCGCATGCGTGGGTTTTACGTGGTATCCCGAGAGGTACGCTCACGTAAAACCCGTAGATTCGTCTCGCGTGGGTTTTACGTGGCTTTTTATATGCATAATATGTTGTTGCAATTATTATTTGAATTAATATAGGATTAATTCATGCTAGTAATAATTAATGAATTAAATTTGTATTTAAATATTCACCCCGAATAGATCTGTGTAACTCATTCCCCAATAGAGGACCTCACTTCCGCTTGAACCCCTGTAATGTGAAACTAACATGATTAGTGGATCCCGTATCCACCACCCACAAAATGGGAGGCATACGCCGCTAAACAAGTTTCAACAACTAGTGCGTGAGAATTACCTTTCTTTCCATCCCTCTTAGGTCTGGAACAGGCTGACCTCCAATGTCCTTTCTCACCGCAGTTGAAGCACTTCCCCTTAGCTGGCTTGTTCACTCCACCACCCTTCTTCACCTTATCTTTGCCATTGGCAACACTTGAGTTCACTTGCTTGTGGCCTTTGTTCCTTTTCTTGTTCTTACCACCCCTTGGTCTAGAAGAAGAAGAAGGTCCGTTTTACCACTAAGGCTTGGCTTTTCTCCTTTAATATCGCCTCTGCCGAGACTAAAGCTTGCAACAGATCAGGCATCGAGAACTTCTGATTATTCATCTGGTAGTTCAACCTGAATTGTTCAAAAGCTTTTCGGCAGAGAATGGAGCACGAAATCGATTTGGGTCTCGATATCGTATTCAAATATAAGTACCTCAAGTTTATTAAGGTGAGCCATCATCCGAGAACTTGTTCCCTTACGGGCGTTCCCTCCACCATTTTCATAGAGAGCAAGTCCTCAAGGTGATCCGGACGAGCCACACGATTCTGATGTTGAAACATCGCTTTAAGACTAGTCATGATTTCCGCAATGGTCTCAACGCTTACGTGTTGGTGTTGCAATACATCCGACATAGAAGCCAAGATGGTACACTTAGCCATTTCGTTAGACCGCTCCCGGTCGAGATACTCTTTTCTTAACCGCTTTAGTGGACTCATCGATGGTTTATCCAAATTTAGGTGTGGTCGAAACCCGATTATGGCTTTGTGCAAAGAGAGGACAATAGTGAGTTTTCGATTCCAATCAACAAAATTTTCTCCAAAAGGAGCAAATTGTCTTTTCAAAGATATATTGAGCAAAGGATTAAAAGGTTGCGACATGATGAACTGAAATAAACAATAATATGCATAAGCACAAAATATTTCACAAGGTTCGATCACATGCATCATATTAAAATCTCAAACAAAAAAAATGAACATGCATCAGCCAACATCTCAAAACAGTTTAAATAAGCCACGTGGGGTGGGTCATTATTTAAACACATTCAAGCAAAGTTACAAACAAGAACAATTTAAAACCTTTAATATCCAGATTAATAGTTGGCTCCCACTTGACCAATATAAAATTGACAGGACTTGAGGAAGTATATGCATATCAATTTTATACCTAAGTAATAACCATGATTAAATACAGGATTACTATTTCGCTTTGATCGAGCCTCGTGGGGAGGGTCATCGTCGCCACTAGAAATAACCCACAATCATCCGTTTGGAATTCATTCATGTGAAACCTATCTTTTGACAGTCCCGTGGGGGGAATTTCTCTAAAAGAATTCACAAATAAATAAATCATGGAGGTCAAAATTAATTCAATTTTATTATCCGGAATAAAATTGTCAATTAATTATTTAAACATACTTAGTAATTTTGAAGTTGAGATTTTTTCATTTGGCAACCCTCATACAAACACATTTAAACAAATTAAATAAAGCATAAGATAACACAAATTAAATCAAGCAAAACAGAAAAATAAACATATTGGGCACAAATGATCCAATTGTCATGGTTTGATTTTTTCTTGGCTTGATCTTGAAGAAACACGTCTCGAATTTCTCCCACTCGTTCGTCTCGAAAAAAAAAAATACTTCGTCTCGAACCGCCACGCCAGCTTCCTGGGATGGGATGCACGCCCAATCCCGGCCCGGCCACTTGGCTCGGGACAATAGGCCCGGCCCGGTCAGCCGCCAAGATACCTCGGAACACCTCGGCAGTATCGGCGGTCGGCCCATTCTCGGCGGCGACGACACATCATCCATGAAGGCTGCCTTCCCCCCGTCCTCCTCGGCAAGATCTCCACGGCGCCCTGCATCCCTCCCTGCCCACGGCACGAGAGCGCACGCCCGTCTTGGCGTGGCCCTCATCCTCACACACGCCGTCAGCCTGCCTTGCCAGACCCAAGCGTGCGGTAGCAACACATACCAAGACTTTACGCTTGGTTCTCGATTTCGTCCTTTAATTCTTCGTCTCTTCGTTCCCGATCCGGTTACAATTTATTTACAAAAAATAAATAAACTTAGATCTAGACTAGTCTATTACATTGATCAAATCAAACAAATCCTAGTCTACTCGTGGATTTTCTCACGAGGTAAAACAAATCCGAACGAATCGAATTAAAAAACCACAATTTATATGCATGCAAAACAAAACATTAAAATCCATGACAATTGGATACCTGCAAAACAGATCTAAAAGTTCTACTATCCAATTTCAAATTTAATGTCCACGAATTAAATTACAATTTAAAAAAATTGAGAGTCTTAAAACAAAGGCTCGATACGGTTGTTGGGGAATGAGTTGCACAAATCTATTAGGGGTGAATATTTAAATACAAATTTAATTCATTAATTATTACTAGCATGAATTAATCCTATATTAATTCAAATAATAATTGCAACAACATATCATGCATATAAAAAGCCACGTAAAACCTACGCATGCGGAATCTACGGGTTTATGTGAACGTACCTCTCTCGGGATAAAGGGTGGCTTTGGTCTGGACGGACTAACCAAAAGGACTTCCCAAGTATTCCCTTAGCCCTTGCTCGACAATCCGGTGGAAGGATACTCGAGAACAATTAACAAAAGGAAAAAATAAACTTTGTTGCACCACTTATGTGGATTTGCTAATATTTCCAGCACATGGAATTGTACTTGGGAATGAACTAATCATCCCCTATTTATAGGAGAGGGAGTGGTCGAAATTTTAGTGATTTTTCAATGTGGGAAAAGACTTTTCTTGGTCACCAAGAAATCTTGAATATATCCCTTATATTCTTTTTCCCATAATTAAAATATTCCACAAAAATCCCACCTCCTCAATATATGGATGATTTTCGAAAATTAAGTGTTACAAGAATCCAAGATTTGGATCTTCTTGAATTTATGAGATATTCTTGTATTTCAAGAAATACATATCTTCCATAATATCTTTTCAAGAAAATCAAGAAAATCTTTCTTGCCCACTATATTTTCAAAATTTCAAAATTTACTATATAGATAACCAAGTGGGAGATTTCTTGAATTTAATGAGATAATCTTGTATTCCAAGAATACATATCTTCATTCCATAACAAAATTCAAAGAAAAAAATCTTTCTCCTCTTTTTATCCATAATTTTCAAAAATTTTAGAGGAAATATAAGCAACAATATTTATTTTATTTTAATCACCTTTTCAGTTATTGGACTATATGTTGGGCTACTCAGGGGGCCTTTAGAAGAATTAAGATTGGTCCTTCTAATGGATCTTGAATATCTAATATTGAGCCACAATATAATTCAAGCCCATAAATATTAATTACTCCCACTACATAATTAATATTGCACTATCCATCTTAACCCATATTACAGTCAATATGGCTCCCGGTCATTATTTCCCGTGTTTAAGATTATCTAGCCCATTAATTAATTCAAGCCCTTTGAAATAGCTTTCCGTTAATTAATATCTTTTGTCCTTGTTAGAGAACGGTTCAACATTATTATCCATACCGAAACTAATTCCACTTGCAAGATTTGGTATGATAAAACTTATGAACCTCCCAAGGGGGCAAATCAAACAAAGCGTGCTTGCACACGATTCTTCAGTATTAAATCTTAGCAATCACATGTGACCAATAATATTGCCCAAGATAAAAAGTATTGAATCTCTCGATTAAGCTACCCATGATAAGTCAAAGCAATAGTTACCAATCCCACGTGATCCTATTTAAGGGACGAAGGTTAAGAAACAACGAACCACCGAGGTCTAATTCTTCCTTGTTCGATTCTCAAGAATTTATCCTCCTCAGAGGTCCTATTCAATTCCTCGATCATGCACTAGTGTAATCTCTTGGTCAAGACAAACCAATCTGAGCCTTACACCTCAACCTTTCGCGATGGTTGTTCATTTCCATCTAGGTTGTGAATGGCGTACTTTTAGTTACAAGGGACTGTTAATTTAATCTTCTGTGATTTGGTATCACTAAATTAACTACAGTGTAACACGTACGTATTATTGAACAGTTATGCAGTAAATATATGTAACATTCAATCATATTTAAAGCATTAGTGATAAACAATTTATTTCAGTAAATAAGTCTGAAAATTCAGTTTCGATTATACAAAGTAAAAAGCATATTTTTCAGTATAATCCCAATAAGACTCCCACCGTGAAAGTTGTTGAATGCTCCCACTGATTCCTTGTCATGTTGCTTTGACAAGATTTCAGTCTCTTTGTTAATTTGTGGTTCTTGAATTTCTTCAAGTTCTATCACCACTTAATTTGTTCCTAAAAGACATAGTCTTCTTCGAGGAACTTGGTCTGCCTAGAAACAATCACTGATTGTTTCTTAGGTAGATAGAAGTAATATCCTCTAGTTTCCTTTGGATATCCCACAAAATAACCCTTTTCACCTTTGGATTTCAACTTGTCGGTAAGCATCTTTTTCACAATCACGGGGCAACCCCATGTTTGATATGTGTAAAAGTTGGCTTCTTGCCACACCATAGTTCATATGGTGTATGCTCAACCGATTTAGATGGGATCCTATTCAGAATGTAAATTGAGGTTTGTAACGCGTATCCCATAAGAATGTTGGAAGACAGGAAAAACTCATCATGGACCTCACCGTGTCTAACATGGTTCGGTTTCTCCTCACGGACACACCATTCATCTGAGGTGTTCCGGGAGGAGTCCATTGTGACTGGATTCCATGTAACTTCAAGTAATCAGTGAATTCATGGCTAAGGTATTCACCTCTTCGATCTGATCAAAGAGTCTTGATACTCTTACCAAGTTACTTCTCTACTTCAACCTTAAACTCTTGAATTTCTCAAAAGATTCGAATTTGTGTTTCATAAGATACATGTATCTGTATCTTGAGAAATCATCAGTAAAAGTGATGAAGTATCCGAAGTGACCCCTAGCTAGAGTGAGCAATGGTCCATAAACATCGTTGTGGATCAACTCTAGAACTTCTTTGGCATGCACACATTTCTAGAAAAGGGTCTTTTGATCATCTTGCCCATGAGACAAGATTCGCAATCTCCATAAGACTCAAAGTTAAATGGGGTTAAGTAGTCTAACTTTCTTAACCTTGCAATTCTTTTCTCGTTTACATGATCAAGTCGACAATGCCACAAGTAAGTTGGGTTTTCCTGATTACTAAGCTTGAGTCTTTTATTTTGTATATTAAGAACATTATATCCACAATGCAACAAGTATAAACCATTCACCATAGGGGCATTCCCATAAACCACACCATTCAACGTGAAATAACAATTATTATCACTAAAATGGAAGGAAGAACCCTCAATGTCTAACATAGGAATGAAAATAATGTTGCGAGTAATAGGAAGAACGAAATGACAATCATTAAGTTCTAATCTAAAACCAAAAAGGGTAAGTCTAACACATAAGTCCCACACATTCAGTAGTAACTATTGCTCCATTTCCACGTGTAAGACGACTTCACCCAGCCCAATTGCCCTTAGACATATGTGTTGGGATTATACTAAAAAGTATGCTTTTACTTTGTATAATCAAAACTGAATTTCGGACTTATTTACTGAAATAAATTGTTTATCACATATGCTTTAAATATCATTGAATGTTACATATATTTACTGTATAACTGTTCAATAAATAGTACGTGTTACATTGTAGTTAATTTAGTGATACCAGATCACAGAAGATTAAATTAACAGTCCCTTGTAATTAAAAGTACACCATTCACGACCTAGATGGAAATGAACAATCCATCGTGAAAGGTTGAAGTGTAAGGCTCAGATTGGCTTGTCTTGACCAAGAGATTACACTAGTGCATGACTGATGCACTGAATAGGACCTACAGGAGGACAAATTCTTCAGAACTGAACAAGGAAGAATTAGACCTCAGTGGTTCGTTATTTCTTAATCTCCGTTCCTTAAATAGGATCACGTGTGGTTGGTAACTATTGCTTTGACTTATCATGGGTAGAGAATCAACGAGATTCAATACTTTTTTATCTTGGGCAATATTATTGGTCACATGTGATTGCTAAGATTTAATACGGAGAATCGTGTGCAAGTACGCTTGTTCGATTTGCCCCCTTGGGAGGTTCATAAGATTTATCATACCAAATCTTGCAAGTGGAACTAGTTTCCGGTATGGAAAATAATGTTGAACCGTTCCTTGACCAAGGACAAAAGATATTAATTAACGGAAAGCTATTTCAGTGGCTTGAATTAATTAATGGGCTAGATAATCTTAAACACGGGAAATAATAACCGGGAGCCATATTGACTGTAATATGGGTTAAGATGGATAGTGCAATATTAATTATGTAGTGGGATTAATTAATATTTATGGGCTTGAATAATATTGTGGCTCAATATTGATAATTCAAGATCCATTGGAAGGTCCAATCTTAATTCTCCTAAAGGCCCCCTAAGTAGCCCAACATATAGTCCAATAACTGAAAAAGGTGTTTAAAATAAAATAAATATTATTGCTTATTTTTCCTCATTAATTTCAAAATTTATGGATAAAAGGGGAGAAAGATTTTCTTTGAATTTTGTTATGGAATGAAGATATGTATTCTTGGAATACAAGATTATCTCATTAAATTCAAGAAATCTCCCACTTGGTTATCCATAGGGAAATTTCGAAAATTTTGATAATTAAGGGAAAGAAAGATTTTCTTGATTTTCTTGAAAATATATTATGGAAGATATGTATTTCTTGAAATACAAGAATATCTCATAAATTCAAGAAGATCCAAATCTTGGAATCTTTCCCTATAATTTTCGAAATATACTCCATAACAAAGAGTAGGTGGGATTCTGTGGAATATTATAATTATGGGAAAAAGAATATAGGAGATATATTCAAGATATCTTGGAGATCAAGAAAAGATTTCCCACATTATTTTTTACCCAAAATTTTCGACCACCTATGCTCTATAAATAGGGGATGACTCTTTCATTCCCAAGTACAATTCCATGTGCTGGAAAAATTAGTAAATCCACAAAGGTGGTGCAACATAATTTATTTTCCTTTTGTTAATTGTTCGCAAGTGTCCTACCACCGGATAGTCGAGTAAGGATTAAAGGAATACTTGTGAAGTTCTTTTGGTGAGTCTAATTAGCCAGACCATTGTCATCCCAAGAGGTATTTTCACGTAAACTAGTAGAATTCCGCATGAGTAGGATTTACGTGAATTATTTATATGCATGATTTGTTGTTGGATTATTATTTGAATTAATATAGGATTAATTCATGCTAGTAATAATTATAAGAATTAAATTTGTATTTAAATATTCATCCCGAATAGATCTGTGTAACTTATTCCCCAACAACTGGTATCAGAGCCACAGTTTCGAGCTCTGAATTTTAAATTGTAATTTAATTCGCTGACATTAAATTTGAAATTGGATAGTAGAATTGCTAGATCTATTTTGCAGGTATCCAACTGTCATGGAATTTAATGTGTTTATTTATGCATGCATATAAATTGTGGTTTTTCATTCGATTCATTCCGATTCGTTTTGCCTCGTGAGAAAACCCACGAGTAGATTAGGATTTGTTTGATTTGATCAATGTAATAGACTAGTCTAGATCTAGGTTTATTTATTTTTTGTAAATAAATTGTAACCGGATCGGAAATGGAGGCGGAGACGAAGAATTAAAGGATAAAATCTAGAACCCCGGCGTAGGGCGGCGTCGTCGCGCTAAACGTGCTGGGCACGAGGCACGGCACGACGCGGATGCACACAGCATTCATGGGCGTCGAGGCCGAGGGCCGAGCGCTGCTGAGATCGCCGCGCCGCGGCACGGGCGGGCACCAGGCGCCGGCGCGAGCTGGTCCGGGACGGAGTACAGGCGAAGCGCTAAGGGCGATCGCCGGAAGTTCCGCGAAGGCGGGCTAGGGCCGCGAGCGCCGAGAGCGCAGATGCAGACGCACATACAGGCGTTCGCCAAATTTTTGCCGAGGCCGCCGAGGGCGACAGCGGGCGGGCGCTCGCCGAGGCCGCCGAGTGGCGCTGGCGATGATGCTACGCGCTTACAAAGACGGGTAGGCGGCTGCTGCTGCGGGGGTCACGGGCGTGTATCCTTACCGCGAGCTACTGGTATGGCGTTTAAGATCTTATTTTTTTTTTTTTCGAGACTTATCGAAAGGGGAGAAATTCAAGATTCGGTTTTTCAAAATCAAGCCAAGAAAAATCAAACCATGACACCGATAATTTGCGCCCAATATATTTATTTTTCTCGCTTTTTGATTTATTAATGTGTTATCTTATGCTTTATTTAATTTGTTTAAATGTGTTTGCATGAGAGTTGCCCAATGAAAAATCCCACCTTCAAAAATTACTAAGTATGTTTAAATAATTAATTGACAATTTTATTCCGAATAATAAAATTGAATTAATTTTGACCTCCATGATTTATTTATTTGTGAATTCTTTTGGAGAAATTCCCCCCACGGGACGGTCAAAAGTTAGCTTTCACATGAATGAATTCCAAATGGATGATTGTGGATTATTACTAGTGGCGACGATGACCCTCCCCACGAGGCTCGATCAAAGCGAAATAATAATCCTGTATTTAATCATGGTTATGACTTAGGTATAAAATTGATATGCATATACTTCCCCGAAGTCCCTGCCAATTTTATATTGGTTAAGTGGGAGCCAACTATTAATCTGGACATTAAAGGTTTATAACTGTTCTTGTTTGTAACCTGCTTGAATGCGTTTAAATAATGACCCACCCCACGTGGCTTATTTAAACTGTTTTGAGATGTTGGCTGATGCATGTTCATATTTTTTTGAGATTTTAATATGATGCATGTGATCGAACCTTGTGATATATTTGTGCTTATGCATATTATTGTTTATTTCAGTTCATCATGTCGCAACCTTTTAATCCACTGTTATATACACTCAAAGAACACCAATTAACTGGCGAAAACTATAATGTTTGGAAACGAAATATGAGTTTTGTCCTACCTGCACAAGAACATCATTGGGTTCTTGATGTACCCAAGCCACGTAAGCCTACTGATGCATCACCTAATGCGGAAAGACACTTGTATAATATTTGGGAGCAGGCCAATGAACCCATGAAACGTGTAATCTTGACTTCACTGTCTGATGATTTGAGACACATTCATGAAGGTGTTGAGTCTGCTGCAGAAATTATGCAAAGTCTTGAAGAAATGTTTTTAACAAAAGACCGCATGATCAATCAGTTTAAAAATGACGACGTGGCCAGGCTAAAAATGGTTGAGGGAACACCCGTAAGGGAGCATGTTCTCAGAATTAAACACCATTTTGAAAAGCTGGCTTATCTCGGAACTAAGTATTGTGATGAGGCCCAAATCGAATTTCTTTTGCTAACTCTTCCAAGATGCTTCGATGGATTTTACTGTAGTTTTGTGATGAGTGATCACATGTTTACTATGGACATCCTACAAGAAGCCTTGGAGAAGATAGAGAAGCATCTAGGAAAGAAAGACGAAGCATTGGTGACCAAAAGTCTTTTCTCGAGATCTAAGCCAGTGGAAGGCAAGTCTCAAGAAAAGGAAAGTGGTCAGAACCAAAGCAAACTCTTCACTAAGAAAAGTGAGAAAAAGACAGTTAGCTGTTTGGGTGTCAAGAAAGGACCAAAAGGAAAATGTTTTAATTGCGGTGAGAAAGGACATTGGAGGTTAGCCTGTTCCAATCCCAAAAGGAATGGAAAGAAAGGTAATTCTCACGCACTAGTTGTTGAAACTTGTTTAGCGGCGTATGCCTTCCATTTATGGGTAGTGGATACGGGATCCACTGATCATGTTTGTTTCACTTTACAGGGGTTCAAGCGGACCCAGCAACTTAGTGGGAGTGAGATCCTCATCACACTGGGCGATGCTAAGAGAGTGGCAGCTGAAACAGTGGGAGAAGTGCATCTGTCTTTTGAAGACAGAGTTTTAATTTTAAGAGATGTTCTTTACGTTCCGAATTTTAGAAATAATTTAATTTCAGTTTCTAAACTTTTTCTTGATTGATATTCGGTTACTTTTAATAAAGTTGTTACCATTTCTCTTTTTGATAAATTTATCTGTCATGGAACGTTATCGAATAATCTCTATACAATTAACTGTGCACACCACTCACGAAATGCATCCTGTAACACATCAACTGTTTCCGATAAAAGAAAACGTTCATCAGACGTGAACGAGACACTTCTATGGCATCTAAGATTGGGTCATATAAATCCAAAGAGGATCCAAAGGTTGGTGAAAGACGGTTCACTGGAGTTTCTCCAAGTTGAACCAATTCCAACCTGCGAATCGTGTTTGGAGGGTAAAATGACCAAGATGGCATTTGGAGCCAAGGGGAATAGAGCCAAAGAAGTGTTAGAGATCGTTCACACAGATGTATGTGGTCCAATGTCAACCAAAGCAAGAGGAGGTTATGAGTATTTTGTCACTTTTATTGATGATTACTTAAGGTACGGTTATATTTTCCTTATGAAGCATAAATCTGAGACCTTTGAGAAATTCAAAGAATTCAAGGCTCAAGCAGAGAATCATAGGGAAAAACGTATCAAGTCTCTACGATCCGATCGTGGAGGCGAATACCTCAGCGATGAGTTTTTAAACTACTTATCTGATGAAGGGATTGCATCCCAGCTCACTGCACCCGGAACCCCTCAACAAAACGGGGTTGCAGAGTGAAGAAACATAACTCTTTTGGAAATGGTTAGATCTATGATGAGTTATGCGAATCTTCCCAAGTCGTTCTGGGGTCATGCCTTGGAAACAGCAGCCTACATTCTGAACTTGGTGCCATCCAAATCGGTTCCCAAAACTCCCAAAGAATTATGGACCGGGCGCAAGCCTAGTATGAGACACATGAGGATTTGGGGGTGTCCGACCTACGTGTTGGACAAGGAAGCTGGAAAATTGGATCCTCCATCAGAATTAAGGTTGTTTGTGGGATACCCCGAGGGAACAAAAGGGTGTATGTTCTATGATCCCGAAGATCAAAAGGTGGTAATAAGCACCCACTTTAGATTTTTGGAAGAAGACTATATGAACGAAAGAAGACCCAGAAGTGAGATTACCTTAAATGAGCTAAGGGGGCTAACCTCAATGCCAACTGTACAAGATGATATACCAAATGACACACTTACACAACCAGAACCTCGTCGTAGTGGGAGGGTTGTGAAATAGCCCGAGAGATTCATAGGAATAGGAGAGTCCTCGGACTTGATTCCCGGACAAGACGAATCAGACCCATGGACATATGACGAGGCAATCCAAGACAAGGATGCAGATTCTTGGCAAACAACAATGAAAGCCAAAATGGGTTCTATGTTTCATAACAGAGTGTGGGAGCTAGTCGAACCACTTAATGGGGTCAAACCCATTGGTTGCAAGTGGGTGTATAAGATAAAAAGAGGACCGGACGGGAAGGTGGAAACCTTCAAAGCAAGACTCATGGCGAAAGGTTATACTCAGAAAGAAGGGATCGATTATGAGGAAACTTTTTCGCCCGTAGCCATGCTTAAATCCATCCAAATTCTCTTATCGATTGCTGCGAATCTCGATTTTGAAATCTGGCAAATGGATGTCAAGACAGCTTTCCTTAACGGGAGTCTTGATGAAGAGATCTATATGCAACAACCCCAAGGCTTCATTGAAAAAGGCCAAGAACACTTAGTTTGTAAGCTCATGAAGTCCATTTACGGACTCAAACAGGCATCCAGAGCTTGGAACCAATGTTTTGATCATGTTATAAAGTCTTATGGGTTCGATCAAAATGAGTTCGAAAGTTGTGTGTACAAAAAGCGTGTCGGAACTGCATTGGTATTCTTAGTACTATACGTAGACGACATTCTGATCATCGGGAACGATGTAAAGGTGTTATCAGACGTAAGGGCATGGCTTTCAAAAACAGTTTTGATATGAAGGACTTAGGGAAGCCGCGACACATCCTTGGGATCAAGATCACTTTCGAGATCGCAAGAAAAAGAAGATAGGCTTATCGCAAGCTTCATATATAGACACTGTCTTGAAACGATTCAGCATGCAGGATTCTAAGAAAGGCTTCGTACCTTTCAGACATGGAATCCATCTATCCAAGAAAATGTGCCCTAAGACGCAAAAGGAGATAGATGACATGAGAGGCATTCCATATGCTTCGGCTGTCGGAAGCCTTATGTATGCAATGTCTTTGGTAATGAGACCGGATATCCTTTTTCTTTGTTGGCATGGTGGCAAGATATCAAAGTAACCCGGGAAAAAGAACATTGAATGGCGATTAAAAACATTACTCAAGTATCCGAAAAGAACTCGGGATAGAATGTTAATTTATCGATAAGATAGTCCAATCCCCATCGGCTACGGACTCTCGGATTTCCAATCGGACATAGACTCGGAAAATCTACCTCCCAGTAGTGTGTTTTTGCATGGGGGGGAGGAGCCGTGACATGGAGAAGCGTCAAGCGAAATCGTCGCAGATTCTACCATGGAAGCGAATATGTAGTAACTAACTGCAGGCAAATGAAAAAGCGGTTTAGCTCAAGAACTTCTTAGTGAACTTGAATGTAGTTCGAATTTGCCCAATGAGAATCATCATTTATTGTGACAATGCCGGAGCAGTTGCAAATTCAAGGGAACCAAGAGCCCACAAGGCCAGCAAACACATTGAAAGGAAATACCATCTTATATGAGATATCGTTAAGAGAGGAGATATAGATGTGACAAAGATAGCGTCTGAAGACAACCTAGCAGATCCATTCACAAAGTGGTCTGTCTCTGAATACATTCGAGAGACATGTGGAAGGAATGGGTGTCAAGACCGTTGCCAATCTGCTTTGAGTATAAGTGGGAGAAATTATTAGGTTCGTGTAGGTGACATTAGATGTCACGAATTAGGAACTACACGAGACATGTTGTAGTATACTTAAAAGCAGACTTTGAGTATAAGTGGGAGATTGTTGGGATTATACTAGAAAGTATGCTTTTACTTTGTATAATCAAAACTGAATTTCAGACTCATTTACTGAAATAAATTGTTTATCACTGATGCTTTAAATATCATTGAATGTTACATATATTTACTGCATAACTGTTCAATAAATAGTACGTGTTACATTGTAGTTAATTTAGTGATACCGATCACCAAAGATTAAATTAACAATCCCTTGTAACTAAAAGTACACCATTCACGACCTAGATGGAAATGAACAATCCATCGTGAAAGGTTGAAGTGTAAGGCTCGGATTGGCTTGTCTTGACCAAGAGATTACACTAGTGCATGGTGATGCCTTTGAATAGGACCTCTGAGGAGGACAAATTCTTGAATCCGAACAAGGAAGAATTAGACCTCAGTGGTTCATTATTTCTTAATCTTCGTTCCTTAAATAGGATCACGTGTGGTTGGTAACTATTGCTTTGACTTATCATGGGTAGAGAATCAACGAGATTCAATACTTTTTATCTTGGGCAATATTATTGGTCACATGTGATTGCTAAGATTTAATACAGAGAATCGTGTGCAATTACGCTTGTTTGATTTGCCCCCTTGGGAGGTTCATAAGCTTTATCATACCAAATCTTACAAGTGGAACTAGTTTTCGGTATGGATAATAATGTTGAACCGTTCCTTGACCAAGGACAAAATATATTAATTAACGGAAAGCTATTTCAGTGGCTTGAATTAATTAATGGGCTAGATAATCTTAAACACGAGAAATAATAACCGGGAGCCATATTGACTGTAATATGGGTTAAGATGGATCGTGCAATATTAATTATGTAGTGGGATTAATTAATATTTATGGGCTTGAATAATATTGTGGCTCAATATTGATAATTCAAGATCCATTGGAAGGTCCAATCTTAATTCTCCTAAAGGCCCCCTAAGTAACCCAACATGTAGTTCAATAACTGAAAAAAGGTGTTTAAAATAAAATAAATATTGTTGCTTATTTTTCCTCATTAATTTCGAAATTTATGGATAAAATGGGAGAAAGATTTTCTTTGAATTTTGTTATGGAATGAAGATATGTATTCTTGGAATACAAGATTATCTCATTAAATTCAAGAAATCTCCCACTTGGTTATCCATAGGGAAATTTTGAAAATTTTGATAATTAAGGGAAAGAAAGATTTTTTTTTTATTTTCTTGAAAATATATTATGGAAGATATGTATTTCTTGAAATACAAGAATATCTCATAAATTCAAGAAGATCCAAATCTTGGAATCTTGCCCTATAATTTTCGAAATATACTCCATAACAAAGAGTAGGTGGGATTTTGTGAAATATTATAATTATGGGAAAAAGAATATAGAAGATATATTCAAGATTTCTTGGAGATCAAGAAAAGATTTTCCCACATTATTTTTTGCCCAAAATTTTCGACCACCTATGCTCTATAAATAGGGGATGACTCTTTCATTCCCAAGTACAATTCCATGTGCTGGAAAAATTAGTAAATCCACTAAAGTGGTGAAACATAATTTATTTTCCTTTTGTTAATTGTTCGCAAGTGTCCTACCACCGTATAGTCGAGCAAGGATTAAGGGAATACTTGGGAAGTTCTTTTGGTGAGTTTAATCAGCCAGACCATTGTCATCCCAAGAGGTACGTTCACGTAAACTCGTAGAATTCCGCATGAGTAGGATTTACGTGAATTATTTATATGCATGATTTGTTGTTGGATTATTATTTGAATTAATATATGATTAATTCATGCTAGTAATAATTATAAGAATTAAATTTGTATTTAAATATTCATCCCGAATAGATCTGTGTAACTTATTCCCCAACAATATGAGACTCTTCACATTCATACAAATGTGTGAGCCACGTCCAGTATCTAATACCAAGCAGTTAGCGCTATTTGTGGATATGTCTATCTTAATAACAAAGATACATGTTCTAGTGCCAGAAGCACCCAGTGTCTTTCTTCTAGCAACCAGAACCTTATAGTCCTTCTTCCAGTGCCCTCATCTACTCCCAGCAGAGACACACATCCTTGTTTACATTTCGTTCTTTTTGAACACCATCTTAGCGATAGTGTATTCAAAAGGGCTTGAGTACGTTATGAAGTTTAGGCATGATCCCATCCGTCTTATCCATATTACAGTTCACAATGAAGCTAGAATATGAATTAAGGGAGCGATTTGGAGGATAAAGATAAATGAAAAACGTTGGTCTTTTAGCTCAAAGTCTAAATTACCAAGTTTATCAATTAGGCTATCATCTTAAGCACATGAGGTAAAATCTTCTCTTCTTTAGCTAACTCCAAGCATTTGAACAGATCTCTCATCACTTCATAAATCTCAGAACGAGATTCAGAATCAAAGAGATCCTTCAGATGCTTGAGCATTTAGAAGAGACCCATTTTCTCATGTTGCCTTAAGCACATCGGGAGTCATGTCGAGCAACATCACCATCGAGAGCACAGGAAGCATCCTTTTGATGCTTCTTCCGAGCTACTACATCAAACATGGTCGACCTAGAGACCAAACTTTAAGGGTAACTGGGATAGACGCGTGTCAACATCAAGATTCAATCTTTTTTGCCTTAAGCACCAAACACATGTTTTTGGTCTTGGGTCGAAAAATTTGACCTAAATTGATTTGTTTGTTTCCAAAACACATCTCAATAACAGTTATATATTTCAACTAACCAAGAGAAATAAAATAAAATGGGAATTAAACACATAATTCCTATGATCAATATTCAAGAACCAAAATAAATATGGCCTTTTTTTTAGTGTTTATTTTGTCTCCATTATTTTCACATACTCAACGACCTCGTCGGAAGAAAGACAAATTTATATCAAATATAAATTGTAATGAATTAGATCCACATTCCTACCACCATAATCCGTGGCGGGTCGATCATTACAATAACATAACCCAGTAGGTCTCCAAACCAATTCGCAATCTGCAATTCCTAGTTTGTCCAACCTAGTTCGAAAGTGATGTCCCTTACCCTTTGTTACATGGCGCTAAAGAAAAAAAAAAGTTAAGTTGGTTTACAACCATCAAGCGGCGACATTACACGTCCCCTATAAAAGTCTCGTTAAATGTAGATCCGAGCGAAAGACGAGGGTCTTTAAGTACTCATTGGAACAAAATCTCCGGTTTACTTTTAATTTTGATGGAAGACATCTTATCAAATTAATGAGAAAATAATATTTTAGTGAGGAACGTTTGAAAGGCGGGGTATTAATTGCTTAATCGAGATCCAACATGTTAATCTATATCATATTTGAAAGAATTATTATCGCCGCCTCTTACCCAAATGATGATTTACACGGACTAACATTTATATGGGCCCGCTCTACCCAAACAATAATACGGTCCCGACAAATATTGGGGTATTATTTACCCAAACAATTATAATCACGATTATAAAAGACGTTAACAAATTTATTAAAATAAACAGGTTAACAAGTGGGATTTTAATAATCTATCTTTAAAACCAAATTTAAAATCTAATTTTAAATTTAATTTATGATTATTAAAATAATAATTAATCCAATTAATTATAAAATAAAATCTAATTTTATTTCAAGACTTAAAATTAATCTTATCAATTTTAAATCAATTTTAATTAGTTTATTTATCAAGGGTTCATGTGCAAGTTTCGAAAATTGCACGGAAGGAACTATCCTAAATCCAATTTTGGCACAGTCCTTCCCCTCATCATCGTCCGGTTTCCAAAACCGTCATCCAATCGGGTCATCCGAACCAAACATCTAACAATTCATCAGAATTATTCCAAAAAAATTCCCAAAATTGTTCCAATCGTTAAGGTTTGTTCAGAAATTTATTTAATGAGTTCCAAACCAATACAGAATCCCAACCAAACAATTCGACAATCAACATGAATCGAAAATCCCCAAATTTCAGAAGCAACAAGCAACGTAAAAGAAGAGGCAAAATTCGAAGCAGGTAAGCATCGTCGGACAAAGCAAGTACGGGCGAGTCTCCGCCGCCGCTAGGCGCGTGAGTGTGACTCGCCGTCTTCACCGAAAAACTAGAGGGCACGCACGGAGTCGCGGCCAGTTCAAAACAGGATGCGAGCGATGGGTCAAACCGGTGGCGCGCCTACACGACTCATCTCGGCTTTGAATCGAGTTGACCCGCGTCAAAATTAGACGATGGTGTGGCGCACCGCCATGGCTCGAATCGATTCGTCAGCGCACGGCCGCAATTTTCAAGGAATCGAGACGGTGGTCAACCCAATCGATCGAATAACTAGGTGCGGCGATGGGAACAAGTGCGAGCGAGTCGCACCGATTCGAGGTGAGGCGAATCAAATTCACAATCGCGGGCGGTGCCGCGGCTTCGCACGACCACCGCTAGTCGCGGTGTACAGCCGCCGACTTTGAGCGGCGTCACGGATACCAGTGAACACCGGTGTGCCGGAGGGACGAAGGCAGCGATAAGTTTCCAGAAAACCCTAGGTTTTTGTGGAGAAGAAGGACGAACCAGACTAATAAACTTGGGTGCCGTTTTAACAATTAAACCAACCACACCCGCTTTTGAAAATAATAAAAAAAAATCAATTTTAATTTTAAAGCCAATTTTGTTGCAATTAAATCAAGAGCCTGAAGCTCTGATATTACTGTTGGAATTTAGAGACACGTAAAATACGTAATCACATGTGCAGCGGAAATTAAAGTTCACCAACAACGAACAATTAATTGCATACAAATTACAATAATCATAACGAGAAATCTTACAGTAACTCGAGAGCAGATTTCTCTACTACGGTATCCACGTAATCCCCATTCACGGACTTGCACAGATTTGCCAGCGTTGAATCTAAGACGGAATTTGCTAGGAAAATTCTTATACTAGATTTTATGGAGAGAATTTGAACAACTGTATTATGGGTTCTCAAGAGCTCATATATATAGGAGAGAGACTTAGCTTAAATCTTAAGCTAACCTGGGAAATAAAATCCCTAATCTTTTATTTAAATAAATCTCTAAGATTTATTTCCCACGTATAAAATCTCTACGGATTTAATTCCCTTATATGAAAATCTCTACGATTTATTTCCATATACATTAAATCCTACAATTATATTTCAAATATAATTATTGGGAATTCCTATTTAATTAAATCCAATTTAATTATATATTAATAATAATTAATTCTAATTTAATCTATTATTAATTAATTCTCCATAAATTAAATATTAAATCTAATTTAATATTTAATCAACCAACTATAATCCGTAAAAGGGAATTACTTGTTGTGTGACCCATAGACCCTCATATATCGAGCGATTAGTCAAACTAACGGTCTTAATTGAACCCTAGACAATAAATCAGACATTCTCAATATATGAGGTACGTTGTGAGAAACATGCAATTACCTATAACTGAAACATGGGCTATTACGATTTTCTCCTTTCATTCGCGAATACTCGATTAAGTCTTGAACATGATGAAGTGTCTATTCAAATAACTTAATCAATTGATCTCAAATCACTAATTGATCATGTGTGTCACACTTAGCCTCAAAGTCTAAGTTGACGTGCATCGGCTGATGACTTTGATCCAATTATGATGAGAAGATGAGTATTCTCTCTAAATCCACTTTGAGGAATGAATCATATTCTTGGCTCAACTACCATGCACATGTACTTCGTGATGAACCCAATCCAAGCCATATCTACACATGGTTAGGGTGCAAGCGTCGGTCATGGTCAAAGTTCATCATCCCACACATGTCGTGCGTATTGACCTCAAGTCAAAGGAGTATCGCATCGCTCCCACTAACCGAGACACCCGTAGACACATATAGTGGAAATACATCAAACGGTTTCTCGGATGGGTATACCAATACCCTCTAAGGTATTTGTGCATCCATCATGAGATACCTAGTATCTCGTAGTAAGTGAGATCTTACTACACTCTCTAAGAGTATGATGCAGATCGCACACCAATCTCCATTGCATCATCAATATCCCCATTCTTGAAGATCCTTGATCGGGGCTATTTGAGAATCATGTTTAAGTCATCTGAGTTCTCACAACCTCAATGACAACAATGACTCATGGGAACACTTGCATGAATAAATGCAAACAATCAAACAAGTGTATTGCCATACATTAATATTAAGTGAACTATAATATTAGATCAATTTGAATATCATCGAGTATTATGTCCTTACAATAGATTGTCTCTAGGACACTAACACTAACAGTAGCTGCTTGTGAAGCAGCGAAAGAAGCGGTTTGACTCAAGAACTTCCTGGTGGACTTGGACGTCGTTCTGGATTTGCCCAGCACGATCACGGTTTACTGTGATAACGCCGGAGCAGTTGCAAATTCTAGGGAACCGAGAGCCCACAAGGCCAGCAAACACATAGAAAGAAAATACCATCTTATATGAGAAATCGTTAAGAGATGAGACATAGAGGTGGCAAAGATAGCGTCCGAAGACAACCTGACAGATGTTGGGATAACATATGTCAGGATCTATCGGGATGATCGCATAAACACAAATTTAAATTAACAATTATTACTAGCATGAATTTACCTAAGTGAATTCAAATAATAATCAATCCAACAACAACATGCAAATAAAATTTCACGTAAAAGATCCTAGCATGCAGAATTTCTAGGAGTTTACGTAAACGTAACCGTTGGAGAGACGATCTGAGACAGACAGGATCAAGTATCTGGATACCCACCAAAAGTCCTTCTCAAGTATTCCCAAGTCCTCGTCCAATAACCCCAGTGGAAGGTTCTCCGATGAACAATTTATAAAACAAGGAAAATAAAAATATCGTTGCACCACCTTTGTGGATTTCTAATATTTCCAACACATGAAACATTAGTTGGAGATGAAAAATTCATCCCCTTTACATAAGAGGAGGTGTTTCAAAAATATTGGGCACAATTAGGGCTAGGAAAGATCTTTTCTTGATCTCCAAGAAATCTTGAATATATCCAATATATTCTTCTTTCCATGTGTATTTTTCCACAAAAATCTCACACCCTTATTTAGCCTAAATTTTCGAAAAAACAAGAAGATTTGCAAGATTGGATCTTTCTTGAATTTATGAGATATTCTTGTATTCCAAGAATACATATCTTTTGCCATTAAATCTTTCCAAGAAAATCAAGAAAATCTTTCTTCCCTTTCTTATACATAATTTTCGAAAATTCCTCATTAAAGAAGCCAAGTGGGAGTTTTCTTGAATTTATGGGATAATCTTATATTCCAAGAATACATTATCTCCTTTCCATAAAATCTTTTCAAGAAAATTCTTCTCCTTCTTTTCTTTAATATTTTCGAAAAAAACAAGGAAATATAAGCAACAATAATTTATTATATTTTAAGCACCTTTTATTTATTGGACTATAATTTGGGCTACTTGAGGCGCCTTTAGGAGAATTAAGATGGACCTTCCAATGGACTTCTGAATTCCAATATTGAGCCACAATATAATTCAGCCCATTAATATTAATTAATACCACTATATAATTAATATTGCACTATCCAATCTTAACCCATATTACGGTAATATGACTCCCGGTTATTATTTCCCGTGTTTAAGATTATTTAGTCCATTAATTAATTAAGCCACTGAAAAACTTTATATTAATTAATATTTTTATCATTGGAGTAAGGACAACCCAGCTTTATTATCCATACCGGAAAATTAATTCCACTTGCAAGATTTGGTATGATAAAGGTTTCGGGCCCACCAAGGGGACCAATCAAGCAAGACTTTTGCAAGCACACGATTCTCTGTATTAATTTAGCAACTGTCATGCAATTAATATTATTGCCCAAGATATAGGGTATCGAAGTCGCAATGATTCTCTTCCCATTTATAAGTCAAAGCAATAACTACTAATCGCACACAATCCTTATTAAGTGACAGAGATTAAGAAATCAACAACCACTGAGGTCTAACTCTTCATCCCTTAAGTCAGTGCGAATGAGTTTATCCTCTTTGTAGGTCCGCTTCAGCGCATCGAATGCACTAGTGTAATCTCTTGGTCAATACAAGTCAATCTGAGCCTTACACATCAACTCCTACCAATAGATTGTTCGGATCTATCTAAGTTGTGAAACACGCACTCGTATACAAGGAATTGTTAACGTGATCTTCTGTGATCTGGTATCACCACGTTAACTACAATGTAACGCTTGCTACGAACGGTTTACAATAAATATATATAACATTCAATCATATTTAAAGCAACGATGATAAATAATTTATTTCAGTAAATAAGTGTTCAATACATAGGTTATACAAAGTAAAAACATACTTTCACGTATAACCCCAATAGCAGGTCCATTCACAAAGGGTCTGCCTCAGAGTACATTCGAGAGATATGTGGAAGGAATTGGTGTCAAGAGCGTTGCCAATCTGCTTTGAGTATAAGTGGGAGAAATATTATTAGGTTTGTGTAGGGTGACATTAGATGTCACATAGAACACGAGGCATGTTGTAGTATACTTAAAAGCAGACTTTGAGTATAAGTGGGAGATTGTTGGGGTTATACTGAAAAGTATGCTTTTACTTTGTATAACCAAACTGAATTTCTTATTTATTTTACTGAAATAAATTATTTATCACATGTTGCATTAAATATGAATGAATGTTATATATATTTACTGCATACCCGTTCGATAAAGTTAGTGCTTGTTACGTTGTAGTTAATTTGGTGATACCAGATCACAGAAGATCAAATTAACAGTTCCTCGTGACTAAGTACAAATTCATGACCCAGATGGAAATGAACAACCCATCATGAACGGTTGAAGTGTAAGGCTCAGATTGACTTGTCTTGACCAAGGGATTACACTAGTGCATGACGATGCGCTGAATAGGACCTACAGGAGGATAAATTCTTCGGTACTGAATATACAAGAATTAGACCTCAGTGATGTGTTATTTCTTAATCTCCGTTCCTTAAATAGGATCGTGTGAAATTAATAACTATTGCTTTGACTTATGATGGGAAGAGAATAGTTGGGAAATTTCTTAAGGCTTAGGCAGAATGATTAAGATCAACAAGTGGAATCAACATTGACAAGAATATTGGTGATTACAATATCGTGATCTGCATCTCTTTTCTCTTGTTCTTTACTTATTTATCGGATCGATCTCGATATTATTTGCCTTATCGCATCCACCATCCTTGTACGTGTACTCTAAATCATTTAATGCGACGCGGGGGTACATGTATTAATGCTATTTGATCGTGCTTTTTAAATCCAAAGTTTTTTTTATGCGTCGTTTTCCGACCCTACGATCAAAACCGCTAAATCTGAGCGCATAATCTTTTCAAAACGTTTGATCTTCCAAATCTTGTCTTATTGTTCCCTCTCCGCTTCTATATAAGATTCATCAAACCTTACCGAGTTTTTCTGTTTCACAAACTTGCATTACTTTCATTGAAAAACTTCAAATTTTCTCTCGTTTCAAAAACGATTTCTTAGAGTTCAAAATCATCTTATTTGAATCGGTAATACTTTCTTTTAAACTTAATGATGAATCTTTCTTTCCGATAAAAACGTTGATTTCAAAAGTTGTTTTTTTCGAATTTATGCTTCATTACCTCTTGTTTTCAAAGATGATATTGATATTGATTAATGCACAAAATTAATGAGTCTATCTCACTGTAGATGGCCACTCATGGACTAGGAAAGATCATGTGCAACTATAATCGGCAACGAAGATCTTTGAGGATAAGTTCGTTCGGTTTGGAACCACTTAATCTTGAATCCATGGAAATCCTCACTTTCCAATCAAAGATATTTTGATTAACCCGAGTCAGGAGAAGAAATCGACCGAAAATCTTAACATCACTCGTCTTAAGATGGATGAGTTCAATATTAATTTTATAGTTGAGATTCAAATTAATGTTTGACATTCTGTCGAAACGATTAAATCTCATTTAGCCCGGATGCTCTCAATAAATTTTTTGGCTAAATATTAATTGATTCATTCATTGGAGGTCCAAAAGCCATCTTTCTCCTAAGAACCCCGAAAAATTTGGAAATATCCCAAATTAAAAGGTTGCGGTTAATGAAAAAACCGCGAATGGAATCGAAAATATTTTTTACTTTATTTTTTCCATTTTTTAAAAAATTTGGGTAAAGAAGAAAAACCATGATTTTTCTTGATTTTTCTTGGAAAGATTTTATGGAATAAGTATTCTTGAGATACAAGTTTATCAAGCCAATTAAAAACCGACATTTTCGAACCAATCGAAACTTCCGCCGACTCAAAACAAAAGGGAAAAAAGATTTTTAAGAATTGAGAATTTTGGGAAATAGATTTTATATATTAGAAGATTTTGAAGAAGAAAAGCCGAAGAATATTTTGGGAAACCACCCAAACAATATATTGGATAAATTCTACATCTCAAATCACCACCGATCAACTGATCTTGTCTCAAAGATCTTTGGAGCTAACCGATGAATTTCTTTACAAATCGAAGCAATCAAGAGATCGGTTCTCCAATCCATGACCAATTCCATCGGGTTGATGACAAGTTGGGGATCAAAATCAATTTCTTTTCGAAAATCGTAAGAGAAATTTGACAAAATGATTGGACACTCTCTGCCAATGGAAATTTTTATTTTTCCTTTAAAACTTCTTTATTCTAAATCATTATCGATTGATTCCCCAATCCTTTTTTGATCAAACCAAAAAGGAAGGATCTCGAGAAACCAATCGACATCATCGAAGATCCATTCATAATGTTGGAAAAGATCAAATTCAAAATCGGAATCCACTTTGGGTTGATCCCACAAGGGTTGAAACTTCAAATCAAGGGCTAAGAAAGGATTAAAATCATACCAAAAAAATGCTTGCACGCTAAGAGGTTTGAGGAATTAAGATAATCTTTGGATGCCTTTGTCCTTGATCTTGTTCCAAAGAAGAATCACCAGATGATGAGTTCCTCAACCGTTACGAATAAATATCCGGACTTTCTCAAGTATCCGGAAAATGAGGCCAAACTTATGAATGTAAAAATATCTCACCAGAGTATTATGCTAAGATACTCCATGGCTCATTTGACAGATTGAGATTCTACTTTGACATCTTGAGCAAAACGATTAATATCAAGTGCGAATAATGATGTCAAATGGAAACTCTATCGATTTTCAACGCTCCACAAGACCAAAGAGAAATGCCGAAGGATACAAGCCCAAGGAGTGAAGAATCGAAGACGTCCGGGGATCACCGCTTTTTAAATTCAAAACTTTTCCGATGTAACATGTAATCAACATATCTAATGAAAAGTTTATTTTTCGATCCCAAGACAAAAATCTCTTTGTCTTCCGACATTTGCTCTTTAATTTCTATATTTATCAACTTTTTGGTTTCTCGGTGTTTTGGTTTCATCAAAAAAAAATTGTTGGGAAATTTATAGTTTTGATGAAAAAGTTCCAAAAACACATGTTAGGACCAATTATGTTTACATTATTTGCTATAGGAGACCATTTGATAATGATTGTATAGAAAACTTAATAGATAGGTCACATATTGAGGGGGGAACTCAATATGATAGGTCGATCTCAAGAATCGGGAAGAAAGTCGATCCGATAAATGCTAAACTGTAACGGAAGATCGATTGATCCGATCTTGTCGATAACTCTTCAGGTCATGAAGCTCAAACTTAGAATACTCAAGATCGACCAAAAAGACCTACATCGGCCCGTGAGAAGCTAAGTCAACAGCGCCAGAAGACTTATCGTGCAGATCGATCGAACTCCCGATCAAGAGGAAATAAGATGAAAACCGATGTTTCATCTTATCATACGCTCCCGCGATCTAAACAAGAAGAATACCAACCTTAGTTGAGGAACAACACCGCAAAGCAAGGCTTCCATCCAATAAGGAAGAGACACGTATGAATTGATGATCATGGATTCGATGTTGCTCTCTCAAACGGCTATAAAATACACATTCACGCCTTTCGCCATGCCGCTCCACAAGACGCCACATCAAGCCCGCATTCATAAAATAACCCGAGATTCAAATTGCTCTCCAACGGCTCTTTGATCTCAAGGTCTATAAATATGGGATCACACTTCAGAGTGATACACCAAATGAACAAACAAAGTAATCAAGAAGCTCAAACTATAGTCGATTTCGCACGAAGAACACAACAACAAGCTTATTTTATATTGTGTTCATCCCATAAGTTCTTAGCAAGAAATCTTTTCATCTATGTCGCTTGTACGCAAGGAAAGATTTCATAGTTGGAACCTCAACAATCTTACCCAAACCCCAAGTTAGGATAAGTTGTTTAAGCAAGATTTCATCCAGGGTTTCTAGAAATCGATTTAATGGTTGAGCGAGAACTCTTAAAACATCCGTTGGTGTGTATCACTAACACACTAAAACTAAGTCCAAATTGTTAAGTTGGTTGTTTGGTGCCCCTTGTGAAGGGAAGAGTGGGACGTAAATTTGGTTTGTCCAAACCACTATAAATCTTACCTTTGATTAATATTCACATGCAAATCTTAAAAGGATACATTCTAAGTTAAGATCGATCACCAAGCTTCGATCCGACGGACAAACTTCGCATCCGATTAAAAAGATAAAACTTGAATCTGATTTATACAAACCGGTTTTTCATGGTTAAGCTTCCGCGACACATCGCTTAATCCGATAAGTTATTGAATCGACGTTTTTTTCGTTCAAGAAGTTGGTTATCGACCAAACCGATTCACTCGCCCTTTCACACTGATACGCAAATAAAGTTTTTCGTAAGTCTATTCACCCTGATAACCCGACCTACAAGAATCAATGTGATCCGATACACTGTATTTATTATCAATTACATGACGATTTGCTAAGATTTAATATGGAGAATCGCATTTTACTTTGCTTTGATTTGTCCTTGGTGGGCTCTCGTAATCTTTATCATACCAAATCTTGCAAGGGAAATTTATTTCCTGTATGGATAATAATGTTGAGTCGTTTTACTCCAAGGACAAAGATATTAATTAATATAAAGTCCATTCAATTTAATTAATTAATGGACTAAGATAATCTTAAACGCAAGAAATAATGACCGGGAGCCATATTATTGTGAAGTCGTAATGTGGGTTAAGATGGATAGTTCAATATTAATTTTATAGTTGAGTAAATTAATATTAATGGGCTTGAATAATATTTTGGCTAAATATTAAAGCTTCATAGCCCATTGGAGGTCCAATCTTAATTCTCCTAAAGGCCCCTCAAATAGCCCAAATTAAAGTCCAATTAATGAAAAGGAGGAGAAAATATTTTGCCTAATTTTTCAATTATTTTCGAAAATTTGGGTAGGAGAGAGAAAAAGATTTTTTCTTGATTTTCTTGGAAAGATTTTATGGAATAAGTATTCTTGAGATACAAGTTTATCCCATAAATTCAAGAAAGGAAAAAGATCTTATTTTCTTCTTACTTGGGTGAAGATTTTCGAAAATTGTATGACAAGAAAGGAGGAGAAGATTTTGTTGGGAGATATTTTGGGAAATAGAATATATTGGATATATTCTAGATTGTATCTTGATGAAGAAGCAAGGAAATTTCCCAATGCCCAACTAGGCCAAATTTTCGTCCCCCCTAGTCCAATAAATAGGGGATGAATTTTTTATCCCCAATTGTAATTCCATGTGTTGGAAAAATTAAAAATCCACAAAGGTGGTAGCCAAATATTTTATTTTTTCCTTTAAGATTAAAATCATTCGTTGATAATCCTCCCACCGGATTACGTTCGTGGACGTGGAACATATTTGAGAAGGTACTTTGGGTTGATCCATCGTCTCAACGATTGTCTCTACGAGAAGTTAATATTTACGTAATTCCTAGATTCTGCATGCTTAGGATTTACGTGGATTACTTGTACGCATGTTGCTTATTTGCTTATTTAATTATTATGTTGAATTGATTTAGGATTAATTCATGTTAGTAATTAATTAATTAATTTAAATATGTATTTAAATTCAACTCGAATAGATCCGGGCACCCCTAATTTCCCAACAGCAAGAACCTCCAAGTGGGCTTAATGAGAACAACATAGTTCAAACTCCCGCCCAAGAGGCACCTGAAAGTGTAGCTCTTGAGGACTCTCCGGACATTGATGAAATCGATGCATCACAAAATTTTCACGATCAGAATGTACAGCCTGCACAACCACAGCTCCGTAAGTCAATTAGGAATCGTAATCCGCCCATTAGATACGGTTACCTCTTGGAGGAACTCGATAATATGGACATACCGGATAAGGACGATCCTAATACTTACTCTGAAGCAATATAAGATATTGATTCAGGGAAGTGGCATGAAGCCATGAAATCCGAGATGGACTCGATGTACACCAATCAAGTCTGGGACTTGGTTGAGTTGTCTAAAGGGGTTAGACCTATATTTTGCAAATGGGTCTTCAAGCGTAAGACTGATGCAAATGGCAAAGTACAAACCTACAAAGCTAGGTTGGTGGCGAAGGGTTATAGTCAACGCGAAGGCATTGACTATGATAAGACCTTCTCACCAGTTGCAAAAATCAAGTCCATTCGAATTTTACTTGCGATAGCAGCACACTATGATTATGACATTTGACAGATGGATGTCAAAACAGCTCTCCTCAATGGAAACATTGATTAGGAAGTGTTTATGACTCAACCGGAAGGCTTTATATCTAAGCCAAATTCTAATCTAGTATGCAAGCTAAAGATGTCCATTTATGGATTGAAGCAAGCTTCTAGGAGTTGGAATATCCGATTTGATGAAGCTATCAAGTCTTTTGACTTCATCAGAAATTCGAAAGATCCTTGCGTTTATCGTAAACGCAACGGGAAGAATATTATTTTCATAATCTTATATGTCGACGACATAGTGATTTTGGGAAACAATATCCCGTTAATGCAGTCCGTTAAAGATTTGTTGTTAAAGACCTTCATGATGAAGGTTCTTGGTGAAGCCTGCTAAATCCTAGGGATCAAGATTCACAAGGATTAGATCCAAGAGGATGTTGGGGCTATCACAATCCACCTATGTAGACAAGGTGTTGAAGCGTTTTGCAATGGAGAACTCTAAGAGATGATCTCTATCAGCAAATCATGGGATAAAACTATCAAAGAAGGATTGTTCTTCTGTTGAAGCTGATATCAAGCACATGAAAGATGTCCCATATGCATATGCAATTGGGTCAATCATGTACGCCATGACTTGCACTAGGCCAAGCGTGGCCTACGCTATCAACATCACTGGTAGATACCAACATAATCCGGGTGACTCTCACTAGATTGCTGTCAAGACCATTCTGAAGTATCTTAGACGAACTAAAGAATGTTTCCTTGTCTATGGTGGACAGTCAGAACTAGTAGTGTCTGGTTAAGCTGACACGAGTTTCCAATCCGACTGTGATGATTGCAAATCACAGTCAGGTTACGTTTCACTCTCAATAATGAGGTGGTCAGTTGGAATAGTTCCAAGCAAGTAGACTGCAGATTCAACAATTGAAGTTGAGTACATTGTTGTATCAAAAGTCTCAAGGAGGCTGTCTGGATTTTATAGTTCTTAAGAGAACTAGGGGTAGTTCCGAGTGCCATTGTCTAATAAAGTTGTATTGAGATAATGCTGGTGCGATTGCGCAAGCAAAGGAACCGAGATCAACAAACAGAAGCAAGCATGTACCCAGGCTTATCATTTGATCCGAAAGATCATAATGATGAGAGAAATAGAATTAAAACGTATTCCCACATTTTAATATGGTAGATCATTTCACCAAAACACTGAGTGTTCATGTACACACTAGACATTTGATGGTCTAGGGATTAGACATGTAGGTGATTGACTCTAGTCCAAGTGGGAGATTGTTAGTGTTAGTGTCCTAGAGACAATCTATTGTAAGGACATAATACTCGATGATATTCAGCTTGATTTAATATTATAGTTCTTTTAATATTAATGTATGGTAATATTAATGTATGGTAATATTAATGTATGTCAATACACTTGTTTGAATATTATGTTTGATTGTTTGCATTTATTCATGCAAGTGTTCCCATGAGTCATTGTTGTCATTGAGGTTGTGAGAACTCAGATGACTTAAGCATGATTCTCAAATGACCCCGATCAAGGATAATCAAGAATGGGATATTGATGATGCAATTGAGATTGTTGTGCGATCTGCATCATACTCTTAGAGAGTGTAGTAAGATCTCACTTACTACGAGATACTAGGTATCTCATGATGGATGCACAAATACCTTAGAGGGTATTGGTATACCTATCCGAGAAACCGTTTGATGTAAGTCCACAATATGTGTCTACGAGTGTCTCGGCTAGTGGGAGCGATGCGATACTCCTTTGACTTGAGGTCAATACGCACGACATGTGTGGAGTGATGAACTTTGACCATGACCGACGCTTGCACCCGTCTATGGGTAGATATGGCTTGGATTGGGTTCATCACGAAGTGCATGTGCGTGGTAGTTGAACCAAGAATAAGATTCATTCCTCAATGTGGATTTAGAGAGAATACTCATCTTCTCATCATAATTGGATCAAAGTCATCGGCCGATGCACGTCAACTTAGACTTTGTGGCTAAGTGTGACATACATGATCAATTAGTGATTAGAGATAATATGATTAAGTTATTTGAATGGACACTTCATCATGTTCAAGACTTAATCGAGTATTCGCGAATGAAAGGAGGAAATCGTAATAGCCCATGTTTCAGTTGCAGGTAGTTGCACGTTTCTCGCAACGTACCTCATATATTGAGAATGTCTGATTTATTGTCTAGGGTTCAATTAAGACCGCTAGTTTGACTAATCACTCGATATATCGGGGCCTATGGGTCACACAACAAGTAGTTCCCTTTTACGGATTATAGTTGGTTGATTAAATGTTAAATTGGATTTAATATTTAATTTATGGAGAATTAATTAATAATAGATTAATTTGGAATTAATTATTATTAATATTTAATTAAATTATATTTAATTAAATAGGATTCCCAATAATAATATATGGAATATTATTATAGGATTTAATATATATATGGAATCAAATCCGTAGAGATTTGATATACATGAGAATTAAATCCGTAGAGATTTTATATATGGGAAATAAATCTAAGAGATTTATTTTATAAGATTAGGGATTTTATTTCCTAATCAGGTTAGCTTAAGATTTAAGCTGGGTCTTCCCTATATATATGAGCTCTTGAGAATTCATAAACAACGTTAATTCATTATTCTCTCCATAAGATCTAGAGTTAGAATTTTCCTAGCAAATTCATCTCGAGATTCAACGTTGGCAAATCTGTGGAAATCCGTGAACGGAGATTACGTGGATACCATTGTAGAGAAATATGTGTATGTATTACGTGTTCGTTGTTGGTGAACTGTATATTTCCGCTGCGCATGTATTACGTGTTTACGTGCCTCTAAATTCCAACAGGCCTGACACAGTTGCAAGGTTGAACAGTGATGGGCCAACTCACAGTGGAATGTGCCGGATTGGGCGGCGGTGACACAATGAGGGAGGCCAGGAGCCGAGGATTGAGGCGCGAAGATTGAGCACGGCCGACTCCATATCACATGGACAATGTTCCACTAAAAAATCTTCTTCTTCATAGAAAATTGAAGGACCATCATACTCTCCTATCATGGACTCCAAATCAGAAATAGAATAGTTTTCCAGGGAAAAAATATCCACATAATCATCAAAGGTCGGTGTTGTACCTTCAGTGGGCGGTACTAGAACCGTCGGTGGTTGAAGAGAGCGAAAGACGTATGGCGGCATTGCTGGGAGCGATAGCGCTGACGCCCGTTGGTTGGTGGCGGCTCCAGGGAGTCGAGCCCGAAGAGAATGTCAGCTTGTTGTCGATGTACCTTCTCTGTGGCACGAGTGAGGGCGAAGATTTTTGCCTTGAGCGACACTCTGGCAACAAAAGCGCGACTAGCTCTGAATGCCAGATAACGTAGATTGAGACTACGCCTTTAGTGCATAAATAATCCTGTGAATAATAATTTTATTGATCAAAATGTGAATAACAAACTTGTAAAAGTCCTATTTATAATAGCTAAATTATAACCCTAACTTGGTCGCTAAGAACTAAATTAAGGAAATAAGGTAAATAAATCACTAAAATATATCCTATTGAAAACTTTCTAGATAATTATTAAATGAAAATATTGGATAATTGATACAAAAATATGAGGAGGCTTACAATCATCCTCCATCAAAACCCAATCTAATTAAAATAAAAAACAATCACCAAAAAGTGAAGTCATCCATTTTCTTTTTTTGAAAAATAAAAAGTGAAGTAATCAATTTCCGGCGAGTTTTAAATTACATATGATTACGATATCAAATACTCCATACGAAAATTATGAGTATATTTTAAGTGCATCATGTAATTTTAATATATTTTTTAAATATACAATTTATTTATATAAAAATAAGTATATTTCAATACTTTCAATTTTTTTTATATATTTAAATTGCTGGATGTACTGTGTATACAAGATGTTGAAATCACTGTTTTCAAAACCGGTTCAACCGGTTTGAACAAACTGAACCCGTACCAGAACCCTTTAAAAAGCACTATATAACCGGATTTCAGGTTGAACCGGGTTGAACCGGTCAAAACCCAGTTCAACCGGAAATAACCGATTTTTTTCTTTTTTTTAAAAAATTAAATTATTAATTTATATTAAATATTTAAAATTTTAAATTTATATTCCTCTCACATTTTTCTCCAATACTTTTTCGATGTGGGATAAATGTATTTATATGGGACAAAATTTATAAAATATGATATGAAAAGTTATAAAATATATATTTAATTTTTTTTGTAGGTGTATACTTATTTTGTTTTTTAACTAAACATAAAAAGCGGTTGAACCAAATCGGTTGAATCCGGTCCGACGGTTGAACCACGGACCAGGTGGTGTTCAATGGGATTCGATCACCGGTTCGATTATGAAAACATTGGTTGAAATTATAGCACAAATTCCCAGCCTTACATATAATTATGAAAATCCAAACTTGGATTATATTACAAAAAATGAATTATGAATATAGTAATGTTATTTATGATAGGACTTTTTTTTTTTTTTTGAACAACATTTATGATAGGACTTGGGAGTATATAATAACCGACTCCAATGCGCGTCTCCTTTTTGTTCTCCGAACTTTCTCTCTCCTCTTCCCTCCCCAAATCGATTCTCTCTCTCTCCCTCCCCAAATCGATTCTCTCTCTCTCTCAAAAGATTCATTCGAGCCCACACAGACATGCAGAGCTCTCAATGCCTACTCAACTAATCCAATTTCATTCTGATTTACGGTAAAACCTTCAATTCCACCCCCTCTCAAAGCACCTGAATTTGAATGGTTATGAGAATTTCTCCGCTTTCATCGATTCAAAATCATCGTTTTTCCGAAGAAATATTTTCATGGAGGAGCCAATGGGGCGAAGATTCGCAGTAGGATACGCTCTTGCTTCCAAGAAACAAGCGAGTTTCATCCAGATTTCTCTGATAAATGTCGCCAAGGAGAAGAACATCGATCTAATCAGGATCGATTTAGAGAAGCCCTTAATCGAGCAAGGCCCCTTCGATTTAGTTATCCACAAAATCTGCGGCGAAGAGTGGAGGAAACAGCTCGCCGACTACTCCGCCAACAACCCTAGCGTTTTGATTATCGATCCCCCCGATGCAATTGAACGCCTTCACAATCGCATTTCCATGCTACAGGTGGTTTCCGAGCTAAATGTCGTGGAATGCGATGCGGTGTCGTTTGGGATCCCGAAGCAGATCCCCGTTTACGACGCCGATGAAGTGGAGGAGGTGAATTTGGAGGGCGAAGGCTTGAAATTTCCCGTGATTGCGAAGCCCTTGGTGGCGGACGGCAGCGCCAAATCGCATAAAATGTCGTTGGTTTACAACAGGGATGGGCTGTGTAATCTGAAACCCCCTGTTGTTCTGCAGGAGTTTGTGAATCATGGTGGGGTTATCTTCAAGGTGTATGTTGTTGGGGAGTATGTTAAATGTGTGAAGAGGAAATCGTTGCCCGATGTGAGTGAGGAGAATTTGGAGAATTTGAAGGGTTTGTTGTTGTTTTCTCAGATATCCAATCTCAACAGTGTGGAGAGGTGTGGGGATTCGTATTACAAGATGATGGACTTGCAGGATGGGAAGACGGAGATTCCCCCCATGAACTTGTTGGTGGATATTGCGAGGGGATTGAGGGTTGCAATGGGGTTGCATTTGTTCAATTTTGATGTGATTAGGGACACTAGGATTGGTAATAGGTACCTTGTGATTGACATTAACTATTTCCCTGGTTATGCAAAGATGCCTGCCTACGAAAGCGTTTTGACGGACTTTTTCTGGGATGTTTTGACTAAGGGGAATGTCGAGAAGGAAGATGTGAATTTGGATGGTGTGATGAAGGAGGAAGTTAGGAGGTTGATGAGTAATAGTGGGTGTGATTAAGACGAAGATGAAGTTGACACGGGAGCGACAAATCTGATAAGAGATATGTGAATTTGGTTGTGTTTGATGAGGAGTAGCTGTGAGAAGCGGAATCAAAGTGTAAGACTTGGGGGATTAAAATGGAAATGGTGAATAGGAAATCTAAAACACTAGTTAATAAGTATATTTCATTGCTTTGGATCTGCTACAAGTCAGCATCAAGTGTTGCTCATTGTATATTTCAGTTACTGAGACAGGTACTTTTCTTTGGAGACGATTCATTCTCAACTACTGTTCAAGTGTTTTAGGATGTCCTACGTTTTTTTTCTCGTTGGGCGAATGATAATCCCTGCTGAAGAAATTGTTTTGGTAACTTGTATAGTTGAAAATGTTGCTAATCAATTGTGATATCTTGACTCATTTGCTTCATTGATAAACCATAAAGCAACAGTTAGGAGATGAATTTGGAAAGAATAAAGAAGAAATTTAAGAATACTTGTGCATAACTTGTTATCACTACTTACCCTGAATGAGATGATTTAGATGAGTTCTGGTCATATATAATGCTGGAAGTGGGTGCAATATCTGGAAAAGGATGAGTTTGCTTTCAAATGCTTGTAATGCTACTCATGATACTCGCTTTCTTGAGGAAACAAGCATTCTTCATTAGGTTCCTGGACTAGCAATGCTTCTCTTTTAATAGGTTTCCCTACATGATATATTTATGCCATTCATTCGCTGTACGAAATCTTGTGTGGGAGAGTGACTTATAATGCTAATTCATGTTCTTATACAGTTATACCCATGTCGCCTGTCTGAGTAAATTAAAAGTGTTTAGGGGCGCAGATCAAACGCTCCCTGTTTCTGTTGAATATGTTATTACTGAATGAAAGTTGCCCTCCCTGTACTTTAAGTGCCAATAATATTTAGTAAGGACAGAGTCTTATGTAAACCAGTTTTGCCGTACAACTGGTTTGCATTTTGTGTGTAATCTTTAATATTATTAGTTGGTTCATTGAAAGGTACTAGTTTAATACTATTAATTGTTCCGTTAAATAGTATAAGTTTTTTCACTATGAAGTATTAGTTATGAACTAGTTGCACGTAAAACTGTTTTACCTTAACCAACTCTTTAAGTGAATAAGTATGTTAGATGCTGAAAAGCCATAGCCATAACCTGTACTTGAATGCCCACCTGTATGCTGTGATTTTTTCCTTATAACTATGGCCATCAAATATGCATCAGTAGTTATGACTTATGAGATTAAGATTATGGATATTGAACTGTATCCTTTTGGCGTTTTTAAAATCTGATCGAAAATCATCATACACTCGAATGCCAGTGATCGTTTGAAGGTTAAATAATGGCAAGGTTGTAAGTGTTTGAATGTGTTTTTGTGTATGAGACGGTGAGTAAACTTTTTTGCTTTAATGAAGCTGTTTTAGGCAGTTGAGTGTTTTTCCAGATATCACTGTGTCTCGAATTGCTAAAGAATCTCTCAAAAAAAAAAAAAAAATTGCTAAAGAAAAATCTTTGTTAATTCCATATTATGCAACCATATATAAAGGATCATTAGTAGGAGGCAGGAATTGAGGTGCTGAAGAAGAACATTTTGTTGATATGTCTTGAGTGAGTTTGTATCCTTTTCTGTAATTATTACTATTTAACAAACACTCTCTGGTTAAACGTCAAAAATCATTAATTACTCAGAAAGAAACTACAAGTCAGGTTAGTAACTAAGATACACTTAACTTGAATATTTTCACAATCACAATCCCTCTAATATTACATAATCTCATGAGGACTGGTCATTGTTTAATTATTGAAACCTGATTTCTCTCTCCATCTCTTATATATACACACATATATAATTGGTAAAATGTGTGTATTTCTTTCTACCTGGATCATGATGTTTGATTGTTTATTTGCAAAAAAGGCTAACGACAGCCCATTAAGCTTTAAGCAGTTCAGATTGAATACCAGCTTTCTTTATTCCTCTTAAAGTTGCGCAAAAAGTTCGTGACAGGGCATCATATCTTGTTTTTCATGGGTGAAGGAATAAAACTATGACTAAGACTATTGTATATAACTAATATTGTTAAGTAAATATAACTATTAATTTTAATCAATTAATATTGTTATAGTGAAAAAATTATTACAATTTTAAAATATACTTAAGTTGTATGGTGCATTTGGTGCAGTCAAAATTTTGTCTAAAATATTTTTTTTTTGGGAAAATTGTTCTAAGATACAATATGGACACAACTATTACTTTAAAGTACAAATATTTTTTGCTATTATTCTTCATGGAGTACAATTTATACTAAAACCACCCTTAATTTTTATTTTATTTTATTTATTCATTGTTATATAGAGACTTCTCTCTCTTTCCAATCAACTCCTCTCTCTCCTCCCAATTCATTTATCTCTCCTTTCGAATCATTTCAAATATTATAAAAATTCAAAATTTGCACATTTTAAATTTCGAATGTGCAAAATTACAACGTATGTATAAATTTAGTATGTGTGTGCAGTTTATTACGAGGTGAGAGAAAAGTACTTCAAGAAGTACAATTCAGACACTGTCAGCGTTGATGTCAACTGACAACCAAAAAGTATCAGATTTTAAAACTTCACACATGCCCACCAATTTTGTACATTGTTGCCTACATAAAGACAATTCAGACATTTTTGCCCAATTTTTGCACCTAATAGTAAAACTCAAAAGGTGGTGTATCTTAGAGCAAGAGTACTCTATATATTGTAGTTTAGTGTAAGTTCCCTATTTTTTAAACAAGATATAATAACATTGTTTCGAAGAAAAAAAATAGATATACTCCCTCCGTCCCATTCTTTAAGCCAATTTGACTGTTCATAAGGATTTATTGGAATAGTGATAAAGTGATAATGTGTTGGGGGTAGAAAGGAGAAATCAACTTTATGAAATAGATTTGTACTTTATTAGAGGGTTAATTAAACCCTCTAAAACCTGCAAAACTTTCTGCAAAAAGTCAGCCCACATGGCTGACACCATTAAACATCATTTAATTAAATTGTTACTGTTCAATGAACAGTAATTGTTTCAAAAAAATTATGCAGCTTACAAAATTCCCTCCTAAACACACATAATTCTGAAATTTCCCCTCAATTACAAATTTCCCTCCTAATTACACCAAAACTTAAACCCTATTACAACTTTCCCTCCTATTACACCAAATTTCAAAATAATTACCCCCTCCAACACCTTCAAATCTGCCTTTATATCTGCCTTTAAGCACCATAAATACATCCACCCTAAACCTGCCACAACACATAAATGCAGTGTTAGTTCAACATGAGTCAAACTAGAAAGCATTTAAGTTATGAAGAAAAAAAACAAGATTGTACAATATCTACTAGGGGAGTTGGATAATGGAGTACCTCAGTTTGGAAAGTTGAGTGAAGCTAGTCAGCTATTTGGGACTTCTATCCATACTGTCAGAAGACTCTGGATCACTGGAAAGAAACAAATAGATGAAGGTAAGACAGCTCATATTGTTTCATCTAGAACTGGAAAGAAGATAAGCAAAACAAATATTTTGGATGAAGAGAAGATAAAAGGCATTCACTGGACATAAAGATCTACCATAAGATACCTTTCAGAAGGCTTGGAGATTAGCAAAAGCACAGTTGGAAGATGGATTAAGGAATGCCAAATCAAAGCACATACAAATGTCATTAAGCCATTATTTACAGACCAAAATAAGATTGCAAGGATGCAATACAGTTTGAGTCAACTTTATGTAGACAGGGAATGCAATATCATCAAGTTTAACAGCATGCACAATGTTATCCACATAGATGAAAAGTGGTTTTATATCACAAAAACATCTCACAGATGGTACAAGCTGTCAATAGAACCTATTGCACATAGGAGTTGCAAAAGCAAGAGGTTTATCACAAAAGTTATGTTTATTTGTTTTGTTGGGAGACCCCTTTATGCAAGTGATGGTACACTAGTATTTGATGGAAAGATAGGGATGTTTCCCTTCACTGAAGAAGTTGAAGCAATGAGAAACATCAAGAACAGACTGAAAGGCTCTATAGAGACAAAGAATATTGAATCCATAACCAAGCAAATAATGAAGGACTACATTATAAATCAGGTACACCTTTGATTAGACTTAAACATACTTGCATTCATAATGTGTCTATACTCTTAGACTATCAGATTAAATTTAATCATTTAGTCTCTAAATGAGTATCATCAACATAGTTGGCTACTTGCAATTAGGAGTTTCAAAATGGAGCAAGTATCCTAAACATACATGTTGGTTACTCTTTTTATTTTACAGATTATACCAGCACTTAAATAGAAATGACCTGCAAATGCAAGCAAAGAAATCTGGATCCAGCAAGACAATGTCAAACCACACATTTCAGACAATGATCTAGATTTCAGAGTTGTAGCTTTTTCTGATGGTTACAACATTAAACTGATTTGCCAACCACCCAACTCTCCTGACACAAATATTAATGATTTGGGGTACTTTGCATCAATTCAAGCATTACAACAGAAGAAGAAGGCCAGAACAGTTCCTGATCTAATTGAAAATGTAGCTAAATAATTTGAAGAACTAACATCAATTACTCTTAATAAAGTGTTTCTTAGCTTGCAAAGTTGTTGCATAGAGATGTTGAAGGAAAAGGGAGACAACAATTTCAAAATACCACACATGGGCAAAGACTGGGTTATCAAGGATTACTACCCGATTGTCTTGAGGTTGATGAGAGTTTAGTAAGAGAATGCATAAAATATTTAATGCAGCTTGAAAATGGAGTTGGAGTAAACTATGTTGTGGCCAATCTTATGAGGGATTTAGGGTATTAGGGGTTCATTAGTAGTGTATTAGGCACACTTTTTGTACATTTTGATTCCAACTACTGAGTAGTTGGTGAATGTTTATTACATAAACATAGAAGTAGATAAACTTCTAGGGCAGGAATTGTTTAAGCAGTAAACATTAAGGTTCCCTTTTAGTTTGTATTTTGACAATCAATATGAAACGAATGGCTTTTGGATATGTGTAGGTGTTAAAATAATTGCATTACAGATTATTACTCAATAATACCACACATTTAACTCACAAAAAACAAAAAACTCACCAGATGATTATCTGTTTATTGAATTCATAAGACCCTCTTATAATGACATCATTGGGTTATGGTTTTAGCATCCTAATATAGGAAAGTCATCATAGAGGTTGCAGATTAATACTCAATATCTACTGAGTTGTTTGATAATCATAGTGAATTTACAAGTTCAGTACCATATCCAATTGTACACATTCCAAAACTGAACATCAATCTAATCTTCATAAACATCATCATGAGTTGATGAGGGCAGATTGAGGTTCAACTTTGAATAATTTTAAACCAACTGGACATAAGACTAAACCAGCAATATGAATTCAATCATTTCCCTCAAAGTAATTTCATCATAGGGATCACATTAAGTCTCATAACTTAGAGGATTACTCCTAATTGGTGACATTAATGTTACTAACTCACTTTAAGGTTTTTCATCCATGATGGTTCTATTTTCTCAAAAAACACATGTTCATCACACTTTTATTATAGAATAGACACATAATGGTTCTGAATTCTCAAAAAACACATGTTTAACACACTTTTATCAAAGAATAGACACATAATGGTTTACAATTCTCAAAAAACACATGTTTATCACACTTTTATCAAAGAATAGACACATAATGGTTCTGTTTTCTCATAAAACACATGTTCATCACACTTTTATCATATAATAGACACATAATGGTTCTAAATTCTCAAAAAACACATGTTTAACACACTTTTATCAAAGAATAGACAAATAATGGTTCCGTTTTCTAAAAAACACATGTTTAACACATTATGACCAAAAGAACACATCAATTCACCAATTTTCCCACCTAAAACAGCCAACAGAGCATTCATTTGTAATCCTCATAGGATATTTTAGTCATAAGGCTTCCTAATCTAGGAAATTTTAAAACCCTAGAGGTTGCAATTAACACAAACAAAGGCACATCAATTCTCCAAATAACACATCTGATGATACCAAATTTCCAAGATAAGCACATCAGTCAAAAGATCACTTGCCATATTTCAACAACAAAGTAAAAAAGGATCAGAATAACTTGTAAATCAGCTCTTTAACACACGGTAGAAGGACAATCAGCATATCAACAAACGACTTTCTGGATGGATCCAACCAGAAAGCCTTATCAGAGAACGGTGGAGCCATTCCCAGGCATCGGTTCGGCTAATGATGTAACCTCGTCGGAAACAATATCGCACGAAGGCATTTCCGGTGAGAGAGAGTCTTGAACAACCATGGAACCATAATCGAGAGAACCCCCAACCATATCGCCCAAATCTGCATCGCACGAGGGCAAAGACGGTGATAGAGAATCAAGAATGACCATGTCACTCAAATCTGCATCGCAACCCTTCGATTTCTCCACGGCCACCGGCTCCTCCCCTTCTTACTCTCTTCATCCCATCTTCTGGACAAAGGTTCTTGAGTATCGAAAGCCCCCCGTTTCCTCCCACCAATAGTTCTGCAGTGAATCCACCTCAAACTCCTTATAATCTTCGGTGCATGCCCAATTTTCCGAATTTAAAGATGAATCGGCCATGGGGATTTAGGGTTTTTTGCAAGATGGTGATGAGAAAGAAGAGAGATACTGGAGCGGCTTAGGAAGATCGAGTGGAAAAGAGAGCAGATTGCAGAGAGCAACAATGGAAGAACAAGATCGAGAGATTAGAGAGCGGATTGTAGAGAGCAACCATGGAAGATATTTCGAGAAGAGAGAGAAGTGAGAGTAGAGAGCAACTAGGGTTAGGATGTGATGGGGGGCAGAATGATTGTGAGAGAGAGAGGGGGGGGTATTAAGGAATTGGATTAAGGGTAAGTGGGCCAAAAATTTGGATTAAATGGGGTGTTGGGTATGGGTTAAGTGAGTGGTAGTTGTGTAAATAAATTTTTGATATGAGAATGATGTTAGTTAAATGAGGTATGTCCAATTTAGGAAATATGACTTAAAGATTGGGACAAAAAAATGGCAAAATTGACTTAAAGAATGAGACTGAGGAAGTAATAATTTTAAAAAGCCAAAAAATATCACTTTTAGTATTTCTCTTCATTATAAATAGGCAAAAACTTGAGAAAAGATTTCATGTTAACCTTCTTTATCAAGTATCATTGATATGTATATTAAGTGTCATTATTATGCATTTACATTATCACTTATTAATTTTGTGTAATTAATATTTTTTTAATTCTTAGAAAACAATGAAAATATTACATATTAGCTTCACTAAAATTATGTAAAATTAATTTATTTTTTAATATTAATTCAATGAACTTGATACATAAAATAATAAAATACAATAATGTGTATTAATTAAAATTTTCCATGGCTTAAAATAATAAATCATTAAAATTTCAATTATATAATATAATATCTTTCTAAAATGATTTTTCATATTCCCGTCCATAAAAAAATATTAAGAAAATCCTGAAAAAGCACTAGAAAGATTTGTGCTCCCATAAAAATTTGTGCTGCGCAAAATGTTTAAAATAGGAAATTAGTCAAAACTCAAGTCAGAATCAAAATCACAATAGCATGGAAATGTGCAGGTCTAGTGTGAAAATTTTCATGTATGAAAATCTATAAAATTATCTTAAAGCAATCATATACACCTTAAACACTAAATAATGAACCCTAAATTATGACCTATTCGGGCCGGGTGAACCATGAACTACTTGGGCCGAGTGAACCATGAACCACTCAATTTTGTCTTATCTTCACCAATTACAGAATTTGGTTGTAAATTAAAGATTTTTCATGTATGAAAATTTTCATGCTAGACTTTGTCTTGTCATATTAGGCTCGTGGCGGTGGGATTCACTTTTTACAATTTTAATTTATTCTACTTACTTGTGAAGGTTACGTCTCAAAATTAAAAAATAGATATAATAAATTATTCAATATTAAAAATGGGTATTTGACATATTTTTTACAAAATCTTAAGTGCATATTGCAAGTGTGTTTATGATGAAAGAGTATACTTCAACTTAATATTAACCAATACAATTCCTTTTTTTTTCATTATATCTTACTTTCTACACATATTTTTAATGTATTATATGTCAAATTTATTGTCTTTTTTAGAATGTTTAATTTGATATACATATTGCATATATAAAAATAAAATTCAGATATAAAATAATTTTAATATTTTTAAAATATTTTTTAATTATTTTGACTATATGAGTTGAATTTTCTTTTATTTTATTAAATTTTAATATTATTAAAAAATTGTATTTGCAATGAGTTTAGTGTTTAGTTAAAAAATTATATACTTAATTTTATTATTGTGAGATACTCACATAAATATTGTTTTATAAATTTTATATATCAGTTGAAATCAGAGTACTAATGAAAACAATTATACATTGAAAGCACCATTCTTATTCCTTATTGCAGCAGAAGGTATGAGCCTGTTAATCAAAAAAGTTGTCCACACAGGGATCTTACAACCAGTGGAAATCGGGAGAGACAAAATCCAGATTACGCACTTGCAATACGCAGACGATACAATTTTCACATGCTCCAGAAAAAAGGAATGCATAGTGGCTGTAAAACAGATCCTGCGATGCTTTGAACTTGTTGCTGGCCTAAGGGTTAATTATCATAAATGTGGAATTTTGGGGATTAATATGGAGCCTTCGGTTATTAGCCAGCTTGCAGATTATTTGGGGTGCAAAATCAGCAGTACATCTTTGGATTATTTGGGGCAAAAAATTGGTATTAAACACCGGAATGTAGCTTCATGGAATTCCTTGGTGTACAAGGTTGAGAGTTGTTTAAATGCTTGGAAAAGTAAACACATCTCTTTCGGGGATCGTATTACTCTAGTCCAATCTGTTTTATCCGCGGTACCGATCTATTGCTTATCTTTCTATCGTATACCAAAAAAGACGATCAAACAACTTATCCGAGTGCAAATAAACTTTTTATGGGGGGGGGTGGTTGTGAGAGTAAGGATGCAACTCCATGGGTGGGATGGGATGAAGTATGTAGAGAGAAAGAAAAGGGAGGTTTAGGTATTAGAGATTTAAATTCCTTCAATATTGTGCTACTTCAAAAATGGATTTGGAGATGTGTAAATGAACCAAATAGATTATGGGTGAGGGTAATTGAGTCAAAATACGGGGTCAATCCCTTAGGGGAGGGGAGGGGGTCAAGAGCTCGAGGGAGTAGAGGTCTTAGTCCTTTATCGGGATGGTGGAAGGAGATTAGGAAACTATATTGGGGGTCGGAGGGAGAGGTAGGAATGAAAGAGGGACTCATGAGAGTTGTTGGGAAGGGAAACAAAACTGTTTTTTGGGACGATTGGTGGGTGGGGGAAGAATCTCTAAAATTAAAATTTCCTAGACTTCATAAATTGAGCTCTCAACAAGAGGCAAATATTTATGAAATGGGTAATTGGGTTAATGGTGTGTGGGCGTGGGAGTTGAAGTGGAATAGAAGATTGAGGGAGAGGGAGGAGGTTAGGATTAATGAATTGTTTGATATCATTAACAGGTACAAGTTGAGCGAAGGAGAAGAAGATTCATGGAAATGGATACATTCTAGTAATGGTCTATTTTCCACGAATTTAGCATACAAGATCAAAACTGGGACGTCAAGGGCAGATTCGAACAAGGCAAAGGAAAAAGCTTTCAAGAGACTTTGGGAATGTCATGCACCGAGAAGAGTTCAAGCCATCGTTTGGAAGGTGTTGCAAAAAAGACTACCGACAAAAACGAGTCTACAAAATAGAGGTATTATCCAACCTAATGGTGATACCAATTGTGTGTTGTGTGGAATTGAGGAAGAGAACATTAGCCATCTTTTTTTCCATTGTGATTTTGCTCGTAACATCTGGAACGCTAGTTACACTTGGACGAATTTATCAATGGTTCCACATTCCGAACCTATTGGTAATTTCCTTCAACATGATAACTACTTTGATTCGGATCCGAGAGTAAAAAAATCATCAACTGTTTGGTCGTGCATTATTTGGATGATTTGGTCAAAGAGAAACGATTTACTTTTTAATGGGGAGATTCCGAATGTCACGAAGATAATGGAGGAAATTAAAGCAAAGGTGTGGTCGTGGTTTGGAGCCAAAAACATCTTAGAAAAGGAGAGCTTATTTGTACATTGGTTTTTAAATCCTAGATAGAGTAAGGAGAAACAATGTGTTTTGCAATATTTTTGTTTTTCCCTTATTTTGTAAGAGTTGGGGTACCCCTTGTACTCCATAATGATTTTATAAAACTTTATTGCCTGATCAAAAAAAAAAAGATAATACTAATCGATTAATACTTTTTAATAAAATAACTAATATCCTATGAAAATATATATGAATTGCACAGAAAAATTGGCACATGTATTTCCCTTGGACAAAATGTATTGCTGTACTTGCCATTTAATTTGGATCAGTTTCAAAACTCGTCTACACAGTCTCGTACAAGAATTTTTTTCTTATACGCATATATGAATGATAACTACTGCTTTCTCCATTTCAACACGAGCAAACAAATAAAAATAACCATTCTACAACCAATAATACATTCTCATAAATTAATAATCATATTCCAACAATGACAAATCTCTTTAGATACATGTATGGGCAGCAACATTTGTTAAAAAAAAAAAAAAAACAGATCTTAGCAAGAATTAACTCTGTCAATGTGTTAGTTCTGCAGTTGCCTTTGTAGATTAATCAACTTATAATAAGCTCCATCTTTATTTTCCACAAGACCAGAGTGAGTCCCCTGCTCTATTATCTTCCCATCCTGCAACACCGATATCTGATCCGCATTTTTAATAGTCGACAGCCTGTGTGCTACCATCACAGTCGTCCTGTTCCTCATCAACCTATCTAGAGCTTGTTGAACAACTCGTTCGGATTCCACATCGAGAGCACTAGTGGCTTCATCCAACAACAAGACTGAAGGGTTCTTGAGAATAGCCCTTGCAATGGTTACTCTCTGCTTTTGTCCACCCGAGAGTTGGACCCCTCGTTCCCCCACTCGTGTTTTGTACCCTTCCGGAAGGCCACTGATGAAACTATGCGCATTTGCGAGCTTTGCTGCTTCGATGATTTCACCTTCTGTGGCTCCCTCTTTTCCGTAAAGGATGTTTTCGTAGATAGATGTCAGGAAGAGATCAGGTTCTTGCTGCACCAGCCCTATGTGCTTCCTTACGGACTTGAGCTTAAGTTTCTTGATGTCTTTACCTGCATAATAAACGACATTACATCTTTTCTATTCGAGTAGGGGCGTGAGTGAGTGAAGTCGGCTCACGAGCTACTTGTGCTCGACTTAGAAAAAACATAAAACCGACTCAAATTGAATTGTGTCAAGCTCAGTATAATAGGCTCGTCATGCTCGCGAGCCTAATCGAGCTCATATAATTAACTATTTTACCCATAATATATTAATTATTTACAAATATATATATTAATTAAAAAAAACTATAATTAATACTGTAAGTGATCAAGTATATTGAGCTTTCCATTGAGTCGGGCTTGAGCTCAACAGAATTGAGCTCGAGTTTTTTAATTGGGTCGAGTTTGAGCTTGACACTACTGACTCAACTCGGCTCCTTTAAGCCCCTAATTAGAGTATATAAAATACAGGAGAAAATAATTTTTTTTGCCCCGTAAATTGAGAATAGTCCTGCAACTTCCAATTTTTGACATTTTGATCGGATAACCAACTGTAGGAGGTGAAACATCTAGTAGATGTTGATGTGGCAGAATCTAATTTGTTCAAGTGGCAAAGTTTGATTGGTCAACCGAATGTTTCACCTCTTACAAACGGACCAAAATATAAAAAAGAAGAAGTCAATTCGTGAAAGTAAAAGGACTGAAATCAAAATAGGGATAACTTACAGGACTAAAAAAAACTATTTTCCCTAACATGCGGTATGCATGAGAGACTCACCATCAATCAATATTTTCCCCGATGTAGGATCATAAAATCTGAGAATTAGTGAAATAACAGAGCTCTTCCCAGAACCACTTTGGCCAACTATGCCATACTTCTTCCTGCATGAACTTTCAGATTGAAGTCCTTGAAAATTATGACATTAGATCTTGCAGGGTAGCTGAACTCGACGTCCTTGAGCTCAATTGTGCCTTCTACTTTGGTGATCTCTTCTCCAACATCGTTTAAAATCTCAGTCCTCCGGTCAAGCATTTCAAATACAGATGCCACCATTTTGTTTCCCTTTAGGAGATCAGGCGCCATTGCAAGTGTCTCGCCCATAGCTAAGGCTGTTACGATCAATACCATAAATGACTTCATCACCGACTTAAAGCCAGCAAGCCCCTTCTCCATGAGTGTAGAACCGTACCTTATGGTAAGAGGTTGAAGGAAAATGAGAATTAGAAAAATAGCATAATCCCACCGTTTCGTATCAATTGTCGTTGAGTAAGTTTCTTGTACACCAGTTGTATGGTGCAACTGTACACAACTAATACTTTCAGTAAAAACAACTAATACTGACAAACTAATATTGTTAAGTGAAAACTAATACCAGTTTAAAAATTGCACTTAAGCTGCATGGTGCACCTAGTGCATACAAGACTTTGTCATTTCGTTTTAGAATTTGTATAAAATTAAGGAACATAAATTTTAACATATTTAACCTCAATCAAATTATGGGGAGAGAGAGATGGAAGAATTAAAGGTGTGAGGCAAATATATATTTTTCATTAAATAATAGATCTTTTAGGAATATATATGGGAGTAAATTAGGAAGAAATGTGGAGAAATAGCTAAAACGACAATTAATTTGAAACAAAATTTAACCTCTAAAACAAAAGTTAATATAAAGCAGCAGGAGTATATATTAGCAGAAAATCTAAAGACTGAAGTAAAGTAACATACCATAAGGCAAGGCCATAAGATGAAAATATGAAAAATTGAGAGACTCCATAAAATATCCCGGAAGCCTGTCCACGCCTGAACGAACTCTTTGCTGGTTCAATAAGTTCTCGGGAATAAAGGTCGAGAACTTTTCCCTCTGCGCAGAATGCCGCAACAGTACGGATGTTGCTAACAGCCTCTCCAGCAAGCATGTTAGCCTTGAGATATGCTTTGTTCAAGTCAACGCCATAGCCTTTCATGAAAATTTTCTGAAGCAATACAAAAACCATTCATCAGTTGTATGTATAGGCTATACATGCACACCCATACATAAGTGGAGATGAAGGTACCTCACTAATATGACCGCTGATAATTAACGTGATGAGAACTTGCCTGAATTATTTAATGAAGATAAATATAGAAAATATATATCAAAGGAAGAAAATAAAGGGAGGGGATCTTATAGATTTAGGATATTATTTTATTAGCTTATTTAATTTGATATGATTAGATTTGTAGATATCAGTAAATCTGATTTCTTTTTGCACAAGTAGAGAAGCCCATGGGCTTTAGGTCTTCTTACTCTTATTTAATAACGTAGGATTGTACTACAGAATTATGATGAGAGAAATATAGAACTTTTTACAGCGTATTGTTGCGTCCTAGCTATTCCGTGCATTCATTCGGTGTTGCTAGTTTTTCTCGTATTGAGGTTTCATCAATTGTTTTCCTAGTTTATTCGTGCATCCATTCGAGTATCTAGGTTACCTCGGTATAGAGGTTTCATCAATTGGCCTCGAGCCCGGGTTCATTATCACACGCTATTCCGCTAGCAATGGTGACTAACAAGGAACGGTTCAAAAATCTGAAACTTCCATGGTCGAATCGAAAGCAACGCGGTGCGTTCATTGACGATGCAACGGGGGAACGCCGACGGTGGTGGACGCCGGGATAGACGTTCTGAGGGACCACTTGGAGGCCCGGAATCATCGATCGAAGAATGGGATTGAGAAGGTTTCGACGTCGCAAGAATGACGAATCCAGTTCTCGACGTCGAAAGGAAAAATTCCGTGAAGTCGAATCATCTCGGTTGCAATAACACGCGATACCATCACAAATGTCGCAAATCGGAGGTGGACGACATGCCAACGAGCATAACTACGAAAAGGGAAGAGTCGCGTCAAGCCCGAAATAAGGGAAGAACCGAAAATGCTTTCGCCGAAATTCCGGGTTTCATTGCGATGGATCGGGCACGAATCGGAGGAGGGCAACGATTCCAAGGGAGGATCGGATGGCACCACAAAGGCGCCAAAGCAGTATTTTGAGCAAGAGGGACGCCGGGAGAGAGATGTACGTGCACCGGATATCATTGATCGCGACAAGTAACAGCAATGATATCATGATCGTGAACCACGCGATGATTCGTGGGAGAGGGAAAATCTGCTTTGTGAAGTACCTCGACCGTTCCACATGGACGGGCCGAATTGGAAGGAGAAGGTAGGATAAAGTGGCGAGTCGGACGACAAAGGTCCTAATATGACGAGGAACCAAAGAGTGGTTCGAATAAAGTTAGTGAAGGTCCTAAATACGATGAAGAACCGGAAAAGCAACTAACCAAGATAAGTACAGAGGTCAAGATTGGGTTTAATCAACTAGATAGTTTCAATTCATCTCGTGAAATTGGAATTAGAATTGCAATCAAGTCGATTATACCAACAAATTTCACAGATGTTGAAGGGGTCATTGTTGATTCAAACAATTCTCTTATACCTAAGCATCTTTCGTCCCGATTTCTCTAACTTGGAAAATGAGAAGAGTTGGATCTGGGCCCCGCTTGCGTAAATCAAATGTGAATACATCGAGGATCTCCGGAGAAGAAATTTGCCAAAATCAATCATGTAGTAGCTACAATCTGCGGAATCCATGCCTCATAAAGTGAATTCGATGAGAGGGTCGATCCCCAACCTCTTTTGGATCAAGATAGCTCTTCAAAGAACAAAGAAAAAGATAGAGTCGCTTATTCATATGCCATGGTGTCTTGGTGTTCTCGAGATGATCTGGGTTTACGATCAGATTACCTCGGGGGCCATGTAAGGAGAACAAATACCTCTTGAAAGCGGTTTGGAGATCGATAAATCAATGACACAAGGTAAAGTTGAATGTGGTAGACCGAACGAGAATCCATCATGAGATCATCAACGATCGGATGTATCAAAAACAGGAAGATGAACCAACCGAGGTTAACAATGATCAAACATATTTTTTCTCGGTTGATAAAACTTGTTGTAATCATCAAGGTTTTGGTGAAATCGATCGGATGGAAGTGCTTCTAGAGTTTACGGTTTGGCTACCATCGACCAAAGATATTCTTCAAGATGCATCGAAGAAAAGATTTAGCACCTCTCGGGATTGAAGTTTACGGTAATGTGGGAGACGATCCACTTGAGTGGGTGGATAACACGAACGATGATTTTGATCTACAAGAAATCCAAGTGAAAGATTGTGTACGAATCGCTTCTCTATTATTTAGAGGAGAGTTGCGACAAGAAGGAGATGGTTCGAGCAAGCGAACAAGAACAAAAAAAGATGAGACATAGGAATCGGTTATGGAGATGGTTCAAACAAGTCAACAGAACAAAAAGATGAGACATGGGAATCGGTTAAGGAGGAGTGGTATGCGACTTCCAGATCTTAACCTTGAGGACAAGGTTCATTTCGAGGGGTGGGGATGATGAGAACTTGCCTGAATTATTTAATGAAGATAAATATAGAAAATATATATCAAAGGAAGAAAATAAAGGGAGGGATCTTATAGATTTAGGATATTATTTTATTAGCTTATTTAATTTGATATGATTAGATTTGTAGATATCGAGAATCTCGATTTCTTTTTGCACAAGTAGAGAAGCCCATGGGCTTTTTGGTTTTCTTACTCTTATTTAATAACGTAGGATTGTACTACGTAATTATGATGAGAAAATATAGAACTTTTACAAATGTATTGTCGCGTCCTAGCTATTCCGCCAAGATTCATTCTATCGCTTAGTTTTTCTCGTATTGAGGTTTCATCAATTGTTTTCCTAGTTTATTCGTGCATCCATTCGAGTATCTAGGTTACCTCGGTATAGAGGTTTCATCATAACGGATAGGTGGCAATGACTACAAGAGTGAGTCTCCAGTTCAAGATGAAGGCAATGATAAATGAGGTGACAATTAGACCTACATTCTGTAATAGAATGGTCGAAATGATCAACCACTACAAAGACGCAACAAAAAGTCGCATCACTTTCTAGCTGTGATGCAAGCATAGAGCTCGTATTGTTCATATTATCAAACCATCCTATCTCGTTTCTCAACATAGCTGCAATTTTATAGAAATGAATTGAGTTAACTTTCCTGAGGTCAATGACCATGAAATACGATGTTTATTCATCATAAGGAATATTGTCAATTCAGGGCCAGAAAGTTATTAAAACTATCAATTTAGGATCTGAAAGATTTTTTGTATCGATTTAGGACCTAAAAAATAGGAAACCATCAATGTGGGGCCTGAAAGATGGAAACCGTCATTTTAGGACTCATAAATAATAAGACCATGTTTTCTGTCAAAAAAATAATAAGACCATGTTTGGCATCTTATAGTTTATATCTTCATTTGTTAATGTACATAATTATTTTCATTCTACTTTCTTTTCTTATATTTTCCACTCACGTGAAATTAATATATTTTATTCTTTGGAATTGTGATTTATAAAAATATTGTTGGATAACTAGACACTAGAAAGTATAAGATGTCAAACATGGTCTTAGAATCTGTGAGTCCTAAATTGGTAGTTTCCATTTTTCAGGTCCCGGATTGGTGGTTTTCTATTTTTCAGGTCCTGAATCTCTAGGAAAAATCTTGCAGGCCCCTAATTGATAGTTTTACTATTTCTTAAGCCCTGAACTGATAAAACTCTTATATTTGAGTCAGTAGCATAATTTTCTCTCGTCATCTGTGAACTAACCGAATTTGCAATTGATCGTGTAACTGAAAATTTTCAAAGTAGTAAATAAGGATAATAATTTGAACATACCGTGAACATCTTTTCTCGGACACGAAGCGTAAGGCGTTCTCCCATTATCCCAAAACTCAGATGTGCAATGGCATGGACAATGACAGTTATAATAGCACCCCCAGTGAATAGGAAAGCAATTTTCCTAATTTCTCTTTGTGTTGTATCCCAGTCCATATAGTAGGATACAAGAGCCTGAGTGACCCCTAGGGCAAAAAGAGGCATTTGGGCCCCAGCAATAATTGCACAAATTGTGCCAGAAACCCCATAAAACCAATCAGGCTTCACCATGGAATACAATCTCTTTGAAGAGATATGCACTGGCTTCACTATTTCAGATCCATCACCACCAATTCTACTTACAGATCTCTCAGAACGGAAACTTGCACCAAGACTTCTTGAAGTCATGCGGGATAATTCCCGTGAATACCTAATGCTACCTTCACGAGAATACCTAGTGCTGCAGATGAAATGAAAAATAATATTTCACACAAAAGTGTACAATGGATAGACCACAGAAAAGTCCAAAGAAATGAAACAAAAAATGGAGCTCATTTCAGTATTGAATATGAAATCAACATTAGCTTTGATGTTATACATAGTTCAACTACGGAAACCAGCATTCACTAATTTTTTAAATCAAAAGACCATTTCCTGGTCTTCAACATCAATAATCAATATGCAGACTAAAACTTATTCCATATCTTCAATGGTTCTTAAAAAAACACATAAATTAGATTCTGCAATTTATCACATGTTATTTTTCTAAACTTTCATAATTATCAAGCTTATTTAAATATACTCCTCCTATTATGGATTGGGCAGCTTCATAATTCATCAATACATAAAAGTTGCCCCTAGCTGATCCAGGTTACCAAAGGATTCGCAGCCCACATATCAATTTATTGTTAAAAAGTTTGAGGTTGTTAATTCAAGGAATTACTATCAAATCCAAATCTAGCAAACAATTAAATGTTCAAAAATGATTTCTTCTGGTCAGTAGTGGCATTAAACATTTAAGTGACAAAGTTATATGATTACATAATATGATAGGTTTCTTTAGTAATCTTCTTTTCTTTTTTACTGCTACTTTTCTACCGACCATTATAATGACGTTTTTCACTAATATATAACCATCACATAATTGTACTTCCTCCAATTATTTATTTGATACAACTGGCTCATATACAGGATTTAAAACAATTATATATGTTCTAGAACCTAAGAATTAACTTAGCCCAATACCATAGAATTGGAGGTTGTAATTTTGTATCCAACCTCCTCCTTTCTCTTTTTCTTTTTCAGGTGTAGTCACTATATATATATATATATATATATATATATATATATATATATATATCCCAAATAAAAAATAACCAAGTTGCATATATTTCCCTAGGGAAGTTGTTCATATTAAAGGATCCGATACCAATAGATTTGAATCTTCATCTGATATGAAACATTATTTGCTTAGGGAAATTGAGAATAAGTAATTCACTAAAGGGTTAATTACATAAAAACTCACGAGCTTTTGGGTGTGTATCAATTACAAGTTTACAAAATAGCTCTTTAAAATTTGCAATTTGATTCACGAACTAATTAATTGTTGCAACTTGATACACGAACTAATTAATTGTTGCAATTTGATGCATCGGGCTAATTTGCGGCATGACTAAAGATGATGTGGCAGCCAACCTTGTACAAGGCTACTTCCCAAACCTTTGCCAACCATGTATCATGCTAACTTCCGGTTGTCACATCATCTTTAGCCATGCCGGAAATTAGCCTAGTGCATCGAATTGCAACAATTAACTAGTTTGTGTATCGAATTGCAAATTTTAAAAAGACATTTGCAATCGATAAACACCCAAAATCTCGTGAATTTTTAAACAATTAACCCTTTACTAAAATATTCAAACAGAATTTAAGATATCTTGGCACAACCCAAGGACATCAATATTGTACCTGAGAGGCCTCCCCATTCCAGGTCCATGAGATGGCAACCGATGAAGGGAAGCTGTCTCTTGTAGTTGGACAAGTGAAGCATAGGCACTATTTGGCCTTGAGATGAGATCTTCATGGCTTCCAGTTTCAACTATGGCACCATTTTGTACAACAGCTATGACATCAGCATTTCGAATTGTAGATAAACGATGAGCAACGATTACAGTTGTTCTCCCCACCATTACACGGTCAAGAGCCTCTTGCACGCTCTTTTCCGATTCTGCATCAAGTGCACTAGTAGCTTCATCCAACAGCAAGATTGACGGGTTTTTCACTATTGCACGTGATATTGCGATTCTTTGCTTCTGTCCACCAGATAGCTGTATTCCTCTCTCCCCCACCTGTATAATGAATTTGGTTTCTTTAGTTAGTCCTAAAAGTCACAGTGAATCAAAGGTAACAAATCTACTAGAGGCTCTAGGTTTTTTTTTTTTTTTTTTTGAAGCGTTATTCAATTCTAATTCTTCGACCTTTTCTAAATTTCATCTTTGTTTTCAGCCAATTCAGACAACAATATGAAAAGAGTTCTATTGGAACCCAAACACAGTAATATGGCAAATGAAACATATCTTTTGTTCATATATAAAATGATCCAATACCTATCACATATGTCTTTCTTCCATAACGTATACCAATAGATTCAATTAGACTCGACAAGCAATCCACTTTTAGAAATCCAGTTTATTTTATCAGGAATACAATGAAATGGGCAAATTAAATTAATTCGTGCAAAATTATCGCATAAAAATATTTAATATTCTTGAATTTGCCTGACCAAAGGTCATGGTTTGAAAATCAATATAACTACATGGTCAAGTTACCTCAGAAAATGTACATACATTTTCAGGAGGCAAAACAAGATAATTTTGAGTGCATGTAAAAGATTCTTATGATAAGAAGAGAGAACCTGAGTTTCAAATCTATCTGGAAGATTGCTAATAAAGTTGATGGCGTCTGAAAGTTTGGCAGCCCGTGTTATCTCTTCATTAGTTGCATCATTTTTTCCATACAAAGTGTTGTCCCTGATAGTAGTGGCATATAGGGCAGGCTCTTGATTTACCAAACCTATCTGCTGCCGGAGCCACTTGAGATCAAGCTCCCTAACATCAGTTCCATCTAGTAGTATATGCCCAGATAATGGCTCATAGAATCGTTCTATTAAAGATATAACTGTGCTCTTCCCTGATCCACTTCCTCCAACAAGTGCTACAATTTTCCCAGGAGGAATATCCAGGCAGAGCTTGTCGAATATCATCACATCGAATGATACATTCTTGAACTGGATGTGGCCATCAACTTTACTTAGTTTTTTACCATTCTTCGAGCTGGTTTCGCTGACTGTACTCCTTTCGATCATCTCAAATATGGGATATGCAGCTGCCTTTGCTTGAATAAATGCTGTGATGTCTGGTGCCGCTTGCCCAAGTGACCTGGAATTGAAGGAATAACAGAAACACTAGTATGATTATCAGAGAAAATGTCGATGACTATATGTGTGTGAGTACTAAATTTGAAACGAAAATCCTAGTAAAAAAAACAAATCATTTGCAACATTAGTAGAAGTACTTACTATTCAAAAGAAACAGATTTATAAAAGCATATTTTTCGTAAAGCTTTTCCTCATAGCCACTCCATTACATGATCTAAACCTCAAACCAACTTATAATCATTTAACCATGGATATAATGGACAAAAGAGACAAGTTTTCATGAATATTCAGATGATGAAGATTAATCAGCCAACATAGAGCATTTCCTATAAGATTTTGAAGAAAGGTCAATGTGTTCTTTTAATCAAGGTTGGGTTTGAGAAAACTTACAGGCCAGCAATAACAACATTGAGCATAGTGGTAAAAGACTCTCCACCATTGGCAATGTTCTTATGAACAACAATGGTAGTGTACCAAACGAGCAACGACCATGACAGAAATAGAACGCAATGCAAGGTCCCGAGGCCAAGACCTTAGCGAGCCCCGCTTTCCTCCCATATTTGTAAGTGTCCAATAGAGATTCTGTATATAGTTTAACTGCCTTCTCTTCTCCTACAAATGCTTGTACTGTTCTCACGTTACCTATCACCTGTAAGTCTCAACAAATCAATGAAACATAATTGTTTCAACTTTCAACCTAAAAATTGCTAATTATACCAATCTACAAACAATCACTTCAATTTTCCTTGGATAACAAACCTAGAAAAGAGCTACTACAGTAATTGAAGATTCAACAATGGAATGTCGATCGGAAACTCAAATTAAAACCAGCGAAAACATCATTCCAATACCAAATTAATCGATGATAAAGATAGATATCAAGTATATCAAAAATTGCAAATGCACTCACCTCTTCGGCGATTTCTCCAGCTTTAACGTAAGATTTGCGGACTCCAGCAATAAGGCCAGTGGCAACATAAGCGTAAATACCTCCGGCAAGGGCGATCAATGGTACTATGGAAAGTGTTACCAAGCTGATTTGCCATACTCTGATAAAACCAATCGCAAACCCTGCTATGAATCGGCTAATGTAATGCAGAAAGTTCCCCACCTGCCAATATTATATAATTTAAATTAATCAATTAATTAAACCATATTCCCTCCATCTTAATTTTGATTGACCATTTTTTTTTAAATAATCGTCTTTATTTTATTTGATTATTTTTTAAAAAGAAAATAAATTAATTTTTAATATTATTTAATACTATTATTTATCTCCATCAAATTCACTTTACACTCACAATACCCCTCCATCAAATTTACTTTATTTATTTTACATCATTTAATACTATTATTTCTCATTTTTTTTAATCTTCGTGTCTATAATATATGAATGGTCTATTAAAATCAGGACGAGGGAGTATTAAATTAATTAATCATTATTAAAAAAAAAAGACCAAGAGAATTATCGTAGTAAATAAATTAATCTCATTTTATAATTTAACCACCAACTTATGGTTTACGCCACCCTTTAGTATTGATTTTTTTTGTTAAAATCAAATGAAATTAATCAATATTTTTAAAATATGCCACATGCAAATGAGTAACATTCCAAGTGAACCACATCTATATTATGGATAAAAAATATTATTGTATATATAAAAAAAAAAAAAAAATTTAATAGTAATAATTTTTGTACATAACATTCATAATTTTGTGTAGTAATTAAAAAAATTACCAATCAAATATAACTATGCATGCTAAAAAAATATATATTATTTCATATTGCTAAAAATGTGATATTTTTTTTATCGAACAATTAGTGACTCAAACTCATGACCTCGCGGCATAAATAGTGGTGTTCTAACTACTTGAGTTATTTCACTCCCTCGCTAAAGTGTAATATCTAGTTCACAGTAGAATTTCTATTAATTAGATTCACCAATTTTTTTGTTAGGTTTTTAAATAATATTGATCAAAGAAATAAATATTGATCAAATAATTTTTTTTTCTAAAATTTTCCAACGGTAGCTAAAAATTTACTCTCTCCGTCCCAATCTTTAAAGAACTTTTTTCATTTTTTTTGTCTCAATCTTTAAAGAACATTTTCTAAATGGGCATACTCACTTTATCACATAAAATACTAATAAACAACTTCTTCTACCCCAACTACCCATCACTTTATCAAATAAAATAGTAATAAATAATTATTTCTACCCCCAACACTTTATCACTATTCCCATAAATCCTTATGAACAGTAAGAGTTCATTAAAGAATGGGACGTAGAGAGTAATATTCTTTATCATATTTAAAAAATATATATTGTAAAAAAATAATAAATCATAATTAAATTATCAAAAAAATACCAAGATATGTCGATACGATAAACACATGAAATTTTTATGTCGGTGTATCACACCCAATCTTACAAAATTATATGAATAGAATAGCAGCATATGATGAATATTATGAAATGCATTTCAAAACATAATTATACTCCCTCCATCGTATAAAGATAATCACACATATATATATACACACACCTTAAATTATAATCATTTCTATATAAAGGGGGTGTGAATATAGTGACTTTTATGCTGATTTAAATGTGCCCTTCTTTTATTAATTAAGACAAAATATAGTGTGAACCAGTTTTACGGTCAAATTGGTTCAGGAGTGTGACTTATATTACTAAAGAGTGTGATTTTTTATAGTAAAGGGTGTGACGTTTTACTATAAAGAGTATTACTCATAAAAGTGAAGGGTGTGACTTATATTATAGCAAAGAATGTCGTAGTGATAATTGAATGGTGTGACTTATATTACTAAAGGGTGTGACTTATATTACTAAAAAGTATGTGTGTAAAAAAAAAAACAGTTTCACGGTGAATAAGTTTCACAGCATACCAACTCATTAATTAAATATTTGGCGTGAATTTAATTTATAATATAAAATTTTAAAATAAAATATAAATTACATAAAAAAAATATGCTATAAATAAAATAGTAGGTCTAGTGTGAAAATTTTCATGTAAGAAAACTATAAAATCGTCCTAAATTATGACCTGCTCGAGCCGGATGAACCATCTACACCCTAAACTTTAAGTAATGAACCCTAAATCATGATCAATTCGGGTCGGGTGAACCATGAACCACTCGGGCAGTGTGAACCATGAACCACTCGATTTTGTCTTACCTTCACCATATACAAAATTTATTTGTAAATAAAAGTTTTTTCATTTATACAAATTTTCATACTAGACTTTGTCTAAATAAAATTATACACACATTAAGAGTGAAATAAATCTTAGTATGGAGTATATATTTTTAGTAAAGCGGCAACACAAGCATGACCATAGGGCAGGGTTACTATTTTTTCCTTTAATGTGATATCACTTTGGAGCTCATCTATCCGGATTTCATACACATGTAGGCTTAACCTTATAATAATTATTATTGCACTCAATTAATTAATTCATTAATTTCTAAAATCTGTAATCTAAAATTCGACGCAATTGTATGTAATGTAAGCATTATTGTCTATGAATTTGTGGTGATCCTGCACAATTTAAAATGCACGCCGGGACTTTAATTGGGTTTCAATAAAATCCTATTATTGTGTCATGCATCTTTAATACATTTCCAAAATTATCAAAATGAATAATGTATTGTAACATGACCTTTCAAAAAAAAAAAAAAAGCAATGTGACATGTATATAGAAATTATACATTATAAGATGTTTTAATCACAATTTTATGTTACATCACCTTTAAAAAAGGAAAAAAAAAAGTAGATGATGATAAATTAGCAACACGTTTAGCCGCTAATAGAAAAAGGGACGTTGAAATTACAGTGAGAGTGGTGTGGCCAACCATCTATCTAACCGAACGAAATAAATGCAAACATATGCACTTATAATAATAATAATTATTATTATTATTATTTTTTTGCAAACATATGTATTTATTATGCACTCCACCAGATCCAAAATATGTTCCACAGAAATTAAAGCTGTCCAACAAAAACCACGGACAGCTTTCACAACTTTTCAAAAAGAAACTAATACCTAAATTTGATCACAAACCTCATAAATAATTATATTTTAACCTAAAAAGGAATTTTTTTTCGAAAAAGTTATGTTGAATTTCATAGTATATGCTAAATTTAAAAAATAAAAGGGGTTTTTAGGGCAAATCAGATGGTAAAAAAAATAAACAATTGTGGCCGATTATTTAATTAGCATTATGGTAAATTTAGGTTAGCACAATTCCACAATTTAATTATTGAATTACTACCTTTCAGCTCAGGTCTTCAATTTAAAAGACACGTTAAATAGGATTTGCATAAAGTCGTGTGTTAAATATTTGGATGTGATGGCAGTTAAAAGTTTGAAATTTTTGAAAAACCAAAGTCATTGCCCTGCCACCTAAAGTATTAATTAGCTTTAAATGAAATGAGCATGTAATTGGGTGTCACAAAAATGATCCCCCCCAAAAAAAAAGGTACCTTTTCAGAAAGAGCATCCAGCACAACAATAATGTCGCTGGTAATAGCAGAAATGACTTGGCCAGTAGAGGATTCAGTGTCAAAAATGCAAATATCTTGACTCAGCATTGACCTCAGATACGCCATTCTCATCTTTGCCGCTTGTCTTTCCCCCGAATACATCCAACAAGCCACCTCTATATATATATATATATATACATATATATATATAATTAGACCATGTAATTTTAGTTTGAGTGGGTCTCGATCGTATGCACGATGTGCACCTGCATTCTATAATAATATTTTAGAATTATGCAATTTATTGAACTGAAATGTACAATTTGTTTACATTGAACCGTGCAACAATTAATATGAGAAACAAGTTATACGGTTCGACGTAAACAAGTTGCATGGTTCTAAAATATACTATGGAATGCACGCACCTGACGCATATAAAACTTAACCTTTTATTTTTTATCATGTAGCATAGGCTATTTTAGAAGATTTTTTTTATCAATTTTAGTCTACATGTGTTCAATTTCATTTTTTTTTTTTACCAGTTCCAGTCCTTTTTAATCTGAAAAAAAACCCTGTAGTCTGCAAAAATAAAAGATTAAATGTGGACGCATGTGATATGTTGACTAAAATTGATATAAAAAAAGGGTTTGAAACTGGTCAAAATTAATTCAAATTGGATATATGTGAATTAAAATTGAAAAATTAAAAAAATAAATAATATTTTTTTATAGAGCTCAAATTACATGATGAAAATGATACTAGTAAACTCATAATTAGACAAATGGTTATGATATGAAATTTGACATCTGCGTAAATTACTTGTACTTGTACAAGTATGGCTTTATAAATTGTTGTTAGATGGTTAACATAATTATATATATATATATGGCCCTACCTGGGACAGAGGCGCCATGCACACAGGCGCCAATGGATCCCACAAACATTAGCAAATAATCAAACCCATCTGCATATGAAAACAATTTTCCAATTCCTACTTTTTTTGCTGAGTTTGATTTTTTCTTCTTCTTCTTCTTCTTTTTATCATCTTCTTCATCAATGGAGAAAGAATTGGGAGATTGGTGGCTCATTTAGGCTTTAATTCCAAGAAATGAGAAAATTGAGAATTAGGGGAGGATAATAATAGTGATGTTTGTGCGATGGTTTTTAATTTATGGGAGTGTTTTGGGGGGGGGGGTGTAGGGTGGGTGTGGGGATGAGCATTTATTAGTTTGGATTACTGAGAATTTATAAAACCCAACAACAAACTAGCTGTTTAATTTATCGGTGTTGAATTCAATTGTACGGCCTTTCATTAAAAAAGAAAAATAGTTTTTTCAATTTCAGTTTGACCTCTGAAAGATAACAGAATTATCACTTTAGGTCGTAAAATATTTTTTAATCGATTCAAAAAAGAAAATAAAAGTAATAATTCAGGACCTATGACTCAGACAGTTTAAGTCTAAGTTTGACATCTTTTAATTCATGGTTATCCAATTATATGTTTTATAAATCACAATTCTAATTAATATATATATATATATATATATAAATTTCGAGTGGGAAAAATAAGAAATAAAGTAATAATGTGTATATAAAGTATAAACAAACAATGATATAAATTGTGTGATAATCAAATATGGTCTTAATATTTTTCTGCAAAAACTTGTATGCAATATTGCATACAAGTGATATGTGCAATTATAATTTAATTGGACTTTTCTATTTTTTGCGGGTCAAGTAAATAAAAGCATGGATTCAGATTCTTCTTCCTCGAGTAAGGTTTTCTTCCTTGAGGCGCTTCCAAATCATTCTTCCTACCAGCTTTTACAGCGGTGAGCGGTAAGTTTTTTAGGTTTTTCCTTCTCTTTTTTTGTTATTCTTTTTCTCTTTTTCTCATCCTCGCAAATTTATAGGTCCTTTAATTCTTTTTCCTCACGATTTTGTGACGCAGTTTTTCAGATCCTTCTACACTATTCTCACGCTATTTTTAAATCTGTAATTTTGGACTGATGATTTTTTTTCGTGCTTGTACTGATTTTTGTTCATGTAATAACACTTTTTTATTCATAAGGTAATACTTTTTTGTTCATGTAGTAACACATCAAGTTGTTCTTTAAATCTATAATTTTGGGCTGAGAATTTCTTTTCGCGCTTGTACTGGTTTTTTTCATGTGGTAACACGTTTTTCTTCACAGAGTAACATTTTTTGTTCATGTAGTAACACATGTTTTTTTAATATGTAACACTGTACATATGTCGTCATGATGCTAAGGGCATGATTGAAATGACTGAATGGAATTACAACTAAATGGAATGAAGGTCTGAATGGAATGAAATTGGAATGATCATTCTTATGATTGGTATGATTCAGGAATGAAATATAGGTATTGGTGAATCTACTTTTATATTATAATTAATAATTATTAAAATTATACTTTAATATTATTATTAACTATTGAAAATATTTTATACATATATATATTTAATATATTATTATTGTTAAATTTTTATTTATTATTTTAAATTATTTTAAATATATTTTTTATAATTGCAAAAATAATATTGTTTATTATAATAAATATATAACTTTAGTATTATATATTTATAATAATAATATATTTTAAATTATTTTGGAAAGTTTGAGTTAATAATAACTTTATATATTTTTTAATATTTTTATTAAATAATAATATTTATTATTATTAATAATATATTATTAAATAATAATATTTTTATTTTTATTAATATATTATTGAGAATTGCTAAAATTTACATTTTTTGAGATATAGTATTAATATTGAATTTTTATTATTATTTATATATTCGAATATTATTATATTTAATATTATTATTATTGTTGGAGTTTGTTATTATTTTTATTAAATACTATAATTTTTTTTAATAAAATAATATTATTTACTTAATATTATTATTGTTGTTGTTAGTAGAAGATAATATTATGAAAATAAAAAATAAAGGATAATATTATTATGGAAAAAAATTCATTCCTCAAGATGTGGAATACATAAACCCATGGGGTATGTAAGGAATCACAATTCATTTATTTTTGGGAAGACCATTCCTAATGGAATGATGATTCATTCCAAAAAATTATACCAATCATTGTATTTGGAATAGATTAAGGAATGATTATTCCATTCTCAATCTATTTCAACATACCAATCATACCCTAAGTGAATACTCATGTGTTACCATATGAACAACAAAGTGTTATATGATAATGTATTTTTTTTAAATGATAATGTAATTTTTATTTTACATAGTAACACATATCGTTTCTATAAGTATCACATTTTTTTCATGTAGTAACACAAAAAAAATTAAAAAATTATGTGTACCTGATATCAAATACATTAACAACAAATCTAAAACACTAGACTACAATACATATTTGATAAAAATATTCATCTATAAATATATATGCGCTCTGCTCTACCCGCCCAACCCCCAACCCTGAACCGCCCTGCCTGCCCCGCCCGCATCCAACCCGACCCGTCTAGTCCGCTTCTGACCCGTGAATTTTGAGCAATTCGTCTTAATTATGGTGTATTGCACATATCAATAGGTGCAATATTTCACAAGAGTCCTACTCATATTTTTGAGTCATAAATTGGTAATTTTTATCTTTCATGTTCTGAATTAATGGCTTTGAATTTTTCAGATCCCGAATCAATATGCCTTAATAATTTTATCATTTTTCAAGCTCTCAATTGACATTGTTCCAAAAATAATTGAGGCTCCATTTGGATAGGGAGAATTTGAAATGAATGGATTTAAAAAATAATACATGTAAAAATACATATATTTCAAATCATGAATTGTCAAGAGATGAGAGAAATAGTAAGAGAGTGAAGGCCGATAGAGAGAGGGAAGAGGTAGAGATGAGGAGATTTCAAATGACTATGTTTTGATGAGGATTTGAAATCCCTCCATTTTTAATTAACTACTCAAATCTAAGTATTTGTAAATTTATTGAATAGTGGTGATCCACTCGTCCAAATGGAGCACGAAGGATCCACATTTTGTGTGTTACTAACAAGTTTTGTATGTGTACGTGTGCGCCTATGTATATGTACTATACTTGTTAGTTGTTATCGGCTTCCCAAGTGTGGGAATTTATGATACAACTAATTCCCACCACAGACTTGACCCCGTGGAAAGTCACTTTCACAAATTTAACATTCGCCTAACCACCCCAGGAATAACAATTTAATGACTTCAATAAAATTATAATATTTTAAATTTAATTGTCAAACACATTATACATCGATCTACTTTTCAAATACGATTATACATTTATGTATTTGTCTAACTTTGATGACAAACTTAATAAATTAATGCATAATTGTACCTTTTATTTACTTGTCTACTTAAAAAAAGTGTAGCATTATTGAAGATTTGATAGAAAAAGGAGCATGCATAGAGTGTGCGCAGCGTCGTTTGGAAGGAGGGATAATGTCGTATACTTTTTTGGGATTTTTTGTCTTTGACACCCTAGAGGACAGTGCCCAACAATACTTTATTATGTTATATCATATGTTTTAATGTGTTGTGTTGTACAAGACAACACTTTAAAGCACTGAAGTATAGTTTTCTGCAGGGTAGCATAGACAAAATCAATTTTAGAGGCAGACTCACAAAAACTGATCAGAGCCTAACCACCCGGAGAGTAGACTTATCTTATTTCAGGGGAATCATTAAAGAACATTTTTCAGCTCGATCTCTACTTGTTTAAGGAGGTTTGTTTATGTTGGATTGGTAGTGATGCTATTAATTAAGATATCTTCTTTTAGTTTGTAATCGAGGCAAATTCTTGTATACGACAGTTGTGTCGTTTAACTAGCTAGTGTGTGTGTTTTTTTGGACAATATATTGACCATTATTACTTATTTTCATTTAATAGAATTAATTGTTTTCATTTTTAACAGTATTAATTGTTTTCAGTTAATAATATTATTTGTTTTTATTGAACGATATTAATTGTAGGCCACTTGCATGGTGCAACTGATACACCCACTCTATAACTGAATATTGTACCATTTATGGTACAAACTTTTGTTGATGCCAATTCGACTAATATCGGGGTATATTACACTTTTGATCCTAAGAGAATAAGCAAAATGTAATTTTTTGACAATTTTGGTCTCATAAAATTTTTCGTGCAAGACTAACAGTGATCGATGCGTGAAGTACCCACGCTCATTAGGTCCAAAAATTGACCACATTATTTTCAAAAAAAGAAAATTAAAAGTATGAGAAAAAACACAAATTGTATAATTATTTTATGAACCCTAGAGATTTTCCACCCAAATCCCTTCCAAAATCAAATCCAAACCATATTCAAATCACATACAATTCGAAACACTCAAATCAATCGCTTGCTTAGAGCACTCGTATCCCCACCCCAAATTGCCCCAAATATTTATATAAAATCCCATTGAAGACGAACATCATACTGAAGTTCATAGACTGCAATAATTCTGATTTTTTTGTGAAGTCAAATTGTTGGGATTATACTGAAAAATATGCTTTTTACTTTATATAATCGAAACTGAATTTCCAGACTTATTTACTGAAATAAATTGTTTATCACTGATGCTTTAAATATGATTGAATGTTATATATATTTACTTTGCATAACGCTCAATAATTAAATGCGTTTTAAATCAGAAGTTAATTTAGTGATATCAGATCACAGAAGATTAAATTAACAGTCCCTTGTAACTAAAAGTACGCCATTCACGACCTAGATGGAAATTAACAACCATCGCGAAAGGTTGAGGTGTAAGGCTCAGATTGGTTTATCTTGACCAAGAGATTACACTAGTGCATGACTGATGCGCTGAATAGGACCTACAAGAGGATAAATTCTTGAGGCCAACAAAGAATTAGACCTCAGTGATTCGTTGTTTCTTAACCTTCGTCCCTTAAATAGGATCACGTGGGATTGGTAACTATTTCTTTGACTTATCTGTTGGGATTATACTGAAAAGTATGCTTTTTACTTTGTATAATCGAAACTGAATTTTCAGACTTATTTACTGAAATAAATTGTTTAACACCGATGCTTTAAATATGAATGAATGTTACATATATTTCTTTGATAATCTGTTCAATAATTAAATGACGTGTTACATCAGAAGTTAATTTAGTGATACCGATCACGTAAGATTAAATTAACAGTCTCTTGTAACTAAAAGTACGCCATTCACGACTTAGATGGAAATGAACAACCATCGCGAAAGGTTGAGGTGTAAGGCTCAGATTGGTTTGTCTTGACCAAGAGATTACACTAGTGCATGATCGATTTTGAATAGGACCTCTGAGGAGGATAAATTCTTGAACCCGAACAAGGAAGAATTAGACCTCGATGGTTCGTTGTTTCTTAACCTTCGTCCCTTAAATAGGATCACGTGGGATTGGTAACTATTGCTTTGACTTATCATGGGTAGCGAATCAGAGAGAGATTCAATACTTTTTATCTTGGGCAATATTATTGGTCACATGTGATTGCTAAGATTTAATATGAAGAATCGTGTGCAAGTACGCTTGCTTGATTTGCCCCCTTGGGAGGTTCATAAGTTTTATCATACCAAATCTTGCAAGTGGAATTAGTTTCCGGTATGGATAATAATGTTGAACTGTTCCTCGACCAAGGACAAAAGATATTAATTAACGGAAAGCTATTTCAGTGGCTTGAATTAATTAATGGGCTAGATAATCTTAAACACGGGAAATAATGATTGGGAGCCATATTGACTGTAATATGGGTTAAGATGGATGGTGCAATATTAATTATGTAGTGAGATTAATTAATATTTATGGGCTTGAATTATATTGTAGCTCAATATTAGATATTCAAGATCCATTAGAAGGTCCAATCTTAATTCTCCTAAAGGCCCCCTGAGTAGCCCAACATATAGTCCAATAACTGAAAAGGTGATTAAAATAAAATAAATATTGTTGCTTATATTTCCTCTAAATTTTCGAAAATTATGGATAAAAGAGGGAGAAAGATTTTCTTTGAATTTTGTTATGAAATGAAGATATGTATTCTTGGAATACAAGATTATTTCATTAAATTCAAGAAATCTCCCACTTGGTTATCTATATAGTAAATTTCGAAATTTTTGAAAATAGAGGGCAAGAAAGATTTTCTTGATTTTCTTGAAAAGATATTATGGAAGATATGCATTTCTTGAAATACAAGAATATCTCATAAATTCAAGAAGATCCAAATCTTGGATTCTTGCACACTGTATTTTTCGAAAATAACACCATAATAGAGGAGGTGGGATTTTTGTGGAATATTTTAATTATGGGAAAAAGAATATAAGAGATATATTCAAGATTTCTTGGTGACCAAGAAAAGTCTTTTCCCACATTGAAATATCACATAAATTTCGTCCACCCTCCCTCCTATAAATAGGGGATGATTAGTTCTTTCCCAAGTACAATTCCATGTGCTGGAAATATTAGCAAATCCACATAAGTGGTGCAACAAAGTTTATTTTTTTTCCTTTTGTTAATTGTTCATGAGTATCCTTCCAATTAGGATTGTCGAAAGCAAGGGCTAAGGGAATACTTGGGAAGTCCTTTTGGTTAGTCCGTCCGACCAAAGCCACTGCCATCCCGAGAGGTATGTTCACGTAAACCCGTAGATTCCGCATGCGTAGGTTTTACGTGGCTTTTTATATGCATGATTTGTTGTTGCAATTATGATTTGAATTAATATAGGATTAATTCATGCTAGCAATAATTAATGAATTAAATTTGTATTTAAATATTCACCCCGAATAGATCTGTGTAAATCATTCCCCAACAACTGGTATCAGAGGCGGAGGCAGAGGCAGAGGCGAGGCGGGCGCGCCGAGGTAGCAGGTAAGTTAGGGCGGCGGGCGCTCGCTGATGCGTCGCTTCTTAGAACCGGCCGACCCATTCGCCGATACTGTAGAGGCATCGGGGCGGCGCTGCCGGGTTGGGCTTAGAGCCGCCGAGGCTGTCCCCAGCCAAGTGGCCACCGGATGCGGGCATGCATCCCGCCGCGAAATGCTTTGCGTGTGGTTCGAGACTAAGTATTTTTCGAGACGAACGAGTGGGAGAAATTGAGATTTGTTTCTTCAAAATCAAGCCAAGAAAAATTAAACCATGACAATTGGATAATTTGTGCCCAATATGTTTATTTTTCTGTTTTGCTTGATTTATTTGTGCTATCTGTTGGGAAATTTAGAGTTTTGATGAAAGTTCTAAAACACATGTAATAGGACCAATCCGGACACATTAGGTAATCGATGTTTATATTACCGTTTATAGGATACCGTTGATAATTACTGTATAGAACAACTGATGTAATAGATAGGTCACATATTGAGGGGGAACCTCAATATGTATAGGTCAGATCTGAAGATATGAAGAACAGCTGATATCCGACAGGCCAGAAGGCAAGAGAAGGAAAGAAGATCAGATTAATCTGATCAAGTCAGATATCACAGCTAAAGTCATGAAGCTCAAATTCAGAATACTTGAAGATCAGATGACTTCCGTAAGATCGCATCGTAAGACCTACATCACCGAAGTCCGCTTAGTTGAAGCTAAGACAACTGCACCAAAAGACTCTATCGGTAGATCGACCGGCTTTTGACGATCAGTCACCACCACCAGTGAAAATCGATGTTTCACCAAATCATACGTCGATGATCTGAACAAGAAGAATGTCAGCCTTAGTTGGAGGAACAACACTGAAAAGTGCTTCTGTCAACCAACAAGAACGAGACACGTATGATCGGAGCCGGCAATTACGGGATTTGGTGTTGCTTTCTCTAACGGCTATAAAAGACACTATTCACGCTTTTCGCCATGCCGCCTCAAGCACGCCACATCAATCCCGCAAGTCTACCAAATATAGCCCTGAAATTCAAATTGCTCTCCAACGGCTCTTTGATTTTGAGGTCTATAAATATGGGATCACACTTCAGAGTGAAGACACGGAAACTATCAAGAAGCTCAAGCTATAATCAGATTTCCGCACAAAGAACACGAACTTGAAGATTATTGTCTAGGTGTTCATCCCATAAGTTCTTAGCACAAAAATCTTTTCATCTAGCTGATAGGCTACTTATAAACTAGAAAAGATTTCAAAGTTGGAACAAAAAATAATCTTACCCAAACCCAAAGTTAGGTTAAGTTGTTTAGCAAGATTTCAGACTAGGGTTTCTAGTTACGATTTAAGGATCGATTGAGTGAGAACTCTTTAAATATCTGTCGATTGTCTTGTGTTAGACTAACACAAAAATCTAAGTCCATTTGGTTTAGTTGGTGCCCCTTGTGATAGGGAAGAGTGGACGTGGGATCGGGTTTGTCCGAACCACTATAAATCTTGTGTGCCTTTACCTGCTTTGATTAACTGTTTACACATTCGCACACAACTATTTAAGCTGCATACATATTCTAAGTTAAGATCAGTTAGCACCAAGCTTCTGATCTGATCAAGTTTGACACTTTAGTCAACTGGTTAAAAGACTGACTTTGGAATCTGATTTATTAAATATAGTTTTTCACACGGGTTAAACTTAGCTTCCGCACAATCAGTTAAACTGATAGATACCGAACCGATCTGCCTTTCAGCGATCGAGAAGTTAGATATCACTCCAAACCGATTCACTTTTGACTGATCGGCTAATCGCCATCACACCGATCCAACAAAAAGTTTTTAAGTCTATTCACCCCTCCCTCTAGACTTACGCCTCAAAAACCCGTTTGGGACCTACAAGTGGTATCAGAGCAGTGGTTCTACAGACCACTGGCTTTGTGTATCATCGATTCTTGAGGAAGAATCTTTGTGGTCAATTGAACAGATCTTGAAAAACCGTTTTTAAAACTCATTCGTTTTTCCAAAATCACTTTCGGCATGGATAATACCTCCGGTATGTATCATGATCTGCCGGGTTCTCAATTGATGAGTATCTGATTTTGCCATTTATATGTGCAACCATCTAGGTTCGATTAGTGGCGTAAATGATGGAAGTCATTGAAAGAGGACCCATCATCATATATCACGACAACCCTGCAGTTGGAGGAGATCCAGACTTTGCCCCAGGAAGTCTTGTGCGAAAAAGTCCAGCCTTGATGGATGCAGAGGAAAGGAAACTGTATACTCTAGATAAAATCGCCAGGCATATTATCATGAAGACGATGGATAAAGTCACCAAGGAAAAGATTAAATATCTCAAAACCCGAAAGCAATGTGGGATACTCTAAATGAGATATCTTGAAGGAAATGATCGATCAAAGACAAATGACTAAGTTTAACCGGTGAAGTTCAAAAAAAACTAAGATGTTTGCCCAACAAGACCATCAACGAACTCGATGGAAGGATTACTATGTCTGTAAATAAGCTACGAGAACTTGGTAGAGAGATGTCAGACAAAGATATCAACTACAAGATCTTAAGATCTCTTACCAAGAAATGGGACATAAAGGTCACGGTAATCAAGGATTGCCAAGACATTTCAAAGATGAAGCCGAGTAGCTTGTTCTTAAGCCTTAAAGCTCACGAGTTCGATTTAATCGAAAGAGGACAAGCAGATGAAGACGAGGCGCCCGCTGAAGCCTCAACGTCTAAATCAGTTGTGTTTAAAGCAACCAGCAGCAGATCGAAGGCCGTTGAACCTGTTGGAAACATAATAAGTCAGGCAGAACAGATCGCTCTGCTTACCAGGAAACTTGAAAAATCAAATATTCAACTTGGTAAGTATCGAAGATTCTATAAAGATTATCAACATAGCCGAGGAAGAGATATGAGATCAGCTAACAGATCTCCAGAAAGAACCAGATCTGATGATCGAAGAGATCACAGAGATGAAAAGAAAAGGGATAATCTGACTGATGAGAAGAGAGATAACAGATCTGATAGAAGGAGTTCGGGACACTATCGAAAGGAAAAGTCACCGATAGATCCTACGATTTGAAAGGACTCACCCGGAAGAAAAGGTTCCGTGGATCAAGGAGCGTGTTTCAACCGTGAGAAGCCAGTCACTACAAATGAGACGCCTGCACTGACGCCAAAAGAAAGGGAAGAAAAGAGGAACAGAAGAGAGCAACGTTATAGGGACAGAAGAGCCATGGTTGCTGACACATCTGGAATTGATGATTCCTATCTGCCCTCTGAGGATTCGGGATACTCCTCTGTAGAAGATTTCTGTCTAATAAGCAGTGCTGTTGACTTCTATGAGAATGAAGATCTGATATTCTCTTCAGATGACGATGATATCTGCCTGATGGCCAAGGAGGACCAATCTAAGGTAACCTCCAAACCTTCGCTTTGTCTGCTTTTCACACCGCTATTATTAGCACACCTGCTGGGGAGATTGACCACAGCACTCTACTCGAGCAATTGCTTGATGATCTCTCCAATGCAAAGAGACACACTTATGTTATAGTGGAAGTTGAGAATGACAAGCTAAGGATCGAAATAATCAGCTTGTTAAAGAGAACGATCTCGATAAAAGCTACTAAACCGAAATCTCTGCTGAAATCGCCGTCGAAAATAACCGAGGAACTTAACATTCTGAAAGTTAAGTCTTTTGACCAGGAGAAGTAGATCAAAGATCAGCTAGCAATTAACAAACAACAAGCTGATGACTTCAAAATCCTTCAAGCTAAATTTGATGAGCTATTCCGACTACATGAGAGTCTAAAATCTTCTGAGGATAATTTGCGCAAGAAAATAGAAGTTTTCACAAAATCTTCTAAAACTGTTCATGATATGAACACCTATTTTCGAACAACGATTAACAAGAAGGGACTTGGGTATGAGAACCCTTCAACATCCTCAAAAGCCCCGTTTGATTCACCTCAAAAAGGTGTAATCAAACGAGTTTCTAACAAAGATACACTAAAAGCCAAACTTGTATCTAATAAAGGAAAAAAGACACATTGAAAGGGTAAAAAGGTGCCTAATCGAAAAGGGAATGAAATGGACCCCAATCGGTAAAGCATCAGGTAGGAATCAACGAAAGAACCCAGGATTCTTCGAAGAAACCTCAACTCGATCAACATATCGAATATCGAAAAGACAACTCAGAAAAAGGGAAGTCTAATCTGAGACCCAATCAAGGTCAGCTGCCGAATAAGCAAGCTATAGGTAAACTGCAAAAACCACCTATGCCAAAAAGATATGAATCTTTTAATGGTAGCAGTCATACCTACCCCTATAATTAGAAACCAAGGGCTGCTGCACCTGAGCCACACTGGATGAAAAGAAGACAAACAAAAAAGATAAATCCCAAGTCTTCTAAGTCACCCAAGGCTCACACTAATAATCATACTAATCAGAAAGCATATAAAGAGACGTATGATTATGTTGATAGGTATGGGAGACAAATCAGGCCTTCTGATCTAACTGATCACAATAGAAGTGCTCTGTTTGTATGGATCCCCAAAACCAAACCTAACCCCTCAGGACCCAATCCAAAAGGGGTACCTAAAGCCTGATTTGATTGCAGGTTCGTGTAGGTCTGGCCAACAAAGGAGGTGTACAGACAACTATCTGGTACATCGATAGTGGATGCTCAAGGCACATGACTGGAAGCAAACACCTCCTCAGCTCTTACATAGAACAAAAAGACCCGCGTGTACTCTTCGGTGATGATAACTTTGGTTATACCAAATGATTCGGAACCTTAGAGAATGATGATGTACAGGTCACTGGAGTCTCGTATGTCGAAGGTCTAAAGCATAACCTATTATCGGTTTCACAATTCTGCGACAACGGATTCAGTGTTGAGTTCTCGACTGATCAATGCACTATCAAAAATCGAGCCACTCAACAGATTTTGCTAACTGGTTCAAGGAAAGGGACGATCTACACAGCAGATTGGAACAGTTGCCCGAGAAATGCATGCCTGATTGTTAAGAGTTCCAAAAGTAGCAGTTGGCTCTGGCACAAAAGAATGAGCCATCTGAACTTTAAAAGTCTTAATAAGATAGCAAGGATGTCTTTAGTGGAAGGTCTTCCAAATGAAGTATTTTCTAAGGATCAGACATGTGCCGCATGTCAGAAGGGAAAACAGGTCAAAGCTTCATTCAAGGGAATTCCTGGACCGGCATCCAGCAGAGTATTGCAGCTGCTTCATATGGATCTATTTGGACCAGTTACACCAGTCAGTCTCAACGGACGCAAATATACTCTGGTAATCGTGGATGACTATTCCAAGTTTACCTGGGTTATATTCTTACATAAGAAGAATGAGACGACAACAAAGATACCCGAGCTGCTTAAAAGATTACAAAATGAGAAGGGTGTCAGTGTAGTAAAAATCAGATCAGATAAAGGTACAGAATTTCTGAACTCTTTTATTACTGATTTTTGCTCTAAGTTTGGTATACAGCATGAAACATCAGCTGCAAGAACGCCACAACAGAATGGAGTAGCAGAACGGAGAAACATGACACTCAAAGAAGCTGCTCGCACGATGTTAGCTGAACATGCGATACCAAGTTGTTTCTGGGCAGAAGCTATCAACACTGCATGCCATACTCAGAACAGATGTCTTCTGACTAAGGCTCACTACGAAACACCCTATGAACTGTGGAAGGGCAGAAAACCTCGTGTTTCTTACTTCCATGTTTTTGGGTGTAAGTGTTTCATACACAACAATGGGAAGAGTCAGTTCAAGACCTTTGAGGCCAAGTCAGATGAGGGTATATTCTTAGGATATTCCTCATCTAGCAAGGCTTTCAGGGTTTACAACAGACGAACCCTAGTTGTGGAAGAAACACCCCATGTAGTCTTTGATGAAGCATCTTCTGAACAAGAAAAATCTGCCTCAGAACAAGATGTACCTGATCAACCAGTACCTGATGCTTAGAAAATGGATCAGCTAACGATCAAGGAAAAAGGATCAGAAATCGTAAATAAAGATACATTCCGGATCTAGAATGATTCACCGATCAATCGATCCTAAGGTACGGAAAACCTGTCGATGAAGAAGCCGGGTACAACAGATAAGATCAATCGAACCATCCGGTTCAGGGGGAACACCTGAAGTTCCCACGAACAGACATCAGCACATGATGAGTCCAACATCAGCTGAGACATGTTCTTATCAAGTGGATCATAACTCTGCACCACTCCCAATCGCTAGTAATGAACTTTTATCAGAAATGGATGATGGTCTCCAAACCGACGCAAATCAGAACAGAAGGACCTGGATAACCAGTCATCCAACTGATCTGATCATCGGAGACCCATCTGATAGAGTTAAAACTAGACATCAGATTGGTGAAAGTGTCATGTATTGCTGTTATCTGTCTATGAAGGAACCAACAACAATAGAGGAAGCTCTAAAAGACGCAAGCTGGATTCTAGCCATGCAGGAGGAGCTGGAACAGTTCGAGAGAAATCAAGTTTGGGAACCGGTGGAACCGGACAACTCATCAAGACGTAATTGGCACAAAGTGGGTATTCAAGAACAAGAGAGATGAGAAAAATGTCATAACCAGGAATAAGGCAAGACTTGTTGCTAAGGGGTATTCACAATCAGAAGGAATTGATTATGATGAGACCTTTGCACCAGTCGCTCGCCTAGAAGCCATTCGGCTATTTCTGGCATATGCTTCCCACAGAGGGTTCACTGTGTATCAGATGGACGTAAAGAGTGCATTCTTAAACGGGGTACTAGCAGAGGAAGTTTATGTCGAACAACCTCCGTGCTTTGAAAAGGGTAACCAAGTGTACCGCTTTAAGAAAAAGCTCTTTATGGTTCGAAACAAGCTCCTCCTCGAGCTTGGTATGATACACTCTCTCGGTTCTTGATAGACAAAGGATTCACTAAAGGAACAATGGGATGTAACCTTATTCGAGAATAGAAGATGGAGAAGATATTACGATGGTTCGATTTACGTGATCGACATCATCTTCTGGATCTCCCAACAAGAGTCTATGTGAAAGATTCAAAGAAAAGATGCAAGGGAAGTTCGAGATGTCCATGATGGGTCGATGAGTTACTTTTCTGGGTCTACAAGTTAAACAAAGTATGAATGAATATTCATCTGCCAAGCAAAGTACACTAGAAGTTTATTGGCTAAGTTTGGAGTTCAAAACTGTAAGGAAGCCAAAATTCCTATGATGACTGGATTCAAGATGGATCCAGATGAGGATGGTCGAAAACAAATCGAAAGAATATAGGGCTCTCATTGGATCTCTACTATACCGACCGCCAAAGAGACCAGGATATCACTTTTTGCGGTAGGGTGTATGTGCGGTTCGAGCAAATCCAATGCAAAGCCACCTAAAGCAGCTAAGCGGATTCTTAAGTATCTGAAGGGACGAGAAACCTTGGTTTATTTTACCCATCGATGATAATCTAGAGCTTAGTGGGTATTCTCGATTACGATTATGGAGGTTGCAAGATTGACAGAAGTCAACCTCGGGAACATGTCGATTTTAGGAAGTAAACCGATCTCGTGGTTTTCAAAAAGCGGAACATCGATTCAGACATCTACTTCTTGAAGCGAGAATATATATAGGCAGCAGGGAAATCGTTGTTCCCAAACCGCTCGCTTAGTCGGCGGTGAGGATTATAACATTATAGCTAAGAATGTACCTATATTACGTGATGATAATAGTCTTATTGCAATCACTCGAAATCTGTTCTACATACAAGATGCAAGCATGTGAATGTCGGACACCATTTTATAAGAGATCATGTTGAAAAGAAGAATATCAGAATGGAAAAGATTCATACTGATATACAGAAAGCTGATATTCTAACCAAGCCACTAGCTGAGATCAGATTCAGAGAATTATGCAATGAGCTAGGGCTTCTGGATCTTGGAAAAAAAGCGCCTAAAATGCTTGATGGACTGCTCTCCAGAACCAGCTGGGGAAGAGAGACACCCGGTGAAGAGAAATCAGTTGAGTTTGGTATCTCAATCGATCGGAAGATCGATCGAACCCCGATATGAGAAAGCGATCGATTCTGGATTATCAGATTAAAGGAACTGATCAGATTAAAGGAACTGACCAGATTAAAGAATTATCTGATTAAATCAAGTTGGTTATTTCACACTTTGTAAGTCGATTAAGCTGATATTCAACAAGCAAGATGCACAAGATTAAAGCTTACATCGCATAAGAAAACAGGAAATTTACACAACAAGGGAATAATAGAAATTTTCATTGATAAAGACCTGAAGGTCAGATTTACATTACAAGTTACAAGTACAAAAGGACCCGGAGGTCAGTACATAAGTCATAAACCCTAAACCCTAAACCCTAAGCCTAACCCTAGAAGGTGGGGAGAGAGAGAGATTTTAAATCTGATGCTCCCATTTTCCCCCACTTAACAGGGGTGAGAAAGGCTTTGAAATAATCCTAAAGCCACTCGCAGAAGCTAAAATCAATGGAGCGAGAGCGGCGTTGATAGGATTTCTAAGCCAAGAGCCCTTAGACCTGAAATCAATGGGCTCTCCAGCTGTTAAATGGAGCACATGTGCCAAGAAAGTGGTTCAAAGACCTTATGGGCACATGTGTTACATGCAAAAATTGAGTTGATATATGAAGATCAGCTGTTGTCTGATCAAGACCGTATATCAAACTCATGTTTTATATCAGACTGAGTCTGTTGATGCTAATTACGTCATCTCGATAGACACACAAGGTGCATACGGTTAGGAGAAGTGTCTTCTCAGTTGCGACAGCAGATCCGCCGCCTTGGTGGTAGAGAAGCTTGGCAAAAATTGTATGTGTAATCTTTGATGACGACGAAAACAGTAATAAGGGACACACAGGGTTGATTTGAGAAGCTGAAATCATTGAAAAAGGGGTAAAGGTTTTTGCCGGAAGTTTCACCGGAAATAAGGGTTCACCAGAATACATGATTTACAAAGAAGATAAGCATGGTGAATGGGTTATGTTGTGTAAAACATTGGTCCAATTTATAGAGGCCAAGCAAGGATGCAAATGCAATTCTGAGTTTTAAAGCCTGTTACAGAAATTTGCATCAAAAGGACAGCGTGTAGGAAACACGCGACTGATAATTGGATAAATTTACGGTGATTTGACACTACGAAGTATCCAGACTACTATTACACATGTCAAATCGTGCCAACTTAGGGAATCGAGACTACTATTCAATTCTTCAAGAACTAAGTTTTGGCGGTAACACTTATCCCAAGAATTGGCTTGGTCTGAAGTAGAATCATATTAGGTCAACTGAAATCTGATTAGATAAGAAATTGATCAGATACCTCAACAAATCAGATATATCAGTCAAAGAAGAAATCAGAAATATCAGTTGAAGGGGGAACTTCAACTGACCGAGGAGGATCAAAAAAAGGGAAATCAGACACAGAGTGAAGCAGATCAGTTGAAAAGGACAGTTGGGAAATTATAAGGATTAGGCAGAAAACTAAGATCAACAAGTGGAATCAACAATTACAAGTGGTATTGACTGATTATAATATCAGTCAACCAGATACGCATTTCTGTTTCCTTGTTTATTGCTTATTTATCTGATTTTATCTGATATTATTTGCCTTACTGTACACATTACCTTTGTGACGTATTTCCTGCAAATCATTTAATGCGGACGTGGGGTACTTGTATTAATTGCCACAAAATGTGCTTTTAAATCCAAAAGGCAATAGTACGTGCTTTTCCTAACCACACGATCAAAACCGCTCAATCTGGATCGTTTAACCTTTTCAAACGGTTGATCTTCCAATCTATTTTTTCCCTCCTCCTCCTTATAAGTTTCATCAAAAACCCTACCAGAGTTTTCTTATTCTCAAAACTTGCGATTTATTCTCTGAAAACTCAAAATTACTTTTCTGCGATTCAAAGTGTTTTTCTTGCGATTCAAACTTATCTTTCGGAAAAACAGAATCTGGTAATTTCTGGTTGTTTGATGATTTTCTTTTTCAAAATCCATTAATCACATAGATAATGTATCTATATGTTATTCTGCGATATGCCTTATCTTTTCTTGATATCCGTATGTGATTATCGATTACTAGGCCTGAGAATAGGTCTGATAATCAATATTCAATATCTTCATGATTATGCACAAATTTAATCGAGTCTATCTTGTTGTAGATGGCCACTCACGGAATGGGAAAGATAATGTGCAACTATGCGGATCTAGCGGAAAAAATTGCCGATGACAAATTCGTACAGTTTGGTGCTACGCGGGATCCAGAATCCATGGAAGTTGAACAAATCCTGAAGAAAGGAGGCCTTGAAAAATTATGTGCTGCTCACTGCAATCCAGTGATGCAATATGAAGCACTCAAATTCTTAAGAAATTTGAAGGTGGATACGGACACTCCTGGAGATGAACTGATCTCTTCAGTCAACGGAGAGGAGATCAGACTGTCGAATGCGGACATAACACGTCTGTTTAGCTTGCCCAAAGGAAGAATCTCGCCTGCTCACTACAGGGAGAATGAAGATGAGCTGATCAGAAACGAACTCTTTAGAGAGGCTGACAAACATCAGACCGCAGGTTTTGTCAGACCAATGTTAAAAAGGAAATACCGACTGTTGTTTGACATATTGTCAAAAACAATTATGGGTATTTCGTTCAGCCCAGATGCTCTAACATCTGTAAAATTGTACAGCATGGCTGCGATAATCGATGAAGCCAAGAACATTAATTGGCATGGCTTCCTGAAGGCCATTCTGCTCCAAGAACATGAAAAATTTGGAGTTAATGAAAGGAGGCAGGTCTATCTGAAGAAGAGGATCAGCAATCTCAACAAGGTTGAAGTTATTCTGAAAGACAAACTGCCAAATGCTGAATGGGACCAGAATGGACTGAAGTCCTACAAGGCCTTCCTCTCAACCACTTCAGCTATATATGGGTCACCTGATGATGATATGAGGCCCACTCCTCCAAAGGTGAAGAAAGGAAAAACAAAGGAGGCAGCCACGTCTACACCAGATGCTCCCCAAAAGAAAAAGAGAAAACTGGTGAAGGCTCAGGAAAAGAGGTCGAAGAAGGCAAAACAGGCCTCAATGACTCTATTTCTGGAAGATGAATCAGACGAAGAAGGAGTGCCAGAGCAAACTGATTCGCCACAGAAATCAGCCGGAAAATCAGACAGGCAGGCTTCTCAAGTTGAGAGCTCGCCAGAACATTCTGAGAGAAGAGCCAGAGACGAACGATCTCCTTCTCCTCAATCTCGAGCTGATTCGCCACTCCGAATTATGGCTGCTGAACATATTTCTCCTTCTCTTCCACCTGCCCGCGAACCTGACAATTCATCAGTTCGCGAACCAGAAAAATCACCTGCTGCAGAGCCGGAAGTAATTGCTTCAACGACAGAACCTCTGCAGGTTCAGCCAATCAGCCAACTTCCGCCTACTCAAGCACCACCAGAACCCTCCACATCTCATCAATCGGAATCTGGTCGATCTGAGCAAATAATTCCTGAATCCAGATCATCCAAGACCATCACCGGGAAAATGGTCCGAATGCAAATTGAACGAGATAGATGCGATCTATCCAGAGCTGATAGCCCATCCTGTTATCAGAGAAGAAGTTATGGAGATCCTCACCTGGAAAGATCTCCGGTTAAAGAGCTTCTCAGATTTTATGATGATTATAGAACAGATGGGAGGTGCTGAAGAATTTGCAGATTTTGATTTCGATATGAAGAAATCTGCTCAAGTAGGATCACCAGCTGAGCTGATAATTGCTGAATCAATTAAAGCACTGATCCACAGAAAGCTGGGGTTGACTGAACAAGGTGAACTGGAAACTGCTGAAGAAGCTCCTGAAGCAGATGTTCTTATGAAGGATGCGGGAGCTGCCGATGATAGTGGAACTGGTGCTGCAGTTCACGACCAACCACTGGAGGTGCAAACAACTGAAAGTGATCAGGTGATGCCAAATATTCCTACATCTCACATCACCGCTGATCAACTTCAGGAGATCAGATCATGTTTCAAAGATCTCCTAAAAGAAGAAGTCGAGGGAGTGATAACTGATCAGAGGCAGATTGGTCTCAAAGAAATAACGGATCAACGGGAATTGACTATTTCCCAGATTGAGGCAATCAAAGATCAGTTCTCCCAAACTGTGACCAACCTGTCTGCTGAGCTTATAAAATCAGTTGATGACAAGCTAATTCAGGTTGATCAACAACAAGTTTCTTTTCTGATGCTCACTGAAAAGCTAGAATTGACTGAAGAGAAACTTGACAAACTAATTCTTACCTTCTCTACTGCCGTGGAATCTGTCAAGTCCGAGCTGATCTCGAAGGTTCAAAGTCTAACTGCTCAAGCTCAAGGTTTATCTGTTGCAGATCTCAACAGGGCGATATCAGTCAGCTTTGGTTCTCTGACCTCCCACCTCACTGCTCTTTTTGATCAAACCAAAAAGGGGGAAGGACAGAGTGAGAAACCAACTGACACGATCAGAACAACAGAAGACCTGATTCAGACAGTTGAATCTTATGGACAAAGACTAGACCATCTGGATCTTTTTGCTAACGAAATTTCTGAAAAGATGGAAAAGTCAAAGGCAAGAAAGGCTGCTGCGGGTGCTGGGACATCACAACTTGTACCAGTCACTCAGACTAAGAAAGTCACAAGAAGCACAGCTAGCCAAATTCAGGCCGATAAAGAACTGGCTGAGAAACTGTCCAAAGAACAGATTGCTGAAGAAGCCCGAATTAGTGAAGAAGAAAGAAGGGCAGAAAAATTGGCAGAGGCAGAAGATCTGAAGAAGAAATTCAGATCGAGGGCGAAGAAAGGAAAGGCTGGAAAATCTGTACCAGAACCTCAGCTGCCAGCAAGAGTTGATGAGATCATTCCAAAAACTGCTGCACACGCTGAGAGGTTTGAGGAATGGAATAAGATCAGAAGTGAATGGCTTCTGGATGCATTTGTTCTAGATCTTGTTCCAAAAGAAGAATCTCCAGATGCTGAATTCCTCAACTGGTTGGAAAATAAATATCCAGATTTTCTGAAGTATCTGGAAAATGAGGCCAAAATAATCAATGTAAAAATATCTCGCCAAGAGTATGATGTGTTAGATTACTCGAAAAAGGTTGACGGCTCATTTGACAGACTGGCATTTCAGAGGTTCTATTTTGACATCCTGAGCAAAACGCGCATAACTGATCCTCAGCAGATCAATGATGTCAAATGGAAACTTTACCAGATTTTCAACATCCTCAAGATCGAGAGAAAATGCCGAAGGATACAAGCCTAAAAGAGTGAAGAATCGAAGACTTCTCAGGATCAACTGTTTTTAAATTCAATCTTTTCTGATGTAATATGTAATCGACAAATCTAATGAAAGAAAAGTTTATTTTCTGATCCTAAGACAAAATCTCATTGTCTTCTGATTATGTGCTCTTTACTGTTCTATATTTATCAACTGTGATTGGTTTCTCAAGGTGTTTTGGTTTCATCAAAAAGGGGGAAATTGTTGGGAAATTTAGAGTTTTGATGAAAGTTCTAAAACACATGTAATAGGACCCGATCGGACACATTAGTGATCGATGTTTATATTACCGCTTTATAGGATACCGATTGATAATTATCGTATAGAACAACCGATGTAATAGATAGGTCACATATTGAGGGGGGAACCTCAATATGTATAGGTCGATCTCAAGATATGAAGAACGGTGATATCCCATACGCATGTAGGAAAGAGAAGGATGAAGATCGATTGATCTGATCAAGTCAGATATCACAGCTAAAGTCATGAAGCTCAAATTCAGAATACTTGAAGATCAGATGACTTCCAGAAGATCAGACCAGAAGACCTACATCGGTAAGTCTCTGCTAGTTGAAGCTAAGACAACCGGCACCGAAGACTCTATCGTAGTAGATCGATCGGTTTTGATCGATCAAATTCACCACCGTGAAAATCGATGTTTCACCAAATCATACGTCGATGATCTGAACAAGAAGAATGTCAACCTTAGTTGGAGGAACAACACTGAAAAGTGCTTCTGTCAACCAACAAGAACGAGACACATATGATCGGAGCCGGCAATTACGGGATTTGGTGCTGCTTTCTCTAACGGCTATAAAAGACACTATTCACGCTTTCGGCCATGCCGTTCCTGAAGCACGTCACATCAATCCTGCAAGTCTACCAAATATAGCCTGAAATTCAAATAGCTCTCCAACGGCTCTTTGATTTTGAGGTCTATAAATATGGGATCACACTTCAGAGTGAAGACACAGAAACTATCAAGAAGCTCAAGCTATAATCAGATTTCCGCACAAAGAACACGAACTTGAAGATTATTGTCTAGGTGTTCATCCCATAAGTTCTTAGCACAAAAATCTTTTCATCTAGCTGATAGACTACTTATAAACTAGAAAAGATTTCAAAGTTGGAACCAAAAACAATCTTTCCCAAACCCAAAGTTAGGTTAAGTTGTTTAGCAAGATTTCAGACTAGGGTTTCTAGTTCTGATTTCTGGGATCGGTTGAGTGAGAACTCTTTAAATATCTGTCGGTGTACTGTGTTGGACTAACACAAAAATCTAAGTCCAGTTGGTTTAGTTGGTGCCCCTTGTGATAGGGAAGAGTGGACGTAGGACTGGTTTGTCCGAACCACTATAAATCTTGTGTGCCTTTACCTGCTTTGATTAACTGTTTACACATTCGCACACAACTATTTATGCTGCATACATATTCTAAGTTAAGATCAGTTAGCACCAAGCTTCTGATCTGATCAAGTTTGACACTTTAGTCAACTGGTTAAAAGACTGACTTTGGAATCTGATTTATTAAAACTGGTTTTTCACACGGGTTAAACTTAGCTTCCGCACAATCAGTTAAACTGATAGATACCGAACTGATCTGCCTTCAGGCGATCAGTAAGTTAGATATCAGTCCAAACTGATTCACTTGCACTCTGATCAGGCTAACTGCCATCACACCTGATCTGCACAAAAAGTTTTCAGAAGTCTATTCACCCCTCCCCTCTAGACTTCTGCCCTCACAAAACCAGTTCGGGACCTACACTATCTTATGCTTTATTTAATTTGTTTAAATGTGTTTGCATGAGGGTTGCCAAATGGAAAAATCTCAACTTCAAAAATTACTAAGTATGTTTAAATAATTAATTGACAATTTTATTCCGGATAATAAAATTGAATTAATTTTGACCTCCATGATTTATTTATTTGTGAATTCTTTTGGAGAAATTCCCCCAATGGGACAGTCAAAAGATAGGTTTCACATGAATGAATTCCAAACGGATGATTGTGGGTTATTACTAGTGGCGACGATGACCCTCCTAATGAGGCTCGATCAAAGCAAAATAGTAATCCTGTATTTAATCATGGTTATTACTTAGGTATAAAATTGATATGCATATACTTCTCCGAAGTCCCTGTCAATTTTATATTGGTCAAGTGGGAGCCAACTATTAATCTGGATATTAAAGGTTTGTAATTGTTCTTGTTTGTAACCTGCTTGAATGTGTTTAAATAATGACCCACCCAACATGGCTTATTTAAACTGTTTTGAGATGTTGGCTGATGCATGTTCATATTTTTTTTTGAGATTTTAATATGATGCATGTGATCAAACCTTGTGATAATTTTGTGCTTATGCATATTATTGTTTATTTCAGTTCATCATGTCGCAACCTTTTAATCCACTATCGAATATACCTAAAGACCTTTTGCTTTTTGGTTAAAACTATTTTGGTTGGAAACACAAAATAAAATCTGTCCTAACCGCATCATCTTCCGAATGGGTACTTGATTCACCAAAACCCGAAAAACCAACTAAGGATCTTAGGAATATGGGATGAGATGATTTATGGTGAATGGAGTCGCAAAACGGTTTGATGAAGGAAACAATTACGCACATATGTCGAGATCGTTGAGGTGCCTTCATCAAAAATATGAGTCACCGCAGACATCTTAAAGAATCTCGAAGCAATGTTCTGGACATCGCACCCATATAAGCGATCCAAAGTGTGAAGCAAGAAATTGCTTTCGATTAAAATTGGAAAAAGAGACGACCGCAAAGACAAAGACGCGTCTTTAGGGTTATGGTGCTATTTGAGGAACTTGAGATCCTCGGCGAAAAATATGACTTCAATACTAAGGTTGATTTCATTCTCCAATCCTTACCAAAGAGCTATAATCACCGCTATCTTGAGTATCTAATGGAAGATCAAGATTTTAAAGTGGAGGATCTTATAAATGCTTTGACTTTGGTCGAAAAGAAAGTGGAGCGCGAGGAAAAGAACTTGGGGAAACGGAAATCTTCTCTTCATCTTAGATCAAGTGGTGATAAGGATGATGTAAAGAGAAGAAGGTTAAACCAAGAAGACTCAACATCAAATAGAAACATGGGATCAAGTATGAGGAAAACTTTGGAAAGCGGGAGAGTAGGACAATCGAGGTCAGCCTGTTCCGATCCCAAAAGGAAAGGAAAGAAAGGTAATACTCACGCACTAGTTGTTTGAAACTTGTTTAGCGGCGTATGCCTCCCATTTTGTGGATGGTGGATACGGGATCCACTAATCATGTTTGTTTCACATTACAGGGGTTCAAGCGGACCCGACAACTTAGTGGGAGTGAGGTCCTCATCACACTGGGCGATGCTAAGAGAGTGGCAGCTGAAGCAGTGGGAGAAGTGCACCTGTCTTTTGAAGACAGTGTTATAATTTTGAGATATTATTTACGTTCCGGATTTTAGAAAGAATTCGTTTTCAGTTTCTAAACTTTTATGATGGATATTTGGTTACTTTTTAATAAAGTTGTTACCATTTTTCTTTTGATAAATTTATCTGTCATGGAACGTTGTTGAATTATCTCTATACAATTAACTGTGCACACCACTCACGAAATGTATCCTATAACACATCAACTGTTTCCGAGAAAAGAAAAACGTTCATCAGACGTGAACGAGCCACTTCTTTGGCATCTAAGATTGGGTCATATAAATCCAAAGAGGATCCAAAGGTTGGTGAGAGACGGTTCACTAGGGCTTCTCCAAGTTGAACCGATTCCAACCTGCGAATCATGTTTGGAGAGTAATATGACCGAGAGGGCATTTGGAGCCAAGGAATGGGGCTAAAGAAGTGTTAGAGATCGTTCACATAGATGTACGTAGTTCAATGTCAACCAAAGCAAGAGGAGGTTATGAGTAATTTTATTGATGATTACTCAAGGTACATTTTCCTTATGAAGCATGAATCTGAGACCTTTGAGAAATTCTAAAGAATTTAAGGCTCAATCAGAGAATCATATGGAAAAACGTATCAAGTCTCTACGATCTGATCGTGGAGGCGAATACCTCAGCGATGAGTTTTTGAACTACTTATCTGATGAAGGGATTGTATCCCAGCTCACCGCACCCGGAACCCCTCAACAAAACGGCGTTGCAGAGCAAAGAAACATAATTCTTTTGGAAATGGTTAGATGAATGATGAGTTATGCGGATCTTCCTGAGTCGTTCTGGGGTCATGCCTTGGAAAACAACGACTTACATTCTGAACTTGGTGCTATCCAAATCAGTTCCCAAAACCCCAAAGAATTGTAGACCGGGCGCAAGCCTAGTATGAGACTCATGAGAACTTTGGGGTGTCCGGCCTACGTGTTGGAAAAGGAAACCGGTAAATTGGATCCTCGATCAGAATTAAGGCTGTTTTGTAGGATACCCCGAGGGAACAAAAGGGTGTATGTTCTATAGTTCCGAAGATCAAAAGGTGGACATCAGCACCCACTTTAGATTTTTGGAAGAAGTGTTGGGATTATACTGAAAAGTATGCTTTTTACTTTGTATAATCGAAACTGAATTTTCATACTTATTTACTAAAATAAATTGTTTATCACTAATGCTTTAAATATGATTGAATGTTACATATATTTACTGCATAACTGTTCAATAATTCGTACGTGTTACACTGTAGTTAATTTAGTGATACCAGATCACAGAAGATTAAATTAATAGTCCCTTGTAACTAAAAGTACGCCATTCACGACCTAGATGGAAATGAACAACCATCGCGAAAGGTTGAGGTGTAAGGCTCAGATTGGTTTGTCTTGACCAAGAGATTACACTAGTGCATGACTGATGCGCTGAATAGGACCTACAGGAGGATAAATTCTTCAGAACTGAACAAGGAAGAACAAGATCTCAGTGGTTCATTGTTTCTTAACCTTCGTCCCTTAAATAGGATCACGTGGGATTGGTAACTATTTCTTTGACTTATCATGGGTAGCGAATCAGAGAGATTCAATACTTTTTATCTTGGTCAATATTATTGGTCACATGTGATTGCTAAGATTTAATACGAAGAATCGTGTGCAAGTACGCTTGCTTGATTTGCCCCCTTGGAAGGTTCATAAGCCTTATCATACCAAATCTTGCAAGTGGAATTAGTTTCCGGTATGGATAATAATTTTGAACCGTTCCTCGACCAAGGACAAAAGATATTAATTAACGGAAAGCTATTTTAGTGGCTTGAATTAATTGATGGGCTAGATAATCTTAAACACGGGAAATAATGACCGGGAGCCATATTGACTGTAATATGGGTTAAGATGGATAGTGCAATATTAATTATGTAGTGGGATTAATTAATATTTATGGGCTTGAATTATATTGTGGCTCAATATTAGATATTCAAGATCCATTAGAAGGTCCAATCTTAATTCTCCTAAAGGCCCCCTGAGTAGCCCAACATATAGTCCAATAACTGAAAAAGGTGATTAAAATAAAATAAATATTGTTGCTTATATTTCCTCTAAATTTTCGAAATTTATGGATAAAAGAGGGAGAAAGATTTTCTTTGAATTTTGTTATGGAATGAAGATATGTATTCTTGGAATACAAGGTTATCTCATTAAATTCAAGAAATCTCCCACTTGGTTATTCATAAGGGATATTTCGAAATTTTGAAAATAGAGGGCAAGAAAGATTTTCTTGAAAAGATATTATGGAAGATATGTATTTTTTGAAATACAAAAATATCTCATAAATTCAAGAAGATCCAAATCTTGAAATCTTGCACTCCAAATTTTCGAAAATTCCATATATTGAGGAGGTGGGATTTTTGTGGAATATTTTAATTATGGGAAAAAAGAATATAAGGGATATATTCAAGATTTCTTGGTGACCAAGAAAAGTCTTTTCCCACATTGATTTTCTACTAAAATTTCGACCACCCTCCCTCTTATAAATAGGTGATGATTAGTTCATTCCCAAGTACAATTCCATGTGCTGGAAATATTAGCAAATCCACATAAGTGGTGCAACAAAGTTTATTTTTTACTTTTGTTAAATGTTCGCGAGTATCCTTCCACCGGATTGTCGAGCAAGGGCTAAGGGAATACTTGGGAAGTCCTTTTGGTTAGTCCGTCCGACCAAAGCCACTGCCATCCCGAGAGGTACGTTCACGTAAACCCGTAGATTCCGCATGCGTAGGTTTTACGTGGCTTTTTATATGCATGATATGTTGTTGCAATTATTATTTGAATTAATATAGGATTAATTCATGCTAGTAATAATTAATGAATTAAATTTGTATTTAAATATTCACACCGAATAGATCTGTGCAACTCATTCCCCAACAAGAAGACTATATGAACCAAAGAAAACCCAGAAGTGAGATTACCTTAAACGAGCTTAGAGGGCAAACCTCAGTGCCAACTGTACTAGATGATATACCAAACGATACGTTTTCACAACCGGAGCCTCATCGTAGTGGGAGGGTTGTTTGACAGCCCGAGAGATTCATGGGAATAGGAGAGTCCTCGGACTTGATTCCCGGACAAGACGAATCAGACCCATGGACATATGACGAGGCACTCCAAGATAAGGATGCAGATTCTTGGCAAACAACAATGATAACCGAAATGAGTTCTATGTTTCATAATAGAGTGTGGGAGCTAGTCGAACTACTTAATGGGGTCAAACCCATTAGATGCAAGTGGGTATATAAGAGGAAAAGAGGACTGGACAGGAAGGTTGAAACCTTTAAAGCAAGACTAGTGGCGAAAGGTTATACTCAGAAAGAAGGGATCGACTATGAGGAAACTTTTTCGCCCGTAGCCATGCTTAAGTCCATCCGTATTCTCTTATCGATTGCTGCGCATTTTTTGACTTTGAAATCTGGCAAATGGATGTCAAGATAGCTTTCCTTAACGGAAGTCTTGATGAAGAGATCTATATGCAACAACCCCGAGGTTTCATTGAAACAGGCCAAGATAATCTTGTTTGTAAGCTCAAGAAGTCCATTTACGGACTCAAACAGGCATCCAGAGCTTGGAACTAATGTTTTGATCATGTTATAAAGTCTTATGGGTTTGATCAAAACGAGTTTGAAAGTTATGTGTATAAAAAGCCTGTCGAAACTGCATTGGTATTCTTAGTACTATACGTAGATGACATTGTGATCATCGGAAACGATGTGAAGATGTGATCAGACGTAAGGGCATGGTTTTCAAAACAGTTTGATATGAAAGACTTAGGGAAAGCCAGACATATCCTTGGGATCAAGATAACTCGAGATCGCCGGAAAAGGATGATCGGGTTATCGCAAGTTTCATACATAGACACTGTTTTGAAAGGATTCAGCATGCAAGATTCCAAGAAAGGATTTGTGCCTTTCAGACTTGGAATCCATCTATCCAAGAAATTGTTCCCTAAGACAAAAAGGAGATAGATGACATGAAAGGTATTCCTTGTGCTTCGGCTGTCGGAAACCTTATGTATGCATTCTTTGTGTATGCGAGACCCGGATATCCGCTTTCTTAGTAGGCATGGTAGCAAGATATCAAAGTAACCCAGGGAAAGCGCATTGGACGACAGTTAAAAACATTCTGAAGTGTCTGAAAAGAACTCGGGATAGAATGTTGATTTATCAGTCAGATACTCCAATCCCCATCGGCTACACGGACTCGGATTTCCAATCAAATTTAGATTCCAGAAATTATCTACCTCAGTTAGTGTGTTTCCATTTGGGAAGTGTAGCCATCCAATGGACGAGTGTGAAGTAGAAATGCATCACTGATTCAACCATGGGACTCGGTAAGTAGCTGCTTGTGAAGCAGTGAAAGAACCGATTGGGCTCTAGATCTTATTAGTGGACTTGGATGGTGTTCTGAATTTGTCTAGCAATATCTGCTAGGGGCAGTTGCAAATTCAAGAGAACCAAGAGTCCACAAGTAAAACAAACACATTAAAGGAAAGACATCTTATACGAGAAATCGTTAAGAGAGAAGATATAGATGTGGCAAAGATAGCGTCTGAGGACAGCCTAGCAGATCCATTCACAAAGTGTCTGCCTCTGAATACATTCGAGAGACATGTGAGTGGAATGGGTGTCAAGACCATTGTCAATCTGCTTTGAGTATAAGTGGGAGAAATTATTAGGTGACATTAGATGTCACGGACTACTCGAGACATGTTGTAGTATACTTAAAAGCAGACTTTGAGTATAAGTGGGAGATTGTTGGGATTATACTGAAAAGTATGCTTTTTACTTTGTATAATCGAAACCTAATTTCGGACTTATTTATTGAAATAAATTGTTTATCATCGATGCTTTAAATATGATTGAATGTTATATATATTTCTTTGCATAACTGCTCAATAATTCATACGTGTTACATCAGAGTTAATTTAGTGATACCGGATCACGAAGATTAAATTAACGATCCTTTGTAACTAAAAAAAGTACGCCATTCACGACCTAGATGGAAATGAACAACCATCGCGAAAGGTTGAGGTGTAAGGCTCGGATTGGTTTGTCTTGACCAAGAGATTACACTAGTGCATGACCGATCTGTTGAATAGGACCCTCTGAGGAGGATAAATTCTTGAACCCAACAAGGAAGAATTAGACCTCGGTGGTTCGTTGTTTCTTAACCTTCGTCCCTTAAATAGGATCACGTGGGATTGGTAACTATTGCTTTGACTTATCATGGGTAGCGAATCGGAGAGATTCAATACTTTTTATCTTGGACAATATTATTGGTCACATGTGATTACTAAGATTTAATCTGAAAGAATCGTGTGCAAGCACGCTTGCTTGATTTGCCCTTTGGGAGGTTCATAAGTTTTATCATACCAAATCTTGCAAGTGGAATTAGTTTCCTGGTATGGATAATAATGTTGAACCGTTCTCGACCAAGGACAAAAGATATTAATTAACGGAAAGCTATTTCAAAGGCTTGAATTAATTGATGGGCTAGATAATCTTAAACACGGGAAATAATGACCGGAGCCATATTGACTTGTAATATGGGTTAAGATGGATAGTCTGATATTAATTATGTAGTGGGATTAATTAATATTTATGGTCTTGAATTATATTGTGGCTCAATATTAGATATTCAAGATCCATTAGAAGGTCCAATCTTAATTCTCCTAAAGGCCCCCTGAGTAGCCCAACATATAGTCCAATAACTGAAAAAGTGATTAAAATAAAATAAATATTGTTGCTTATATTTCCTCTAAATTTTCGAAATTTATGGATAAAAGAGGGAGAAAGATTTTCTTTGAATTTTGTTATGGAATGAAGATATGTATTCTTGGAATACAAGGTTATCTCATTAAATTCAAGAAATCTCCCACTTGGTTATTCATAAGGGATATTTCGAAATTTTGAAAATAGAGGGCAAGAAAGATTTTCTTGATTTTCTTGAAAAGATATTATGGAAGATATGTATTTCTTGAAATACAAGAATATCTCATAAATTCAAGAAGATCCAAATCTTGGAATCTTGCACTCCAAATTTTCTAAAATTCCATATATTGAGGAGGTGGGATTTTTGTGGAATATTTTAATTATGGGAAAAAGAATATAAGGGATATATTCAAGATTTCTTGGTGACCAAGAAAAGTCTTTTCCCACATTGAAATATCACTAAAATTTCGACCACTCCCTCTCCTATAAATAGGGGATGATTAGTTCATTCCCAAGTACAATTTCATGTGCTGGAAATATTAGCAAATCCACATAAGTGGTGCAACAAAGTTTATTTTTTCCTTTTGTTAATTGTTCGTGAGTATCCTTCCACCGGATTGTCGAGCAAGGGCTAAGGGAATACTTGGGAAGTCCTTTTGGTTAGTCCGTCCGACCAAAGCCACTGCCATCCCGAGAGGTACGTTCACGTAAACCCGTAGATTCTGCATGCGTAGGTTTTACGTGGCTTTTTATATGCATGATATGTTGTTGCAATTATTATTTGAATTAATATAGGATTAATTCATGCTAGTAATAATTAATGAATTAAATTTGTATTTAAATATTCACCCCGAATAGATCTGTGCAACTCATTCCCCAACACAAATGAGTTTAGAAGTGTCAAACTAATTCTATTTGATGTGTAGAGTTAAGAGCCGGTCCAAGCCATAGCAGAACCGGGCCATAGCGTTGAACCGGCCCTCAAGCCAGAAAACCGGCTTAACTAACTTGAAACATAGTTAGTTACTCTCAATTTCGGAAGCTTCGTGCAGCACAAGTTCGTCTCCAAATTTGGACGGTTTTCTCATTCTGTTTCACTCAATTCAGTTAGGGGTTTGTTTCGTATACTCATTAGATAGGTTCTCATCATCTCGATTGGGGATTATTCATAGCAGTTCATATTCGATTGAGAGAGTTAGGGTTGTTGAGAGTTTCATCAATTTGATCCAATTCTCGATCAATTGATGCTTGTAACTGTACTGGATTGATTCGTTGTTAGTAGTGGAGTGTGATCTGATCCCGTGGATGTAGGTTTTACAACCGAACCACGTAAATCGTTGTTGGAAAGATTTTTTCTCAATCCATTATTATTTGTTAATATTTTTTTCCATAGATTTGTCTCCCGATTTAGCAACTATTTTCGGCGGGAAAATCCCATGGTTTCCAAATTTGGGGCGGTTTCTGCTTTTACATATATATTGATTATAATGTTTTCATTTGTCTATTATGAAAGATTTCACAATTCGAAAATACAAATTATTTTTTTCTATTGTGAATGACAAATATTTCTTATTAAAGAAATTTGAAAAATCTAGTTGTTGGAAGGATTTAAAAGAGTTATAGTTAATCACTTAATCATATCTACGCAAAATTTGATACATATTTTTCATCGATCAAATATTTATTATACAAAATCTCTAGAAAATCTAATTTTTTTTAACAATTTTAAAGTGTTACAACTAATCATATCTATGCAAGAAAGATTTGATATATAATTTTATTTTTGAAAAATCTTATTGCATATTTTACTAATTAATTGGTATATAAACATAAAAATCGTATCCTCATGCAAAAATGATGTACTTGAGATTTTTAATTTATGATTTACTGATTATGGGGAAAATTGTAAAATTATTTCAATATTATAAACAGAAAATATTATAACATATTTAACTTTACGTAGATGAATATACATATATAAGTAAACTATATATTTAAATCGTTCTATAAAAAGTATCGAGATAAAGTTATCTTTATTTTCACATTTTTTTATTTATCTATGTAAGTTGTAGAACGAAAATCGAGATTTAAAAGTTCATAGAAAAAAATTCGTAAGTGTGTAATACAGGACAAAATCAAAATTATAAATATAATATAAAAAATAATAATAATAACAAAGTTATCTTTATGTGATTTTACACGTTTTGTTTCTTCTCTCGTCCTCCATTAATTTCTTCTTCTTAAGAATCTTTAGGAAATGTTTTGAGATAATTCACAAAGTCTGTGTAAATCATCCCAAATCTGTATGTGATCCATCAACCCATTCAAAATTGTCAGATAAAAATTACGTCATTGATTTTAGGATATTGCCTAGATGATCTCGGTAATAATTCACCCTCATCTTGTCTCTACAATCTACATGCTTCATTAGCAGTAAGCTTGACATTCATCAAAACAGCAACCCCTAATCTACATGTATCAGGGAGTTGTACTTGTCATTTTTGTAATTGTATGAATTCCCCAGGTTACTATGTCCAGCCACTTAGCACCAGACTGGATATCAGATGAGAAAAGAAATTAATAAGAAATATTCAAACAGATCAATTTAGTTAATTATATGTAGCATAAATTTAATAAATATGCTTACACGCACATGATTCACTACAATAAACATTCATAACTCATATTACTTATCTTAATACTCCCTGCAATATAAAATACTATATCCACTTTTTAATACATATCATTCTAGAATTAAACTACAAATGAAGATAATAATTTTTTACCAATATTGTCCTCAATTAAACTCCGATACATCGTCATCACACTATTATTATTATAATTAAAAAATAAAAATAGATTAAATATGCATAATTTTAAAAGGAAAACAAATCATTGTATAGAATATTAAAAATGAACTTACGCTTCCATATATGAAACGAGATCAGGGCAATTAGAATAAACTCCATCACGAGCTGGGTCCATAAAATACACACTTAATGTATTCATGTGTATGGCGACCAGCACCCAATGGTTCCTATATTATATTGAGAGTATTAAAATTAACTGCAAATTTAGCATATATATGTGCAAATATTATAAACATGAATACAAATTTTAACGAAATGTTTATCACTCACCCCACATTTGTTGGCCAAAATATGAGATGATCGCTCCCAGTTAGATTCAGCATGTGATTAACGAACCCATCCATGGTCTGTACCCTATCACCCATTATGCAAGACACTTGGGGGGAGACGAAGGAGTACATTCCACTTGCTCGGTTATCTCTGGAGAGATATAGCTCACCTAAATATCTTTAACCAACATATATACGCTAATTAATATTTAAAAAGAAAATTAAACTATACAGAAAGTGAATATTGAGAATTAGTAAACACATACCTGAGGTAAATGGCTATGGTGGTTGCACTCAACCACTCGTCATTCAAGACTTCGCTCACATGTTCCTCACTGACGAATTCTTGGAAAGTATTCTGATGAAAGTGAGCAAGCATGGGAACTGTGACGATATCGAAAGCATTAGACGATACCATCCGGTGCACCCTAGACTGTAAATGATCATCGTGATCTAAGTCTCCAGTCATGGGATAACCAAGTCTTAGCACAGTGGAGTCCCTCGATATAGCCTCATGTGGGGTCGGCAGATTCTACAATTAATTTACAATATTATTTAGAATCACAAATAAGATAATGAACTTTAATAACAAATATTTTACCCTCATGGTGCTAGAGACCAAGTTGCTCGGCCATTCGATGAAGTGCCCGATCATTTATTCCGATCGTGGACGGCTTCATCGATTGGTTTTGCACCGTTGAATCCTCCTCTCCGATTCTGGTACATCGAGTGTGACCCTCACGAAACCGTAAGTGATGGGATGACCATGAATCATTCCATGGAGAGCTGTCTGTGTGAGCTGTGGGCCACCAACCGATCGGGATCCTCTAGATATAGGTAGCAAAAGGTCGTTGGCTGTTCGAATAAGATATTTAGTTAGAAAATTTTAATACACTAGTCTTTAATTAAAACAAATGTGAGACATGCATATTTGATACCTGTGAGACGTTTTGAAGTGCCTCAATAAAGTCGTCCCTAGGGTTAGCTGAAAACATAGCATTAGCGACACTATGTTCACAGCTTGCTCCACTCGACGACATTTCGTGGCTCGATCTTTTCTCAGACCTCAAACGTTCCACATCTTTAGCCAACTTGGCAACCTGTTCCGTTAGTATACCCACCATATTCATGGATTGAAGACCAGGTGCCATTGCTAAAGATGTCTTCGTCACGCCATATCCGACACTCCGTAAGCGGCCGGGATGCTCTGGCGACCCATAGTCCTTCCAAACAGATCATCAGGGCCGATCATGCGAATGTCGCCAAAGTCATGGTCTCGAGATAGACGCCTCCCGAATCACAAAAAAAAAAAGATTATTATTTAATTATTTATTTATAAATAATAGTTTGTAATTGAAAGATAAATTAATTGATAGATTACCACTTCTTCGATGATGCGTTGTGCATTGGGATCGTGAATATTCCCGTCTCGACCCTTTCTGGTAGTCTGAAATAAGTCGAAACGGGTAACAATATAGCTCACTCTCTCCGGTTTTTTCTTTTTCCTCTTTCTACGATAGTGATGAACGTGTCCCTTTATTAGATATATTAAAAGTGAATATATAAAAAAAATTAAAAGTTAGGATTTTGATCTCACCATATTTTCTCTTATTCGTGCATAACCTTTGTTGGATCCACGATATCGCGCCTCCATCGACTTGGCTTGATCGCGATTTTTATTGCTTCGATCCTACAGTATAATAGAAATATGATAAACACTGAAAAACTTAGGCATTAGAAATTGAGGAAATGACATTGATCAATTTTACCCGAAATCATCCTCCATAGCTCTTTCTCACAAACTCCTCCCGAAGATGGAGCCACCATAGGGCTATTCTCGACACGTCAGGAGGCGGACTAGCCGAGTAAAGACCAGTTTCCGGATCTCGTGTGTTACTTCTCAACCAAGTCCGGAAATTCTTGGCCATTACTCCAGCTTGCGACAATATTTGCTTCTTCTTTGTGAGGTCAAGACCTCTGAAGGTAGTCTATACGCATATAACATAACAATTTAGTAAATTTAAGGGTCATACTACAACTTTCAATAAATATATAATTAACATACCGTAAGCTCGTCCCCATAATCTTTCCTTCAAAGGAGTCGGGTTTGAAATTACGCCAATCCTTGGTCGGGCAACACGATAGGGATCACGCTCCCGACAAAGAAATGACCAATGTAGAAGGACAACGACTCACTCTTTTTCTATTGCTTGTCCATACTCATTGAACGATAACTGCAATAACATAGTATTTAATTAGGTTCAACGATCAATCAATATATTTATCGATTTCAAACTGTTCAATTGTAATAAAATTACCTGAAGTGTTTTCCCCTTGCTACGAGCTCTCTTAATAGATGACATTGTAACTATACCCCGAGTGCGCTTCTCCCCGGAGCTGCTAGTGGTGGTGGGAGCATCAGTGTCACACTCTCTCAAGTCATCATATGCACCATGATCATATGCGCCATGATCTCCATCAAAATTTCCATCATCTCCAGGATATGGCAAACGAGACATGATCCTGTAAAGCAGAAGAAACAACATTTAATAAACAAAAACAAACAATATTCACAACCGGATGTTTCATACATGATAAGAACTATCTATGCAGTATACATGATACATCTACTTATAAGTTACATCTGCATCATCTACTTATAAATTAAAATTTCAGTTGATAGCATACTCTTATACTATGAACACATGTGTATTAGGCTTGAATGACATTGTCTTATGAAGTAGACCAGTAATATAAACAACAAGAGCAACTAAGTGTTATGGAGCAAAATATAATATTTCAGCTAAAAAACAAGAGCAACATATATAATATAAACAAAACTAAGATTGGTTGAAGGGAACCTAATACACATATATAATATAGTATTAGGCTCGACCTACACATATAATATAAACAAAACAAGAGCAACATATATAAACAAAACAAAACTAATATAGTATTAGGCTCGACCTACACATATATACCCACAGCCCACCGGCTTTCCACCGCAACATAAATAATATAAACAAATTAAACTAAGATTGAAGCAAAATAATATATAATTTCAGCTAAAAAAAGCCAAATTAAAGATTCCACAAGCCATTGTACCAACTAAGTGTTATGGAGGCGCGACGGCCATACAAGGGGAGGATGGCGACGGGCACCAATGAGGGCGGGGGGGAGGCGCGTGAGGCGGAGGAGAGGAGAGGGAGGGAGGGCGCGATGATTTGGGGAGAGGGAGAAGCCGATTTATGGCGCTAAGCAGTCAACTACGACACATGGCGAATTGGTTGAAGGAAACCGAGCGATGGCGGCGATTTGGTCTTCGGTTTTTTATGGCGATTTTTGGGGAGAGGAAATTGAGAGAAAGAAATGAAGTCCGAGCTAGGTCTCGGTTCATATATATATATAAAAAAAAAAAAAATTTATTAACCGGCCCAAGTAAGTGTTTTCTTAGACAAATTTACTAACTAACCGTGCAAAATAGGGATAGACAAATGCTTTGAAACCGCTGAAACCGTTTTTTTTTTTTTTTTTTTATAAAACCGCTCTCCAAGCTGTTACTTGGAGAGCTGTTTGAAAAAAGGATGTCCAAGTGCAGCTGTGCAAGCTCAAAAGTGTAGTAGTAATTCATAGTATTTATCTAAAAGACACTATGTAGTGCACGGTGCACCTGATGCATACAAGACTTAGCCTACTTTATAAGAGTAGTGAAGTGTAATTGTATCAACTTCATAATATGAACAAATTCCATAAGAGAGTTTGTGTTTCCATAATATACACTTGCATTCTAATTATAATCAAGTGATTCTTCATAGTATAAAATTGGTGCAAATAAGTGATATAGTTAAATAGAAATAAGTAATACTATGATACCTTTTTTTTTACAGGGTAATACTATGATACTTTACTTAATGATACATTTGCTAAAAAGATTTACCCTTATTTAATGCTACATTTTCTAAAAATAAAATAAAATAAAATAGTTTTTTTCATTTTAACTATACCCCTCAAAATCACAAAATTACACATGATTATCATTTATTTTAACACACTAACCCAACAAACTTTCCTTATTACTCTCCAATAATGTAGAAAGAACCACACTACCTTCCCAAAAAAATAACTTAATCACTCTGATACTAATAAACAATTTCTATACTTGTGCAAACTATTAAACATTGCATTAAGTAAGGAATGAAAATATTATTGCTAAGTGAACCACTAATATTGACCAAATACTATTTTTTAGTGAAAATAGTGATACTATTAACTGAAAGCAACTAATATTATTAAGTGAAAGCAAATAATATTGTTCAGTGTAACAGGGGATACGTTTAAAAATAAACAGTTCCATACTATGAACAAGTTTCACATTAGAGTTTGTCATTATTACCACATCAATACTTTTCTCTCACTCATTCATTATGTCTCCTATTTTTCTTATACCCACTCATTATCTATCCTACTATTCTCTCGATCACTTATTTCCTCTTACATATTTCTTTCACCTAATCATTACTATACTAAAATAATATAATGCATCATCATCACTCAAAAGTATTTATTTGACACGATAAAATCCATTCACCTTAACCACATCCAACACAATAAAAAACATGAATTTGGATCTGGTGATGTACAACACTGTGTTGTGCCATAAAGTAGTACATGTTCATGGTACAAATTTTAATTGCTCAACATGATGTTGTACTGCGCTAGATCAAACTACACCATATATATACACTAGTTTAATATCCGCGTATTACACGGTTCTTTAATTAAAAAATATAATATTCATAACATATAATATATTTAATAATAATGTTAGGAATTAAAACAAGCAATTATAGGAGAAAATAATGGAAAAACGAATTAAGGAACAAACAATTTGGTTACCCAGTTTGTCAGGAATGACTACGTCTGGGGGCACTACCAAGCCAGGAGAGATCTACTATATCGTATAAGATAGTGCAAGTAGTGCAAGATACAATGGGGGAGTCAGGGGGTATTTATACAGAAAACCTAGATTTGGCCCATCCTGGCCGAAACCCTAAAAGATGAAACTGGGCCTCAGCGTACAGGCCTCGAAACCGCTAGACCTCAGCCCTTGGTCGAGCGGTTCTGCTCGATCACATACATTGATCGAGCGCCCTCATGGCGCCGATGGATAGGGCGCCGACCGAGCACACACCGCCGACCTCGAAGGCCGGTCGAGCGCCTCCTGCGCCCTACATCCCGTTTCACTCAGGCTCCATAACCCAACAATCTCCCACCTGGAGACTGCACCTGGAGACTGAAACTGGAGCGGAAGTGCACGACCTCAACTAGGTCGAATGTCTTGTCCTCCCTGGACTCATTCCGAACGTCTTGTCCTCCCTGGACTCATTCCGAACGTCTTGTCCTCCCTGAACTCATTCCGCAACTCAGACTCCAACAATCCCAACAATCTCCCACCGAGACCGACTCAACCAGAAACTTCGTCTTCCCAATCTCTCATCCAGCAAAAACCACACACTTCGAAAGCAATGTCCCTCAACGTTCGACTTCGAATCCACACTTGATCCAAGCAACGTCCCACAACATCCTTCTCGAACCTGCATCAGTGCGGCCCACAAGACCGCAACCTGGACCCTCATGTCCATTCGATCCAAGCAATGCCCTCAACGTTTTTGATTCACACCAGAACCAAACAACGTCCCACAACATTCCTTTGAATCATTCGGCCACCGATTCCTTCACGATCTCAGGCACGTGTCTAACGCCCATCTTGATCTTGCATGAACCTGATACAACGATCTCAGGCACGTGTCTAACGCCCATCTTGATCTTGCATCCAACCACCTACTCCAAGCAACGCCCCATACTCCGCAAAATCGCTTTACGAACCCGCCGACACAGGGCTTTGGTCGAAGCGGTTTTGCTTTCGACCAACCACTTGCTCGAAGCGCGCGTGTGCATTCTCGACGTTCGATTGGTTGTGCGGCCGCCGCATACCGAAAAACAAATCCGAAATCCGTTCCATCAAGCTTCTCAGCAGACGATTTCCCTTCAGCCATCATAATTGCTCTCCACAGATCCCTTTAACCCGATGCTCTGATACCAGTTGTTAGGAATTAAAGCAAGCAATTATAGGAGAAAATAATGGAAACAACGAATTAAGGAACAAACAATTTGGTTACTTTCGGTTAAATCGAGAATGACTACGTGCAGGGGGCACTACCAAGCCGGGAGAGATCTACTATATCGTATAAGATAAAGGCAAGTAAGTCAAGATACAATGGGGAGTCGGGGGGTATTTATACGAAAAACCTAGATTTGGTCCATCCCGCCGAAACCCTAAAAGATGAAACCTCCTCACAGATAAATCGAACCGCCGACCTCGGTCGAAGGGTTCGCTGGATCACATACATTGATCGAGCCCTCATGGCGCTGATAGGGGGACGACCGAGCACACCGCCGACCTCTCGGCCGTCGGCGCCCTCGCGCCTCGCATCCTGGTTTTTTTCGAGGCTCCATCCATAATTATTGTCAGAATGACTACGCGGGGGGCCTACAAGCGGAGAGATCTACTATATGCAACATAAAGATAGTCGCGAAGTAAAGGCGAGATTAGAGTCGATTTATACATAAAACTAGATTTGGCCCATCACTTTCGAACCTAAAAGATTTAAACGGGCCTCGGATCAAGGCCTCGAACATTTCGACCTCGATACTTGATCGAGCGGTTCACTCGAGCTCATACATTGATCGAAATCTGTCAGAATAGGGCGTTCGTGCGAGCACCTTTCGACCTCGGCGGCGGTGGCGCCTCTCTTTCCCCCGCTTTCCACTTTCCGTATAACCCAATAATCTCCCACCCGAGATCCCGAACACGAGATCCGACACTGGAGCGGAAGTGCACGACCTCAACTAGGTCGAACGTCTTGTCCTCCCTGGACTCATTCCGAACGTCTTGTCCTCCCTGGACTCATTCCGCAACTCAGACTCCAACAATCCCAACAAATAAAAATATAATTATGTGCATAAATGTATTAAATATGAATTAATAATTATTTAGGGTGTATATTAGTATATACTTGTTTAAACAGTTATTGGAATAAAATTATTATATCAAATTCTATCTATTTTGCAATTGATTTACGAATTCCTAATTTAAATTTGAGAGAAAAATTTGCTTGAAAAATTAGTTCGGTAGTTTAAGTGTAATAAAATAATAGTTTGTATAGTTTAATGCAACAAAAAATTGTTAGGTGTTTTAGGTACAATTTCAGTGATAATTTAGTGGGTTTAATGCAATTAGATATAAATATGATGTAAGAGGTGCAAAGTTCAAACTTTAGATATTGAGAATTTTTTTAATTAAACCACTGTCATTAAAATGTCACATGAATACCACAAATTAACTACAAACCAATTGAAAAATGACACATCAATTCAATAAAATGTGATAATCCATCCAAATTAACCTCAAGATGACACATCATCCAAATTAACCATAAGAAGACACATCATCAAAGTGAACTCTCTATTAGTAATATAGGAGATATTACATCAACATATGGAAAGATCATTAAGACAAAATATCAACACAAAAATAAAAAGACAAGATATCAACGAGTATGTATAAATGTATGGGATGGAAAGGCAATGTATTTTCAACCATTTGTTTTCTTCTTTAGAGCAGTACCATAGCAGCGTATTCTAAGAACCTTGTTCACCTGGTTCTTGTTTACTTTCAGAAGCATCGGAGCTCAATTCATCTTTACTTTCCAAAGCATCAGAGCTCGATTCATCTTTACTTTCGGAAGCACCAGTGCTCGATTCTTGTTTACTTTGAGAAGGTTCAGACTTATTTTCTCTGAATTTCAACCGTATTGGTCTTCCCAACAATTCCTACATGCATGAAGAGCATTGACACGTACCTTATGTAAAACAGTTTTACCGCAAAGCTGGTTTGCAACCATCACTTTATAGTAAAAAAATTAATACTTTTCTAATGAAACAACTAATACTGTATAACTATACACGCAAAATGCAAATCAGTTGCACGGTAAACTGGTTTATATAAGACTTTGTCTAATAATAAATTGCATATAGGAAGCTATTGTCTACACGTATTTTGTTTATATCACTATGTGGATATCTTTGATATTGCTTCATACCAAGCTTTATAATCAGCTAATTCTCAGCAATCTTAAATATGTAATATTTTCAACACAAATAATTTTAAAGAGCAGAAGAACAACATGAAATCTTCTAAATGATAAAAGTAAAATACAACTGTTAAAGCGTAATTGCAAACACAAAAGTCTTTCCATATGAATGGGGTCAAGAGGCAATTCACTGACTACTCTGATTATGATAAGGATAAGAACTGCTGTGCATATTCTTTTCAGCACACTAAAAAGAAAATTCAGTATTTTGACTTGCAATAAATCGACAGAACTTTTTCTTGTAAAAGCAAATGTGATCAATTGGAGTCGTAAGGTGATTTTTGTTTTGGGTTTTAAGTGACTCCAAAAAATCAGTTTTAAAAATCTAGGGAATTTTTAAATCCTGAAAAATAGTAAGGTGTGTGTTTGTTTTGAGTTTTTGAGTAGAAAGAATTTAACTTTATGTCAAATCAATGTGTAAGAGTGAATGATGTTGTATTATTAGTTGAATGTGATAGTAATGATTAGGCGGTTGTGTAATGTTAGGTTTTATAGGTTATTTGTCGGAGCGTAATATTGAGTTTATGTCAAACCAGATTTTGAAATCCCCAACTAGTACCAGTTTTAAATTTCAAAACCTAAATCCTAGCTTTTAGAACCCAAAACACATCACCTAAAGAATCAGTATAAGTTATGGAACAGAACATTACACTGATAAACTATTGAATTGTTGAGATGCTGCAAGTATTATTGAACAAAAGCATTAAAACAAATAAACAATATGAACTAATCACAAGAACAATGGTAAAATACCTTCCCATCTAATAAAGAAATTGCCGATTCGGCTTCCTCTTTTGTTGCAAAAGATACAAACCCATATCCAGCTGATCTCCCTCCTGAATTACCACCAAATATGACTCTAACTGAAACAGGATTGAAATCGGAGGAGAAGAATTCCCGCAGATTATTGGATCTCACTTTCCATGCAAGATTGGACACGTAAAGCTTATACCGCGTCTCTCCTGGGGCTAAGGTAGGGTCCACCGGTATAGTACGAGCAGGCTTCTTGAATCTCTTAGCAAACTGTACTCTGATAATCCGGCCAACTAATTCCTGCCCAAAATATTATTCAAAATAAGTTCATCAAGAAATAGGAGCCTTTCAAAGCAACTAGAAAAGAATATTATGAAGTGAAAGCTATAATAATGCATTAGTACTCTTTTGAGATAATTATAAAGTTGAACCCTTTCAAGTAAAATGGATGCTTTAGTACAAGTGGTTCCTTGAAGCATCATTGTGAAGTTACAAGATGATGAATACACCATATTGTCGATTCTACTAACCTAACATATGTTTTTGATGAGCTTTAGAACTCAAAGCACTTTTGTGATTCGATTGTTTCAATACACATTGCTACAATCTATAGTTAATCGATGAATAAAGTTCGGTAACTCTTCTTGACATCAAACTACCAAAGCAACAAGGTCTATCTATCATACCTTAAGATTCATCCAAGATTCACGCATCATCGAAATTTCATATTCAAATTTAATTTACTCAATGTCTTTATCAAGTATTAACCATCCAATCATAAGAAATGCAATAAATTGAAGCCAATTGCAATTTCAACTACTCAAGTATGTTTTATTCAAGATATGGAACTGGAGAATATCATGCAAAATACCATGATTAACAGTCTAGAAAAGAAACTAAAATTAAATATATTGATATTCAAGAGTTCAATAATCTCAAAAGAACTTACATAAGAGTCATATTTTTCGATTGCAAGCTGCGCTTCTTCCCCAGAAGCCATAGTTACAAATGCAAATCCTCTACTCTTCCCATTTTTCTGCTTTATAATCTTAAAGGATGGACACAAAAAGAGTAAGACCCCACAAGGAAAAAACGAAGGGAAAGTCTTGTATGCACCTGGTGCAACTCAAGTGCATTTAAAAAAAAATGCAGCCTGTTTTCAATGACACAGGTTGCATGTTTCAGTGTAAACAAGTTGCATATTCAAAAAATACACTTCAAAAACGGAATTAATCCATAACATAGAAATTATACAGCGAATCCAGTCGGAAATTTACAATCTTTATCTACCTCAACGTCTGTAACAGAACCACATTCACTAAACACTTTCTTGATATCAGCAACAGAGAAGGACCAAGGCAAATTGAGCACAAAAAGCTTTCTTCTGCTGTCGGGATTTCCAGAGTTTCCCACTTCATCTTCTTCTTCTTCTTCTACAGTGAGGCTCTCTACAGCTGAGTGCAATTGAAAGGTGGGTTTTTTGGTGGGAGGGAAATTGGAGGAGAACAGGGGGAGGTTATAAACAAGACTGAAATTGAGAGTTGGGGGTGAAGAGGAAATGCCAAATCTAAGTAAAGATGAGGGTTTGTTGAAGGAATGAAGAAGCCTGCAATTTGAGAACAAAATGGAGGATGCCGCCTCCAAAGCCATGGCTGTGACTCTGCTACACACTCCTTGGATGGAAGAGCATTGAACTAGAGCCAATATGAATTGATGATAATACTTTAAGGCCCCTAATTTGCACTTTGCCCCTTCCAAAATCCCCCTTTTGTAAGTTGCATCCTTTACCAAACACACGTACTTTTGTTGCCTCATCAACTTTGCTTATACTCCTATTGACTTAAAAATGGAACCGGGCTAGCCCCGGACTAACCGATCTGGGGGTAAAAAAACCCGATTTTAAACGAGACATCAAAAATATGAATCTAATCTAGTATATTTTAGGGATAAACAAAACAGCATGTTAGCCCGTGGCCTAATTAACATTTCTAAGTATAACCTGCGAATTAAGAGGGTTGGACATAAAATTAGGAATTGTTAGATTTTTTATGAGTTAAGATGTTATATAATTAAAAATATTTTTTTTAAAAATTATAAGTACACTAAATGAATCAAATTAAAAATTGTTTGAACCATTATTTTTATTAGGATTGATAAACAATCATGACCCTTATTAGGATTTATAAAAGTCTTTTAATTCACAGTTCATTCATCCCTTGTATTTTGACCTTTCTAATTAAATGTATTGTTTGCTCAATTTTACTCTCAGACTAATGGTCCTCAATAAACAACAAGTTTTGTTTATCGATTTTATCCTTTAATTTTATCAAATTGTAATACGATCTTCAATGAACCTTTTTATCTGAACAGTTTAGATACATATAAATTTAATTCAGTAAAAGCATTAACCTATAGGATAAAAGGTCAAATAAATTCTCGAATACGCTAGCTCGATTCAAAAGAATTCAGTTTATATCACCCTAGCAAATATTACTAATTGTTACCAATTGTCATATAGACGCAACAATTATGGATTACACAATACGAACTAACATGCATATGAGAATAAAATAACATAGGTGACCAATTTAAATTAATTACTAAAACATGCAAGAATTTAAAGCAGATGATATAAATAATCTGATAATACGATTGTCACAAACGATATCAAATTAACTAGTAGTCATCAAAACACAAGTTCAGAAATTCCCGGACTTGGAATAAAAGAACTTAGTCATCCATAGGCATAACAAAAACGCAGAATAATGAGTTCATAGTTTTTTTTTTTTGACAGGAATGAGTTCATAGTTCTAGAAAAGAAATTACTTAATAAACGGTAAAGATGATCTCTCACGTTGCTCTCTTGTCTCTCCTCGAAAATCCTAGAATTCTCTTCTTTTACGTGCGTACTGTCTCCTGTTGCTGAATACCTTGAAGAATGAGCCGTGGCCTTTTAATGTGTGCAATTTGGGCAGGAATTAATTAAAATCCCGTTGGCCCATCAAATTCAAGATTTCGGCCCACACTGCAATGAGTAAAATTCGGCCTAAACTTTATGACAGATCTTTGGGTCTTTCTCCAACACTTCCACTACTCCAAAAAGGTCCTAAAATCACTTAAAAATTCAAACAAAAGATCAAGTGGACTTTCAACTCATCAAAGTGCATAAAAGTGGAAAAATTACGCAAACAAATCACACTAGAATGCAAATAATCACACTCAAAGTAACTTAAATAACACACTATAATCCATTTATCAGTTCAAATAAAAAATTAAATAATATAAGATACCATAAATAATACATTGCACATAAATTAATAATTTTGAAATGACAAAAATTTGTGTGAACTCGAGTTCACAATGAACAATTTTTTTTTATTATCACTGTTATATATAAAAACTATCAGTGTTATGTACAAAAACTATCACAGTGATAGACCTTATTCACGGGAATGTTACTCTTTTGAAATAGAGTGATGAGAGAGGTGGAAGTTGATTCCAAATAAGTAGATAAGAGATTTGTATTTTACTATAAATTCACCGAAGTAAATTAGAGGTGATCATATTTTTTTAAAAACTGCATGAACATATCGCATCAAACTACACTGCATCGTTATTTGTAATTCTTCTAAAACATAATTATTTATAGGTACAAAATTTGGGAAATTACTACTCAGAGGTACAAATACTTTTTAACATTACTATTAAATACAAGGGATCTTCTATGGTCAGAAATAACTTAGCCCTTTCTGACGTTAGAGAATCCTTTAATATCGTTGTTGTGGGCATGTAGTGCGAGGTCGGGCCCGACCTAGAAAGAAGTAGAGGAGAACCGGATCAAGTTTTGCACGAGTATGACACCTCGCCGAAGAGATGGAAATAAAGGCACTCCAAGCACGAAAATGCGACCTGAATGCACCTCGCAGGTCGCGCACTAACACAAGTATGGAGCATTAATTGAGATGGGGCCCATGGCAGACGAGCAGCGCCAGGAGCCTTACCTAAGAATGACCTTAATCAGAGATGTGTCAGTAAAGAACGGTAATGATGAGTAGCTAGGAGTAGTTAAACAGCTAAATCCCTGCAAATCCGAATTCACCTCGGGCGACGTCCCAGCGAGGAGCGCGAGCTTTTGATCCCTCGAGCGACCTCCCAGCGACCTCCGACCTGAGTCACATCAATCATGTAGCATTTAATGTTTTGCAGAGCTATTTCCGACTACTTGTCCTTGTAAATCGGGAGAGTGAGCTCCACTCTCCCAAACCTTATAAATACGGGTCATTTATGACCAAGAAAGAAGGAGAATTAATACCTTACCAAACCTCTTACAAATTTATTGCTCAAACTCTTATTATCTCAAGCAATCATATAACTTAAATACAATCCACTTTACACATTTATTGTTTGTGTCACTAAGATCACTAAGCCACATCTTATCCCATAATCCTCATATTTTAGTGCACAACAATTGGCGCTAGAAGAAGGGTATCTTTAAGAAATATCGAGCTAAGTTCTTAGTGTTTTCTCATTGGAGTATTCCTCACGAATTTTTGATACAAACTCATCTCACATACCCAAATATCTCAAAAAATCACCCAACCATGTCAAGCAACTCTCATGACCAAGAGGAAAGCCTTTTCGGTTTCATGTCGCTCCGGCGGAGCAGGGGCTAGCGGCTCGGCCTTTAGCAACTGCAAGGCTGGAGGACCCACCATCGGGGTTACTCAAAAGCTTGAACAGATCCGCACCCCGAAAGAAATCGATGAAGCTATCGCGGAGTTACACCGAAGGCAGGCCGAAGTGCAGATCCCAGGTGGCGACCTACGCCATAACCTGAACCGGAAGGCCCAAAGCAAGGGCAAGGGCCAAAGGCACGAGGAATCCCGCCGCGAGGAGCCTCACCAGGAGAAATCTGACTGCCGGGGACCTCGCCGCGAGGAGCCTCGCCATGAGGGATCTCACCTCGAGGGAAGCCAAGAGGTCAACTCCCACAGAACCCAACATACTCCAATCTATCGACGTAACCCTAACGAGGGGCCAAATCCCATCCACAGGCATTTGTTCTCGGAGGGTTTCAATGAGGCCCACACCGAGGTCGCGGACCTCGGTGGGACCAACCCAGACCATCCCAGCGCGAACGAGCCGAGCCGGAGAGATCATTTTCAGGATCGGTGGCCCAAGGCGGATCCAAACAACGAGTGTCGGTGAAAGATCGGCTCGAACGAAGCCCTTCACCTCACAGGGTAGAAATAACCCCTTCACCTTGCAGACGTCATCAAACCCCATCACCCCGCCGACTTGAAAGAAATTCTCCACCTCGCCCCCACCACGGTGAGGTCGCAGGACAGAACTAGTCCCCACAAATGGCCGCCATCCTCTAGAATATTAGGGACCTCCAAGAACAATTAGCAAACAAGGGGGGAGCGCCTCTCACCACAAAAATTCCCGTTTTTACCATTATCACCCACGATCATGCTCGCTCCTGTCCAAATCAAGATCAATGTCAACTCCATCACCCAATACAACGGCAGCACCGACCCGATAAATCACGGTTGCAAATACACATCCTACATGAACTCCATGGGCGCGACTGATGCCACTCAATTTCGCCTTTTCCCTCACTCTAGGAGACCAAGCTTACCAATGGTTCAACTCCTTACCCCCGACGTCCATAGAATCTTTCCACCAGATGGCTCAATTGTTCCTCACTCACTTCGCCTCGCTGACCCCGCACAAGGGAACAAAGCAGTGTTTGGCAAACATCTATCAGTTCGAGGAGGAGTCGGACCGGGCATATATTGATCGAATAGACCAGCTCATTATGGAAGGCGAGCTATTGGGCGACGAAGCCAAGGTGTTGGGAATAGTGCATGGGTTGAAGAAGGGAACGAAACTCTGGAAAATGATGAACAAGGATTATCCATCGAGCTACGCCAATTTCCGATACCGGGCAGGGGTTATGATCACCAATGCCGAGATACTGACATCAAGATTGGGCGAGCAACGACCAAGCGAGGTGAAGGTCGAAGGCAAAAAGCCCGATCCAAAACTCGAGAAACCTTATAGGAGGCCCGGGACCACAAGCTACCGAGCCCCGGGAACTTTCAAGCCAATTGATAACCCTCTAGGGGTGAAACTCCTGGAAAAACTAACCATGAATGCAGCTCGGGTGTTCCAGGCGATCAGAGGCAAGCAACATATCCCACCACCCAAAGAGATGTACCAGGACCCTTCCAGACTCAACATGAGAAAATTTTGCGATTACCACAACTCTGTTGGACATGACACCGAACATTGTCGCGACCTGCAAAGGGAGCTCTGGAGATTGTACGAGTAAGGGAAGTTAGAGAACTTCGTCAAGCCAAGGCAGCAGCAAAACCAGCGACCAGCGCCACCGCCAGGGAACCAGCCCGACCAAGGAAAGCAAGGTCCGCAGATCCCAGCGGGAGCGGAGAACAGGGTCATCCACATGATCTGCCCTACTGGGGGGACCCTTGGTGGATTCCTCCCAGCGACCTCCCTGTCTAACCGACGCCAGAAGGCCGAGATATGAGCTCTCGACAATGCTGTGCTGAGTTGCCTTCCGATCAACACCATCGCCCCAAGTCAGAAGCAGCTCACTTTCACCGAGGAGGATAAAGATGGGGTGGTGTTTCCAAACTGGGACCCACTCGTGATCTCAGCCAGAATAATGGGGGCTCTAGTTCATCGCATCATGATCGATAATGGGGCTTTCTGCAACATCCTTTTCAAGAAGACTCTGGACCTGCTCGGCGATTTCCACTCCTACTTCGAGCCTTGTGAGGTCGGAATTCGAGGTTTCGGGAACCAGCCTGTTGAAGCCTATGGGATGATCCGCCTATCCGTCGAGATCACATCAACCTTGGACATTGAAGTGAATGTTGGGATTATACTGGAAAGTATGCTTTTACTTTGTATAATCGAAACTGAATTTCCAGACTTATTTACTGAAATAAATTGTTTATCACCGATGCTTTAAATATGATTGAATGTTGCATATATTTACTGCATAACTGTTCAATAAGTCGTACGTGTTACATTGTAGTTAATTTAGTGATACCAGATCACAGAAGATTAAATTAACAGTCCCTTGTAACTAAAAGTACGTTATTCACGACTTAGATGGAAATGAACAACCCATCGTGAAAGGTTGAAGTGTAAGGCTCATATTGGCTTGTCTTGACCAAGAGATTACACTAGTGCATGACTGATGCACTGAATAGGACCTACAGGAGGATAAATTCTTCAGAACTGAACAAGGAAGAATTAGACCTCAGTGGTTCGTTGTTTCTTAATCTTCGTTCCTTAAATAGGATCACGTGGGATTGGTAACTATTGCTTTGACTTATCATGGGTAGCAAATCAATGAGATTCAATACTTTTTATCTTGGGCAATATTATTAGTCACATGGGATTGCTAAGATTTAATACGAAGAATCGTGTGCAAGTATGCTTGTTTGATTTGCCCCATTGGGAGGTTCATAAGCTTTATCATACCAAATCTTGCAAGTGGAATTAGTTTCCGGTATGGATAATAATGTTGAACCGTTCCTTGACCAAGGATAAAAGATATTAATTAATGGAAAGCTATTTCAGTGGCTTGAATTAATTAATGGGCTAGATAATCTTAAACACGGAAAATAATGACCGGGAGCCATATTGACTGTAATATGGGTTAAGATGGATAGTGCAATATTAATTATGTAGTGGGATTAATTAATATTTATGGGCTTGAATTATATTGTGGCTCAATATTAGATATTCAAGGTCCATTAGAAGGTCCAATCTTAATTCTCCTAAAGGCCCCCTGGGTAGCCCAACATATAGTCCATTAACTGAAAAGGTGATTAAAATAAAATAAATATTGTTGCTTATTTTTCCATGTATATTTCGAATTTTATAGATAAAGTTGGGAGAAAGATTTTCTTTGAATTTTGTTATGGAATGAAGATATGTATTCTTGGAATACAAGATTATCTCATTAAATTCAAGAAATCTCCCACTTGGTTATTCATAGTGTGAATTTTGAATTTTTTGATAATTAAGGGAAAGAAAGATTTTCTTGATTTTCTTGAAAAGATATTATGGAAGATATGTATTTCTTGAAATACAAGAATATCTCATAAATTCAAGAAGATCCAAATCTTGGATTCTTGAACCATATTTTCGAAAATTATCCATAATTTGAGGAGGTGGGATTTTTGTGGAATATTTTAATTATGGGAAAAAAAATATAGGAGATATATTCAAGATTTCTTGGTGATCAAGAAAAGTCTTTTCCCACATTGTTTTTTCACTGAAAAAATCGACCACTCCTCACCTATAAATAGGGGATGATTCTTTCATTCCCAAGTACAATTCCATGTGCTGGAAAAATTAGCAAATCCACGAAAGTGGTGCAACAAAGTTTATTTTTCCTTTTGTTAATTGTTCGCGAGTATCCTTCCACCGGATTGTCGAGCAAGGGCTAAGGGAATACTTGGGAAGTCCTTTTGGTTAGTCCGTCCAACCGAATTCACTGCCATCCCGAGAGGTACGTTCACGTAAACCCGTAGATTCCACATGCGTAGGTTTTACGTGGCTTATTATATGCATGATATGTTGTTGCAATTATTATTTGAATTAATATAGGATTAATTCATGCTAGTAATAATTAAAGAATTAAATTTGTATTTAAATATTCACCCCGAATAGATCTGTGCAACCTATTCCCCAACAACTGGTATCAGAGCCACGGTTTCGGGCTCTGAATTTTTTAAATTGTAATTTAATTCGTGGACGTTAAATTTGAAATTGGATAGTAGAACTGTTAGATCTGTTTTGCAGGTATCCAATTGTCATGGATTTTAATGTGTTTATTTATGCATGCATATAAATTGTGGTTTTAATTCGATTCGTTCGGATTTGTTTTGCCTCGTGAGAAAATCCACGAGTAGACTAGGATTTGTTTGATTTGATCAATGTAATAGACTAGTCTAGATCTAGGTTTTTTTTTTTTTTGTAAATAAATTGTAACCGGATCGGGAACGAAGAGACGAAGAATTAAAGGACAAAATCCGTGACCCATTCGGGCGGGCGGCGCGGCGCTACCGGCACGACGGGCGCGTTAGGCAAGGCTGGCCGGGCCGAAAGCGCTGTAGGAGAGCCAACCACGCGACGGGCGGGCTCAAAGACGCTGCATCGCGGCGCCAAGATCGGGCCTGGCGGGAGGGCGGGCGCTGACGCTGGCGCCGCAGCAGGACTCGAGGTTACCGAGGTCGAGGGCGAGGCGGAGGCGGTGAGGCTACGTCTTGTGGTCTGTGCCAATGCACGCTGGCCGCTTCGATAAATGACGGGTCTTTGAGGCATGTCGAGGCATCGGCGGGGCGCTGACCCGCCGGGCGGTCTTAGAGGTCGGGTCTAGGCCAAGCCGTTGGATCTTGGCGCGTATCCCTATTTCGAAGCGAAATGCTTACGTGGCATTTCGAGACGAAGTATTTTTCGAGACGATCTAGTGGGAGAAATTCGAGACGTGTTTCTTCAAGATCAAGCCAAGAAAAATCAAACCATGACAATTGGATAATTTGTGCCCAATATGTTTATTTTTTTGTGTTTTGCTTGATTAAATTTGTGCTATCTTGTGCTTTATTTAATTTGTTTAAATGTGTTTGCATGAGAGTTGCCCAAATGGAAAAATCTCACCTTCAAAATTACTAAGTATGTTTAAATAATTAATTGACAATTTTATTCCGGATAATAAAATTGAATTAATTTTGACCTCCATAATTTATTCATTTGTGAATTCTTTTGGAGAAATTCCCCCCACTGGACGGTCAAAAGACAACTTTCACATGAATGAATTCCAAACGGATGATTGTGGGTTATTACTAGTGGCGACGATGACCCTCCCCTCGAGGCTCGATCAAAGCGAAATAGTAATCATGTATTTAATCATGGTTATTACTTAGGTATAAAATTGATATGCATATACTTCCCCGAAGTCCCTGTCAATTTTATATTGGTCAAGTGGAGCCAACTATTAATCTGGATATTAAAGGTTTGTAATTGTTCTTGTTTGTAACCTGCTTGAATGTGTTTAAATAATGACCCACCCCACGTGGCTTATTTAAACTGTTTTGAGATGTTGGCTGATGCATGTTCATATTTTTTTTTGAGATTTTAAATATGATGCATGTGATCGAATCTTGTGATATACTTGTGCTATTGCATATAGTTGTTTATTTCAGTTCAGCATGTCGTTACCTTTTAATCCACTATTATTATACTTAAAGTCAATACAATGGAAACTATATTGATTGGAAACAAAAAATTATAATTGTCCTAACTGCACAAAAGCACAAGTGGATTCTTGACACACCAAAATTAGATGAGCCAACTGACGAGTCAAAACATGCGGGACTCGTCAGATCACCTTGCGAGAGATGTCATCGCTGAAAATGGTGGAGGGCAAACCCGTAAGGGATTACGTCCTCAAAATAGATGGCCCATCTTAACAAACTTGAGATTCTGAGTGCAGATTATGATCTGGAGACTCAGATGAATTTGGTACTTCACTCTCTGCCCAAAAAGTTTTTGAGCATTTTGGCCTTGCTAGCTAATTTGTTGCAAGCTTTTGGTCTCGACAGAAATGTTAATAAGGCACCAAACTCAAGCTTTGATGGCAAGTGGTTCGTCTTCATCTTCTAGGCCAAAGGGAGGCAAGATAAAGAAGTGGACCAAAAGGCCATAAGCAATAAAACTCAATTGTTGCTAAGGACAATGGTAAGATGAGGAATGCTTGTTGTGTCAAGGAAAATCCAAAGAGGAAGTGCTTAAGATGCGGTAAGAGAGGACAATGGAGGTTTTGCCTGTTCCAACCCCAAAAGGGACGAAAAAAAGGTAATTCTCACGCACTAGTTGTTGAAACTTGTTTAGCGGCGTATACTTCTCATTCGTGGGTGGTTGATACGAGATCCACTAATCATGTTGGCTTCACGGGTTCTAATTGATCCGGCAACTTAGTGGGAGTGAGATCCTCATCACGCTGGGCAACGTTACGAAAGTAGAAGACATTGCAATGCTACGTAAGTGGCAGATATTGCAATGCTACGATAGTAACGATTATTGCAATACTACGCAAGTAGCAGACATTGCAATGCTACATGAGTAGCAGTTAAAGCAGTGGGAGAAGTGCAGCTATCTTTTGAAGATAAAGTTTTTTTGAGATTATCTTTATGTTCCCAGTTTTAGAAAGAATTCACTTTCAGTTTCTAAAATTCGATTAAAGGACACTAAGTTTCTTCTAATAAGAATGACATCATTTTTGAAATGATGAGTGTATCTGTTACGGGACATTGATGGAAAATCTCTATACAATTAACTGTGCACACCACTCATGAATTGCATCCTATAACACATCAACTATTTCCGACAAAAGAAAGCGTGAACGAAATACTTCTTTGGCATCTAAGATTAGGTCATATAAATCCAAATAGGATCCAAAGGTTGGTGAAAGATGGTTCACTGGAGCGTTTCCAAGTTGAACAAATTCCAACCTGCGAATCATGTTTGGAGGGTAAAATGACCAAGAGGGCATTTTGGAGCCAAGGGGAATAGGGCCAAAGAAGTGTTAGAGATCGTTCACACAGATGTACGTAGTCCAATGTCAACCAAAGCAAGAGGAGGTTATGAGTATTTTTATTGATGATTACTCAAGGTACTGTCACATTTTCCTTATAAAGCATAAATCTGAGACTTTTTAGAAATTCTAAGAATTTAAGGTTCAAACAGAGAATCATAGGGAAAAACGTATCAAGTCTCTACGATCTGATCGTAGAGGTGAATACCTCAGCAATAAGTTTTTGAACTACATATCTGATGAAGGGATTGTATCCCAGCTCACTGCACCCTGAACCCCTCAACAAAATGGGGTTGCAGAGCGAAGAAACAGAATTCTTTTGGAAATGGTTAGATCAATGATGAGTTATGTGGATCTTCCCAAGTCGTTCTGGGGTCATGCCTTGGAAACAACAGCTTACATTCTGAACTTGGTGCTATCCAAATCTATTCCCGAAACTCCCAAAGAATTGTGGACCGGGCGCAAGCCTAGTATGATACACATGAGAATTTGGGGTCCTCCACGTGTTGGACAAGGAAGCGGTAAATTGGATCCTCGATCGAAATTAAGGTCTTGTTTGTAGGATACCCCAAAGGAACAAAAAGGGTGTATGTTCTATGGTCCCAAAGATCAAAAGGTGGTCATCAAGACCCACTTTAGATTTTTTGGAAGAAGACTATATGAACCAAAGAAAACCCGTATGAGATTACCTTAAATGAGCTTAGAGGGCAAACCTCAGTGCCAACTGTACTAGATGATATACCAAACGATACGTTTTCACAACCGGAGCCTCGTCATAGTGGGAGGGGTTGTTAGACAGCTCGAGAGATTCATGGGAATAGGAGAGTCCTCGGACTTGATTCCCGGACAAGTCGAATCAGACCCATGGACATATGACGAGGCACTCCAAGATAAGGATGCAGATTCTTGGCAAACAACAATGAAAGCTGAAATGGGGTCTATGTTTCATAATAGAGTGTGGGAGCTAGTCGAACCACTTAATGGGGTCAAACCCATTGGATGCAAGTGGGTATATAAGAGGAAAAGAGGACCGGTTGGGAAGGTTGAAACCTTTAAAGCAAGACTAGTGGCGAAAGGTTATGTTGGGAGATGAATTTAATAAAAATATGATTTTGATTAGATCCCAAAACCCCTGAGTATGACATGTTCAGAATAATCTTGATAGTTGAGTCAGGATTCAGTTTTAGAGTATTCAGGATGTTATCTACAAAAATGTATAGTCGCAGACATAGATCGTGATAGATCTCAAGATTCTCAAGAACTCAAGATGTCTCTCAAGAAACCGGTTTCAAAGATGTAACTAAAGTTTCAAGACTCAAGAAGAAATCGAGAAAATCAAGACTCAAAGGAGAAACCGAGAAATCGAGAAACCGAGAAACCAAGACATGAAGACTCAAGATATCACCAAGATATATAAAGACTCGTAGACTCGTAAGACTCAAGACACGTACATCAAGATCAAGATCAAGATCAAGAATATCAAGGCGATGAATTATCAAGACTCAAGAAATGTATTGAATGCTCAAGATAAAAACTCAATGTTCCGAGGCACTGAGAATATCTATCGGAAGGATGCAATACTGAGAAGATCGCGATTCCTTAGAAAATTAGATATTGCCCAAGACATTCAAATGCAGACAAAAGGAACTAAATCAGAGTGTTGTTAAGGTTATATCAACTCAGAGATTGTAACCAAAAGAGTTGTTGCGTTGTCTACCTTTAACTGGAGACAAAAGTCAAAAAGAGGAAGACAAAGATCATCTTCATACCGACAATCGACAAAGGATGTGTCACCGAAAAAGATGTCAAGTACTAAATTCCAGATCAAAAAAAGTGAAGACCGGCTACATGAAAGGTTATTGCCTAAAACGTGTTAGGGAGTGTCAAACCCTAAATATAGCCGTTTCTCACACACCATAAGAGGAAACTCTCGGAGCTATCTCTCCAACGGATAGTTTTCAAGAGTGACATTGGTGTATGCCTATAAATACTTGTGACCTTCTACATTGAAAGGTTACGGGAAATTTGTAAGCAACTCAAGAGCTCAAACTTATTATCGCAAAATTGAAGCACTCGAAAAACCCAAAATTTCCCAAGTGCTTTATATTGAAGAGAGCTCATTAAACTAAGCCTAGCTTGATAAGATATATCCAAAAGCTTAGTCGAGATATCCTAGCCTTTGCTTTGTACTTCATTGTAAAGGATATCTCATTCTAGTTGGAAACCAACCAAGAAACCCCAAACCCTTTAGAAGGTAGTTTGAGTGTGATTGTTGATGAGATTGGAGTTGTAAAGAGTGAGTAAACTACAGAGGTAGTCAGAAAGCTCTAGAGAAGAAGTTAGTAAGCTACTTGTGGTAGTCTGAAAGCTTGTGTGAGTTGAGTAAGTAAACTACAGAGGTAGTCAGAAAGCTCAAGGTCGGGTTGAGTAAGTAAACTACAGAGGTAGTCAGAAAACTCAGGGTCGAGTTGAGTAAGTAAACTACAGAGGTAGTCAGAAAGCTCAAGGAAGTGATTAGTGAATTTCTCTGAAGAGATCAGGGAGAGTGGACGTAGGAGCTTGAGTCTCTGAACCACAATAATCTGCTGTGTTCTTTGCTTTCTATTTTGCTTGATTTATCTGTTGCATTACTTTGTCTTGAAAGCATTTTTTCACTGATATTTCAGTTGGAATCAATCCACTGAAAGTTGCATATAAATTGAATCACAGCCTAATCACTATTCCATTAAAGGAAGGTTTTCAGCAAAAGCTTAAAACGAGTATAAACTAAGGGCCAACCATTCCGCACATCTGAGTAGCTAGAACAGATAGTTACCAAACTGAACTTACTCTTCTGAGGGTTCAGTAAGTTAGTTATCTGTTCCAAGCAACTCAGGATCTCTGAAAACTCAGGACTCAGTTGGGATTATCTGAGGTATCTGAAAGCAGCTCAGGATCACTGTCTCAGATGACTCAGAGCTATTTGTGCTTCTCAGGACCAAATCATCAGGACAACGACCCAAGTGACCTCGATGAAAAAAAGTTTTTAAAACACCGAACACGTGTATTCCCCCATGCACGTAAAGACTCGCTTGCACCGGACCAACAAGTGGTATCGGAAAGCGGTGGTTCAACTTGACCACCTGCTTTGTTAACCAAAGTTTTATTTTCTAAAAATACTTGTGGTCTATCTGAACTGATCTTATTTGCTGAATTCTTAAAAGACTTAGATAAAATGTCTTCTAAGAAACTTCCCATGTTCTCAGTGGAGAACTATGATTTATGGAGATCGAGAATGCAGGCACACGATTCTAAACATGAACGAATGTGGAGAGTGGTCTCTGAAGGGCCATTCCAATTTCATCGTGGTGAATCCCAGGAGGAATGTAAGATGAGAGAAACGATCCTAGAATAAAATTTCCTAAGTCTGATGACCAACTGACTCCTGAGGAGAGGAAGTTAGTCAATCTAGACTATATTCCTAAAGACACACTATACAAAGATTATTGATGATGGTGTGATGAGAATGATCTCTCAACGCAATATTTACAAAAAAGAAATTTTGGATACACTAGTCAGAATGTGCCAAGGCACATATCATATCAAGGAAAACAAACTTTCGGTTGCAATTGGAAAGTTTGATAGTTTTGAAATGGATGAAGGTGAATTTATAGACAAATTGGAAGTCGATTCACTAAGATTATGAATGATCTAAATGCACTTGGTAAGAAATATCCACAGAGAGAAGTTGCATTGAAAATTCTTAGAGGTCTTTCTAAGAAATGGGATATACATGCAAAGGTGATTGAAAACACCAAAAACATTAATTCAATGCCATATCAACAAGTCTTCTCCGAAATTTGAAGGCCTATGAGTTCGTAATTGATAAGAAATCTAAAAAGGTCGACAAAGAAAGATGATTCATCATCTAGTAAGAATGTGGCTTTTAAGGCCAAGGATAAAACCCAGTAAAACTAGAGAGTTCGAGAACTCCTTGCTAAAAATCGGGATGAGCTTGAGGATAAGCTAAGACCGATGGCAAGGAGGTTTGAAAGACTTAATAGTCGATATGGAAAATACAAAAACTATTACAGAATCACAGTGTACGGAAGAAACCCGAGGATAGATCAACCGAGAAGAAGAAGGACTCCGAAAAGTTCGAGGGATCTTCATCCAAAAGGAAGGACTCCAAGTCCAAAGAAGAAAGTGATCGATGATGATGCCAACAGATGCTATAATTGCCAAAAAGAAAGGTCACTTCCAAAGATGATTGTCCGGATCCGAAAAGTGCTAAGGAGAGAAGAGAAAGGCAAGCTAAAAAGAGACAAGAAGTTCTCTAGCAAAAAGGCCATGGTTGCAGAAGAAGAACATTCTGAGGAGGGATCTAGCTCTTCAGATGAAATATTCTCAGACAGTGAAAGTGATGACATATGTCTGATGGCCATTGAGGAGGTAAACTCTTCTTTCTCTGTTGTTGCTCCCACACTAGCACAAGAGTTGTCAAGTTCAACTGTAAACAGTCATTTTGACCTGATGAATTCTTTTGAGAGTCTAATGAAGGACTATGCTGTTTTACAAGAACTGCTAAATGAAACTCAAGAGCAGAATAAAGAACTGAAGGCTGAAAATATAAAATGGAAAGACTCTAGCAATACTGAAATCACTTCTCAATTAATGGGAGCTACTGATGAACTGGATGTTACAAAGTACAACTCTCGAGAAAAGAAAGTTGATAGTGACCCTAACTGAAAAGCTAGAGAAATCCACTGAAGAGATTCAGCTGATCAGAACTAAATTCAATGACCTCTCTGAGAAGCATGAAACTCTACAGAACTATGAGGATAGTGCACAGAAGAAGCTAACTATATTGAATACTGCATCTAAAGTAATAGATGAAATTCAGAGTTACCAGAGATCTGCCACTATAAAATCTGGATTGGGATACATTCCAGGGGGAACCTCACAAGGTCATCTGAATGCTACATCAAGTAGCAAGAAGACAATCTTTGTAAAACCAGTGGCACCTACACTTCAAACTGAAGAAATGCCCAAGGTTGTAGACAAGGGAAAATGACCTATGATTCCAGTAAAACTGAATGATCAGGTAGGAAAACCCAAACCTAAGGAGAAGGCTAGAAAACCTGAGCACTCAGTTGGAAAATTTCAGGCAAGTACTTCAAAGCCTCAGGCTAAGAATGCAAACCCGAAAGGATGTACACTGAACCATCAGAGGAATCTTCAAAGAGAAACACTCAAAGAGACATTCTCAATCGAAGAGACCAAGTCCTCGATATCTTGAAAGACCCAAATTTCAAGACAGCAACCTGAACCCCACTTGCCTAAGGGTAAAGGTTACCCAACTCGAAATCAACAAAGATTCGCACCAAATTGCACAAAAGCTAAAGTAAATGAACAAAAGGCTGAACCAAAGAAAAATTCAAAAGCCCATGTTCATGCTAAGGCTAGCACTCATACACGCGAAACCGCTAAGGCACCCGTGAGTAGTAAATGTGTATGTAGATGTTTATGGAAGACAGATCGCCCACTCTAAAGTGATTAGAGTTGTCGAGCAGATTTGGATTCCGAAAGGTACAAAAATAACCTTGTAGGACCCTACACAAATTGGGTACCTAAAAATTGATCTGCTTTTTCGGAGGAAAACAAGGGCACTTGGTGATTGAAGATCACATAGACCGATGAGTAGAGATGAAAAATCCTCGATGTATGGTATCTTGACAAAGGATGCTCAAGACATATGACAGATTCAAGAAGATACTCAATGACTATGTTGAACAAAGAGGCCCTCGGATCACTTTTTGGAGATAACTCCAAGGACGGATCGAATGATATGGAACTTTGGAAATCGACTCGCCCATATCCATGGTTTTTCACATGTATCCGATTGAAGCATAACTTGCTTTCAATAAGCCAATTCTGTGATAAGGGTTTTAATGTTGAGTTCTCTAAGAACTTATGTTATGTGAAAGATGATATCTCACGAAAGTATTACCGACCGGTACTAGAAAAGGAAATGTGTATCTTGGTTGATTGGAGTTCAACTCCTAAAGATACATGTTTGGTTGTTAAAAGTTCCACAGATACCAAATTGGTTATGGCATAAAAGAATGAATCACCCGAATTTCAAAACCCCTGAATAAGCTTGCAAGATTAGCTCTTGTGAGAGGGTTGCCTAATGAAGTGTTCAGTAAGGAACATATTTGTGATGCGTGCCAAAAAGAAAAACAAATTAGAGCATCATTTAAAAGCAAAGTAGATGTTTCTACTGAAAGAATACTTCAGTTGTTGCATATGGATCTTTTTGGTCCTATAACACCAGTGAGCACCAATGGCAGGAAATACACACTAGTAGTAGTTGATGACTACTCAAGATATATACTTGGGTCATATTCTTACTCAAGAAGAAAGAGACTCGAATAAAGTCGCGAGATTCATCGAAAAGGCTCAAGATGAGAAAAAATCTGAGTGTGGTCAAAATTAGATCCGAAAGGAACCGAATTTATAAATCATATTATATCGATTATTGTGCAAAGAAATGGAATTTCTCATGAAACATCACCGCAAGGACCCTCAACAAAATGGTGTTCTTGAAAAGAAGGAACATGACTCGAAAGAAGTCAAGAAGGACAATGATAAATTTAGTCGATATTCCTAAAAGATTTTGGGTCAAGTCGCAACACCGCATGTTATTCTCGTAACGCATCCATGCTTGACCAAGAGTCAAGGCAAAACACCTTATGAGCTTTGGAATGAAAGGAAGCCTCTTGTTTTTTTTCTTTTCGTGTGTTTGGTTGCAAGTGTTTCATACACAATAATGGTAAAGATCGATTGAAAACATTTGATAGCAAAGCTGATGAAGGAATATTCTTAGGGTATTCTGAAATTAGTAAAGCTTTTAGAGTTTACAACTGTAGGACTCTTATTGTGGAGGAAACCTCATGTTGTTTTTGATGAATCTACTTGTGTTCAAAAGAAACAGGAACATGATGCGTAAGAACCCACCAAGAGGATCACCGATTAAGCCCGAAAAAGAATGACAAATCATCCAATCGAACTCGAAAAGAAGAAGTCACCACATTCTATGATTGGAGTGACTCGGACTCGAGATAAAGAAGTTCGTGATGGAACTCGGATGGTGAGACTCAGAAAGCCAACACACCAAAGGTGACCAATCAAATGCAGACACCCGCCTCGGACTCGGTATGTGATGCCAATGAAGATGTGGTCACAGCTGAGGCAAATTATGAATCTATCAACCAAAGGGGAACAAATGTCTCTGACAATGTTCTGAATAGAATTTCCCCTGAGGAAGATGATTCACTTTCTCCTTTTCTGTTGTTCCCTGAGTTTACTGAATTAACTGAACCTAACATTTTAAATGTTGAGGATACTGTTGAAGGGGGAACATCTAGAAGAAGATGGTTAGATAGTCATCCTACAAGTCAGATTGTGGGTGATCTAACTGAAGGTGTCAAAACAAGAAGGTTCCATGGTGAGAGTGCACTATTCTGCTGCTTCCTATCAGAGAAAGAGCCTACTGAGATTGGTGAAGCTCTACAAGATTCTCATTGGATTACTGCTATGCAAGATGAGCTAAATCAATTCTCAAGGAATGAAGTATGGGAGCTAGTAGATAGACCTGAAAGGCACAATGCCATTGGAACCAAGTGGGTATTTAAGAATAACAGAGATGAAAACAACAACATTGTAAGAAACAAGGCAAGACTAGTTGCACAAGGTTATTCCCAAGAAGAAGGCTTGGATTATGATGAAACCTTTGCACCAGTTGCAAGACTAGAAGCCATCAGATTGTTTCTTGCATATGCTTTGCCACATGAAGTTCACATACTATCAAATGGATGTGAAAAGTGCATTTCGAATCGGTGTGCTTAAAGAAGAGGTTTATGTAGAACAACCTCCGGTTTCAAACAGAATGACCAAGTTTACGTGCTCGAAAAAAGCCTTGTATGGTCTTAAGCAAGCACCGAGCATGGTATGATACTCTTTCTCGGTTTCTTCTTGACCATGGTTTTGTCAAAGGAACTGCTGATAGAACTCGTTCGGGATAGAAGATGGGGAAGATATCTTCTTGGGTTCGGATATATGTTGATGACATCATTTTGGATCTCCAAACCATCAGCTGTGTGAAAAGTTTTCAACACTGATGAAAGGCAAGTTTGAGATGTCAATGATGGGAGAGATGAATTTCTTTCTAGGTCTTCAAGTGAAACAATCAAAAGAAGGAATCTTCATCAACCAGGCAAAGTACACCAGAGATCTGATTGCCAAGTATGGTGTATGAGACTGCAATGCGCTTAGAATTTCCATGAATACTAACTACAAGATGGATCCTAATTCTGAAGGCAAATCAGTGAGTCATACTGATTATAGAGGAATCATTGGATCATTGCTCTATCTCACAGCAAGTAGGCCGGATATAACATTTGATGTTGGGATATGTGCAAGATACCAAGCTAATCCTAAGGCTAGTCACATGGAGGCTGCCAAAATGATACTGAAGTATCTTAAGGGCACAATGAATAGAGGATTATGGTATCCAGCTGATGATAACCTTGAATTAACTGGTTACTCGATGTCGACATGGAGGTTGCAGGATTGACAGAAAGTCCACTACAGGAACTTGTCAATTTCTAGGAAGTAAGCTGATATCTTGGTTTTCGAAGAAACATACCTCAAGAGAGCAACCAAGATTATCGAAGTTAATACATGGTGCGCAGGAAGTCAAGTTGTGCTCGATTCTTTAGCTCGCACAACAATTAAGGGATTATAAAGTTGTAGCCAATGAAGTACCAATATTTTGTGACAATAATAGTGCCATTGCTATTTCACAAAATCCGTATTGCACACCGGATGCAAGCATGTGGATATCGACATCACTTCATCGAGATCATGTCGAGAAAAAAGGACATCGATGGAGAAAATTCATACCGATAAGCAGAGAGAGTCGATATCTTGACTAAACCTTTGGGTCAAATCAAGATTTCGTGAACTATCGATTGAATTAGGGATGTTGGATCCTGGTGTATAGATTAAAATCAAAAATTGAAGATTTTCGGATGCATGAAGTTTTCTCGATTTCTCTTGAGAAAAACTCGAAGTTAAAATTGAAATACCGAATCGAGTCTCGTGAAACTCAGATTCTTGAAGGTCAAGATCAAGAGATAATGAACCCATTCAAGATTCAAGATCATCTTGACATTTTATCAAGGTCAATACACAGTAAGACTGATAGAGGGAAATTAGTCTGAAGAAGTAATGACTCATGCGACTCATTTATTGCTTAAGTGAAACTCAGTAATCATTTGCAATAAATACAAAACACCTGAGGAATGTTTTTGGGCGGGATCTTTGAAATTCCTAAGAAGGTCAACATTCAGTAAATGCTCAGTTACATTTAATCACCAATGAAGTTAAAATGACGGCTTACTTTTCGGGGATCGACCTTTCGCATACCCGATTAATCATGGATTAATCTTAACCGTTGTTTTTCACCAAACCGGTACGACTTCCCATGATCTCGAGCTATTTAATCCTTTGAAAGTCATTCAAGCCAAATTTTATTGAAACCCTTCGTTCCCAAAACCCTCTGCAAATAAATCCCTTTTACCCAAAAAAACTTCATCGCTCAAAACCCTAAATCTTCAAATCTCAAATGGCTCCTACCATGTTCAAAAAATTAGTCGAGACAAATAAGCCATGGTATGAGTACGTGGTTTCTTTGGAGAGTACCACCAATGCCAAGCACGAGGAAGAGACGCTCCATTTAATCAGATTGGCAAAACTGACAAACCTCGTCGCGAATCAACTGGAGGCGGAGTACACCCGTGAGGTAATCGAGTTTGTTGCAAATATGGAAATCGATGAGGAAGATTGTATAGAATCTAAAATTTCTGTTTAGCATCTCGAACAATCGATGAAATTTGTGGATTTTGTTCGAGAGCTCTATATAGTCCCTAAGCATTTGAACGATGTATTTGAGTTGTGCGATATGGGAGATGATCCCTCATTATATATGTTGGGACGGGAGCAGGAGTATCTTGACAAGGTTGCTGAGAAACCTGTTAAGTTTGAGGCAACTCTGCACAAACGACATCTACAGCCGAAATACAGAGTGTTGATGGATATTGTGGGAAAGTGCATAATGAGTCGATCTGGAAGCTTCGAGCAGATCAGCACTCCCAAACTCTGACTGATGGCGGCGATTGAGGACTCACCCACCAAGGATTTCAACTGGTTGAAGTATCTGATCAAGGTGGTGAGCGAGCAAGCCAAGGTCATAAAAAGGGAGAAGGATGGGGCAATATCTATCAAAGGCAGAATCCTCCACGCCACCAAAATAACCTTTATTTTGGAGATGTGCCGAGAGGAGGAGGATATCTTCATCAAATCTACTCCATTCCCTAAGTCCAAATTAATGTTCAAGCCCATTGCTGCAAAGAGGACAATCAAGGGAAAGAAAGAGAAGAAAGTGGAATCACCAATTGCGGCTGCGGCTGAAGAAAGCCAACAAACCAGGGGGAAGGTTTTGTTGGATGCCAAGAAGGAGCAGGGTGAGAAATTGAAGAAGCAGAAAACCCTTGCTCCAAAGCGCAAACGGATGGTGGTTCTCACTGATGAAGATGAGGAAAGTGAGACTGAGGAGATTCAGCCTGAGAGCCAAACTGCTCAGAAATCGCCCTTACTTGTATTGGCTCAGGCTATCTCAAAGGCACAGGATCAAACTGAGGAGCAAGTCTTCTCTGAGGTTCTTGAGACATCACTCAGTTCTGATAAGTTTTCTCAGGAAATATTCCAAGGACCTCAAACCTCAGAGAAAGTACAGATTCCCTCTGAGGACATGCCGGCTCAGACCGCAGAAGATGCTCAGATTCCTGCTGAGGATGTGCCCACTCAGTTCTCAGAGCAAGCTGAAATTCCCACTGAGGAGGCGCCAGCTCAGACCTCAGAACCAAGTCAGATTCAAACTGAGGAGCTGCCTGCCCAAACCTCAGAGTTTGCTGAGCCTCAGGAGCCGATGAATTTTGATGAGCTCCTAAATGAGCTGTTAGACGATCTTTCAACAGAGTTTCCAACTGAACCTGAGAGCCCGATGCTCAAGAAAGGTGAAGCTGAAGAGACCGAATGACGAAGCAAGGGGGATCGGTTCATTCTTGACCGCTACCCTGAGCTGAGCTCATTCCCTGACCTCCAAGACATCTTCTTCAGATTGAGGTCAACGGTCTACATCCTCAACCAGACTCTTCCAGAGATGCTTAACATTGCTTCATTCAGAGGGGAAGACTGGTGAAACGAGGAGACAACTTTTCTCACTGAATTCTTAGGATTCAGAAAAACCAAGCTCAGGATGAAAATTTCTGATTTTGATGAGCTGGTGAAGAGGAAGGTTGCTGAGAGGAAAGTTACTGAAGTTGGTGCCCCGAGCTCCATTGACAAATCTCAGGATGGGGACCAACAAGGGGATGATGAGAGTCAATCTCAGAAGGAGAAAGACTCAACTGATGCTGATCAGGCTGCTGTCGAACATCCTCAGACTGAAGTTAGCCTGCAGACTGAGGCTCAGGTGGACACCCAAGTTCAGGGTGAATCCCAGACTCAAACTGAGTTTGAAGTCCCAGTTCAAACTGAAGCTCAGGTTCAAACTGAGACTCAGGATGAACAGCCAACTCAGGAGGTGCAGCCGATCAGATATACTCCTGAGATTGATCTCACCCCCGTGATGGAAAAGCTGGAGAAGGTTGAGCCAATCCTGACCAAAGTTGCTCAGATTGAAGAGGCATTGACCAACCAAACTCAGAAGATTGAGAACTTGAGTTCTTCTTCAGAACTGGTGCTGCTTCAGAGCTCTATGACAGAGAAGCTGACCTCCATGGAAGCAAAGCTAGAAGAGAAGATGGAGGGGGTCAAGGCTGAGCTTAATGCAGAGCTGAAGCAAAAGCATCAGGAGCAGACACAAATTCTTGAAGCAAAGTTGGTTGAGAGGAATGATATGCTAGTGAAGAACGCTGTTGAGGAAATGATCTCAATGCTCATGGCCAAGATGACAGATATGTTCAAGGATGCTCTCTCAAGCCAATTTGTTCATCTGTCTGAAGAATTCTCAGTGGTGAAGAACCACCTTAGGCGGCTCAAGGAGGAGCAAGATCAGATGGCAGGGGAGGTGCGGAGTGTCAGTAAAGAGCAATACCATATGGACACAACACTCTCCAGGCTTCTGCCAGAGTATGGTTCCAAGAAGGGGGAAAGACCTGGAGCTGATCTCAGGGAATTATTGGAACATACTCTGAAGGGCAAGGTTGTTAAAGATGCTGAAAAGAAGATAATTGCCGAAGCCATGAAAGAGATTGAAGCCACTGAGAAGCTGAAATTCAAGGAGGTGGAGAAGCCAGCTACACTCAGGTTTCAGAGGAAACAATGCAGGAAGTTGCTATGGAGAAACTGAGTGGTAGAGGAAGGATTGGTACAAGCCTAGCTGGTGCTGAAATGCCCATCAAGAGAAAGGCTATGGCGATGGAAGAGCCTGAGGGCAAAAGAGCAAAGGCTTCTAAGCCAGTTCAGAGGAAATTGATACTGGGTACTGAAGATTCTGAAGTCGAGCCAAAGAAGAAGGTCTTCAATACCAGAAGCACTCTGAAAACACTCCAGATTGAACAAGCAAAGAAAACTGCTGCTTCTGTTTCTGGTGTACCAGTAATCAGAAAGAAGGTTGAAGAAGAGAAGAAAAGAAGGAGTGGGTTCAAAAAGTTCACAAGCAAGAGGAGAGGGAACACTAAAGCACAGAAATGGCCGCACGTTGACAAATGGATGCCAGTCCATCTCAACGATGCGTGGGAAGAAATCAAGAGAACCTTCTGGTTCTACTATGATGTGCTCAGAGAATGGAGAGGGGAGAGCTCAGATCCAAATGAGGCTTTCATCGACTATCTCCTAACCTTCTATCCAAAATATCTTCTAGGATGGATAAATCTTGCGGATGAAGGAAAGGTGCAGATAACCGCCCCTGGTCCATACGTGTACCCTCCTCCCAGGCTGGAGAATGGCTCTGTGAATGACAAAGCCATTGCTCAAGAAATATCTCAGTACGCCATTCAGTTGGGTCTGACAGGAAATAATCTGGATATCATTAAAGAGAGAGATGCATTGAAAAGAAGATATTACGGAATGTTCAACCTTGAAGTCCTTGCTGATGAGGTAGAAGAGCCGAACTGAAGAGCCGAACTGAAGAGCCGAGCTGAAGAGCAGAAGAAGACAGAAGATGAAGACTCAGAAGATTCTTGTAATCCTTTATCTTTTTTTTGTCTTTTTGGTTTTGTTTGATAAGATTCATTGTAACTTGTAACAGTCTACCTATCATCAATGAAAACTTTTCATTTATGCTCAAAAGATAATATCTCATTATCTTATTTACATGTCTTTTAATTTTGATATGCCTGAATGATTGTCTCTGAGATTAATTGATTGAGAAATTAAGTATTTGGTGATGAATCCTTTGAGAGATTCATTACTGAAGAAATTGTTGTGAGAATCTCTGTATGGAAATTGTTGGGAGATTAATTGTTAAGAGACTCATTATTTATGGGGGAAATTGTTGAAAATAAAACCAATCTTGTAATAGGATAAACTGAAACCTGAGTATAGGTTAAAGTATGTTTGTAACAAGATAGGTTTTGGCATCATCAAAAAGGGGGAAATTGTTGGGAGATGAATTTAATAAAGATATGATTTTGATTAGATCCCAAAACCCCCGAGTATGACATGTTCGTAATAATCTTGATAGTTGAGTTAGATTTCGGTTTTAGAGTATTCGGATGTTATCTCGCAAAATGTATAGTCGTGAGATATAGATCGATAGATCTCAAGATTCAAGAACTCAAGATGTCTCAAGAAACCGGGTTTCAAAGATGTAACTAAAGTTTCAAGACTCCTGCAGAAGAAATCGAGAAATCAAGACTCAAAGAGAAATCGAGAAATCAAGACTCAAAGATGAAGACTCAAGATATCGGTCAAGATACATATAAAGACTCGAAGACTCGTAAGACTCAAGACACGTAAGATCAAGATCAAGATCAAGATCAAGGCACAAAGAATTATCAAGACTCGAGAATGTATCAATGCTCGAGATAAACCTGAATGTTCCGAGGCACTGAGAATATCTATCTGAAGGATGCAATACTGAGAAGATCGCGATTTCTTAGAAAATTAGATATTGCCCAAGACATTCAAATGCGGACAAAAGGAACTAAATCAGAGTGTTGTTAAGGTTATATCAACTCAGAGATTGTAACCAAAAGAGCCGTTGCGTTGTCTACCTTTAACTGGAGACAAAAGTCAAAAAGAGGAAGACAACACTGTACCATACTGACACTGACAGTGACAGGTCGCTGAAAAAGATGTAAGAAGTACTAAATTCCAGACTGCAAAAAGTGAAGACCGGCTACATGAAAGGCTATTGCCTAAAACGTGTTAGGGAGTGTCAAACCCTAAATATAGCCATTTCTCACACACCATAAGAGGAAACTCTCGGAGCTATCTCTCCAACGGATAGTTTTCAAGAGTGACATTGGTGTATGCCTATAAATACTTGTGACCTTCTACATTGAAAGGTTACGGGAAATTTGTAAGCAACTCAAGAGCTCAAACTTATTATCGCAAAATTGAAGCACTCAAAAAACCCAGCCAAGTGCTTTATATTGAAGAGAGCTCATTAAACTAAGCCTAGCTTGATAAGATATATCCAAAAGCTTAGTCGAGATATCCTAGCCTTTGCTTTGTACTTCATTGTAAAGGATATCTCATTCTAGTTGGAAACCAACCAAGAAACCCCAAACCCTTTAGAAGGTAGTTTGAGTGTGATTGTTGGTGAGATTGGAGTTGTAAAGAGTGAGTAAACTACAGAGGTAGTTAGAAAGCTCTAGAGAAGAAGTTAGTAAGCTACTTGTGGTAGTCTGAAAGCTTGTGTGAGTTGAGTAAGTAAACTACAGAGGTAGTCAGAAAGCTCAAGGTCGGGTTGAGTAAGTAAACTACAGAGGTAGTTAGAAAACTCAGGGCCGAGTTGAGTAAGTAAACTACAGAGGTATTCAGAAAGCTCAAGGAAGTGATTAGTGAATTTCTCTAAAGAGATCAGGGAGAGTGGACGTAGGAGCTTGAGTCTCTGAACCACTATAATCTGTTGTGTTCTTTGCTTTCTGTTTTGCTTGATTTATCTGTTGCATTACTTTGTCTTGAAAGCATATTTTCACTGATATTTCAGTTGGAATCAATCCACTGAAAGTTGCATATAAATTGAATCACAGCCTAATCACTATTCCATTAAAGGAAGGTTTTCAGCAAAAGCTTAAAACGAGTATAAACTAAGGGTCAACCATTCTGCACATCTGAGTAGCTAGAACAGATAGTTACCAAACTGAACTTACTCTTCTGAGGGTTCAGTAAGTTAGTTATCTGATCCAAGCAACTCAGGATCTCTGAAAACTCAGGACTCAGTTGGGATTATCTGAGGTATCTGAAAGCAGCTCAGGATCACTGTCTCAGATAGACTTTGACTCAGAGCGATTTGTGCTTCTCAGGACCAAATCATCAGGACAACCTGACCCAAGCTGACCTCAATAAGAAAAGTTTTAAAAACATTGAACACGTGTATTCCCCCCCATACACGTGTAAGACTCGTTTGCACTGGGACCAACAGGTTATACTCAGAAAGAAGGGATCGATTATGAGGAAACTTTTTCACCCGTAGCCATGCTTAAAGTCCATCTGTATTCTCTTATCGATTGTTGCGAATTTCGACTTTGAAATCTGGCAAATGGATGTCAAGACAGCTTTCCTTAACGGAAGTCTTGATGAAGAGATCTATATGCAACAACCCCAAGGTTTCATTGAAACATGCTAAGAATACCTAGTTTGTAAGCTCAAGAGGTCCATTTACGGACTCAAACAGGCATCCAGAGCTTGGAACCAATATTTTGATCATGTTATAAAGTCTTATGGGTTTGATCAAAACAAGTTTGAAAGTTGTGTGTATAAAAAGCATGTCGGAACTGCATTGGTATTCTTAGTACTATACGTAGATGACATTGTGATCATCGGGAACGATGTGAAGGTGTGATCAGACGTAAGAGGCATGGTTTTCAAAACATTTTGATATGAAAGACTTAGGGAAAGCCGAACATATCCTTGGGATCAAGATAACTCGAGATCGCCGGAAAAGGATGATCGGGTTATCGTAAGTTTCATACATAGACGCTAGTTTTGAAACGATTCAGCATGCAAGATTCCAAGAAAGGATTCGTACCTTTCAGACTTGGAATCCATCTATCCAAGAAAATGTTCCCTAAGATGAAAAAGGAGATAGATGACATGAAAGGTATTCCTTGTGCTTCGTACCGCCGGAAACCTTATGTATGCATTGGCCGCAGTGTCACGAGACCGGGATATCGCCTTTTTGCCGTAGGCATGGTGGCAAGATATCAAAGTAACCCAGGGAAAGAGCACTGTACGACAGTTAAAAACATTCTGAAGTGTCTGAAAAGAACTCGGGATAGAATGTTGATTTATCAGTCAGATACTCCAATCCCCATCGACTACACGGACTAAGATTTCCAATTAGACTTAGATTCCAGAAATTATCTGCCTCAGTTAGTGTGTTTCCATTTGGGAAGTGTAGCCATCAAATGGACGAGTGTGAAGCAGAAATGCATCACTGACTCAACCATGGAAGTCGGGTAAGTAGCTGCTTGTGAAGCAGTGAAAGAACCGATTGGGCTCTAGATCTTCTTAGTGGACTTGGATGGTGTTCTGAATTTGTCTAGCAATATCTGCTAGGGGCAGTTGCAAATTCAAGAGAACTAAGAGTCCACGAGTCAAACAAGCATACTAAAGGAAAGACATCTTATACGAGAAATTGTTAAGAGAGGAGATATAGATGTGGCAAAGATAGCGTCTGAGGACAGCCTAGCAGATCCATTCACAAAGAGTCTGCCTCTGAATACATTCGAGACATGTGGGTGGAATGGGTGTCAAGACCAGATTGCCAACTGCTTTTAAGTATAAGTGGGAGAAATTATTAGGTTCGTGTAGGGACATTAGATGTCACGGACTACGCGAGACATGTTGTAGTATACTTAAAAGCGCACTTTGAGTATAAGTGGGAGATTGTTGGGATTATACTGGAAAGTATGCTTTTACTTTGTATAATCGAAATCAATTTCCGAGACTTATTTAATTGAAATAAATTGTTTATCACTGATGCTTTAAATATGATTGAATGTTGCATATATTTATTTTGCATAACTGCTCAATAAGTCGATGCGTGTTACATTGTAGTTAATTTAGTGATACCGATCACGTAAGATTAAATTAACAGTCCATTGTAACTAAAAGTACGTTATTCACGACCTAGATGGAAATGAACAACCCATCGTGAAAGGTTGAAGTGTAAGGCTCAGATTGGCTTGTCTTGACCAAGAGATTACACTAGTGCATGACTGATGCACTGAATAGGACCTACATGAGGATAAATTCTTCAGAACTGAACAAGGAAGAATTAGACCTCAGTGGTTCGTTGTTTCTTAATCTACGTTCCTTAAATAGGATCACGTGGGATTGATAACTATTGCTTTGACTTATCATGGGTAGCGAATCAATGAGATTCAATACTTTTTATCTTGGGCAATATTATTAGTCACATGTGATTGCTAAGATTTAATACGAAGAATCGTGTGCAAGTACACTTGTTTGATTTGCCCCCTTGGGAGGTTCATAAGCTTTATCATACCAAATCTTGCAAGTGGAATTAGTTTTCGGTATGGATAATAATGTTGAACCGTTCCTTGACCAAGGATAAAAGATATTAATTAATGGAAAGCTATTTCAGTGGCTTGAATTAATTAATGGACTAGATAATCTTAAACACGGGAAATAATGACCTGGAGCCATATTGACTGTAATATGGGTTAAGATGGATAGTGCAATATTAATTATGTAGTGGGATTAATTAATATTTATGGGCGCTCAATATTAGATATTCAAGATCCATTAGAAGGTCCAATCTTAATTCTCCTAAAGGCCCCCTGGGTAGCCCAACATATAGTCCATTAACTGAAAATGTGATTAAAATAAAATAAATATTGTTGCTTATTTTTCCATGTATATTTCGAATTTTATAGATAAAGTTGGGAGAAAGATTTTCTTTGAATTTTGTTATGGAATGAAGATATGTATTCTTGGAATACAAGATTATCTCATTAAATTCAAGAAATCTCCCACTTGGTTATCTATAATGATGAGTTCGAAATTTTTGAAAATATAGTGGGCAAGAAAGATTTTCTTGATTTTCTTGAAAAGATATTATGGAAGATATGTATTTCTTGAAATACAAGAATATCTCATAAATTCAAGAAGATCCAAATCTTGGATTCTTGAACCATATTTTCGAAAATTATCCATAATTTGAGGAGGTGGGATTTTTGTGGAATATTTTAATTATGGGAAAAAGAATATAGGAGATATATTCAAGATTTCTTGGTGATCAAGAAAAGTTTTTTCCCACATTGTTTTTCCACTGAAAAAATCGACCACTCCTCACCTATAAATAGGGGATGATTCTTTCATTTCCAAGTACAATTCCATGTGCTGGAAAAATTAGCAAATCCACGAAAGTGGTGCAACAAAGTTTATTTTTTCCTTTTGTTAATTGTTCGCGAGTATCCTTCCACCGGATTGTCGAGCAAGGGCTAAGGGAATACTTGGGAAGTCCTTTTGGTTAGTCCGTCCAACCGAATTCACTGCCATCCCGAGAGGTACGTTCACGTAAACCCGTAGATTCCGCATGCGTAGGTTTTACGTGGCTTATTATATGCATGATATGTTGTTGCAATTATTATTTAAATTAATATAGGATTAATTCATGCTAGTAATAATTAAAGAATTAAATTTGTATTTAAATATTCACCCCGAATAGATCTGTGCAACCTATTCCCCAACAGTGAAGGCAACGAGGCAGCTGGACTTTGTAATCATCGATGCTCCATCAAATTTCAATGCTTTCTTCGGCAGGACTTTAGAACATGAGTTTGGGGCTGCCTCCTCATCCTACTTTTATTGTATTAAGTTTCCTGGATCTGACGGGAAGATTGGCACCACCAAAGGTGACCAGATTGTGGCAAGAAAATGTTTAACTTACACCTGTGTCGATTTAAATTCTACTTTTTATTTTGGTAGAAAATCCAAGGTGGGGCTAAGTTGTACGAGCCGAACTCCACCTCGGAGAGAGAAAGAAAGTGATAAAATAGAGATAGACAGTGTAGTAGAAATGAATGTAGCACCGATGGAAGTTGACATCACAGCTAGAGAGAAGCCTTCACGAGATTTACCAGATTTGGAACCTCGCCTAGGTTTCGAACCAATGGAGGTCGACTCTGAATAGCGAGAGTCCAACCTTGATCCAAGAACGGAAAGGAATGATCAACGGGCAACCCCTATCGAAGAGCTCGAAACAATCCCAGTCGACCTCGATCGACCAGAACTAAGCGTGACCATCGGAACACAAATTCCCAGCGACCTGCGAGATCAACTGATAGACTTACTCAAGCAGAATCTAGACGTATTCGCATGGTCACATGAGGACATGGTCGGCATCGACCCCGAGGTCGCATGCCACAAACTGAACATCGATCCGACGAAGAGGCCAGTGTCACAGAAAAGAAGGAAGTTCGGTCCGGAAAAGTACGCAGCCCTGGCCGAGGAAGTAAAGAAATTGCTAGATAAGTTCACCGAGCAAGCAGACCAGCCACAGTGGGTGGCCAATGCAGTGCTAGTGAAAAAAGTAAACAACTCTTGGCGACTATGTATCGACTTCACCGACCTCAATGAGGCCTGCCCGAAGGATTACTTTCCAATGCCGCACATCGATCACCTCGTAGATAGCACCACTGGGCATGAGATGATGACATTCATGGACGCGTTCGCCAGGTATCACCAGATCGCCATGGATAAAAATGATCAGCAACACACATCTTTTCTGACAGAGAAAAACGTGTATTGTTGGAAGAGGATGTCATTTGGTCTGAAGAACGCAGGGGCAACCTACTAGCATTTAGTAAATCGAATGTTCGCCGACGATATTGGAAAGACCATGGAGGTATACATCGACGACATTGTGGTGAAAAGTGAGAAGAAGGAGGACCATCTGTGCCACCTCGCCCGGACCTTTGACATCTTGAGAGAATACAACATGCGCCTGAATCCCAAGAAATGCAGTTTCGGAGTTGGTTCGGGAAAGTTCCTGGGCCATATCATCAGTCAGCGAGGTATCGAAGCTAACCATACAAAGATCAAAGCCATCATGGACATGAAACCACCTCGCAACGTGAAAGAAGTCCAAAGATTGATCTGTTGTCTCGCAGCTCTCAACAGATTCGTATCCAGAATGGGGGATAAGTGCAAGCCTTTTTTCGAAGCCATGAAAAAAGGAAAGTTCTCATGGACCCCGCAATGCCAAGCCGCATTTCTAAAGCTCAAAGTGTACCTCTCCGCCCCCAAATCTTGGCAAAACCCATGCCAGGCGAGAAGTTATTTCTATACCTCGCGGCCTCAGAATCCGCTCTCAGCGCAGTATTAGTGCGGGCAGAAGGTTAATACAATTTGCCTATATACTTCGTCAGCCAGACTTTGAATGATGCCGAGCTCAAGTACCCGCCGCTCGAGAAGCTCGCTTATGCCTTGATTATGAGCGCCCGGAAGCTTCGACAGTATTTTTTGCGATCACCAAATAGAAGTCCTAACTACCATGCCACTGAGACAGGTTTTGCACCGACCTGATACAGCCGGAAGATTGTTAAAATGGTCCATTGGGTTAGGACAGTTCGGGATCACCTTCGCACCCCGAACTGCGATCAAGGCTCAGGTCCTCGCCGACTTTCTCACCGAGCTCACTTTTCCAGAAAAGACATCGGAGGTCGTTGACATCCCATGGACATTGCACGTCGATGGCTCTTCGACGAGCACCCGAGCAGGGGCTGGAGTGGTCCTAATCAGTCCCGAACAACAATCCTTCACCACGGCTGTGAGTTTTGATTTTCATGCCACCAACAACGAAGCAGAGTATGAGGCCTTGATAAATGGCCTGGAAATGGCGATGGCCATTGGTGTGTGAAAGTTGAAAGTTTACAGCGATTCTCAATTGGTCGTATGCCAGATATCAGGAGAATACGAAGCACGGGGTGAACAAATGATGAAATACCAGCAGATAGCGAAGAGCCTCATCGAAAAGTTCGAGGAAGTGCAAATAGAGTTGATACCTCGAGCAGAAAACACACAGGCAGATGCACTAGCTCGCTTGGCCACGTCGAAAGGCGCCGTAGATATGGACAACATAGCAGTTACTAAACTCAACACTCCCTCAGCAAGTCGCGTCATCATCGACATAAAGGAAATAACTTGGACAAATCAAGCAAGTCCATCAAACATTCGTAGGGAAGTCTTTCAGATCGCGACCCCGGAAAATAATTGGATGACCGAAGTCAGAGACTACATCAAGAAAGGGATACTGCTAGAGGATAAGGTCGCCGCTCGCTGATTACAACTAAGAGCAGCGAGGTACACCGTCATCGACGAACAACTTTATAAGCGAAGTTTCTCTTTGCCACTTTTGAAATGCGTCACCCCGAAAGAAGGCTAAGTGATCCTGAAGGAAATCCATGAAGGAGATTGTGGAAATCATACCGCAGGTCAGTCTCTCGTCTACAAGACGATCAGACAAGGCTATTATTGGCTAACTTTAAGGAAAGATGCGATTGCATATGCAAGAAAGTGCCAGCAATGCCAGTTTTTTGCCTCGACGATTAAGCGAGCTCCGGAGGAGCTCACATCGATCTACAGCCCATGGCCTTTCGCAAGGTGGGGAATCGACCTGATCGGTCCGTTCCCAAAAGCCCCAGGTAGTTTGAAGTTTGCAGTGGTCGCAGTAGACTATTTTACCAAATGGGCGGAAGCAAAACCTTTGGCGACCATTACCCAGGAGAAAATCATTCGATTTATATGAAAAAACATCATTTGTCATTTTGGCTTACCACAAACAATCGTCACAGATAATGGGAAGCAATTCGATGGTTTCGAGATCGATGCCTTTTCCGCGAAGTGGAAAATCGCAAAGCTGTTCTCCACCCCCTATCAACCCCAGTCCAATGGGCAGGTTGAAGCTGTGAACAAAATAATCAAACCCACCCTAAAAACCCAACTTATTGAGTCAAAGGGGTTGTGGGCTTTCAAGCTTCCAAGTATCTTATGGTCGTATAGGACTACTTTCCAAAATTCGACGGGCAAAACACCGTTCGCCTTGGCCTTTGGGACAGAGGCGGTCATACCCGCGGAGGTCGTAGTCAGAAGCCACCGGACATCGTAAATAGTCACAGAGGACAACGATCAAGCCATATCTCTCGGCCTCGACCTCCTCGAAGAAAAAAGATTGGAAGCCAACTTAAGAAACACAAACTATAAGCAAAAGTCGGAAAGATACTACAACTCAAAAGCAAAAATCCAAAGATTCAAGGTCGGCGACCTCGTCTTAAAAAGGATCCTCGGTGTCCAAAAATGAGTTTTCGGTCCAACTTGGGAGGGACCCATGAAGATTTCGAAATGCCTACCAAATGGGGCTTACCAGCTAGAGGACTTGGAGGGCATTCCCGCGATGTATCCGTGGAATGCAACCTACCTGAAGAAGTTCTACCAATAATTATGAGTTGTAAAATCCAGATCGATTGTATATTTCTCCATGGGTTATGACTTATAACACAAACTTGCTCCATCTTTTTACATTTACGAACTTGGGGGAATGGTCCCTGACCTCTCACGAGTTCGGTCAGAAATAGATTCGCAAATGAAAAAATCTAAGTCGGCTAAGCCAAGAACACATGAAGGCTAGTATGTCGCATACCCAGTCTAAGCGACCCTCGCCGTGATACCTAAATCTAAGTCGGCTAAGCCAAGAACACATGAAGGCTAGTATGTAGTATGTCAGATACTAAAGCCGGCCTCGGTCGATACCCGATCTAAAGTCACGGCCAAGAACACATGAAGGCTAGTATGTCGCATACCCAGTCTAAGCCGACCTCGGTCGCATACCAAGTCTAAGTCGACAAAGCCAAGAATATGTTAAGGCAATTATGTCGTGCACCACATCTAAGTCGACCTCGGTCGCATGTCCTATCCAAGCCGAAAGTCAAGTCGTTATCAATTAACAAATCTATTATCATTGTGATTTTTTATCCAGATGTTCGAGAAGACAAGATACACAAAGTCACCGATCTCAAAGTGTTGACGAGAAATAAACAAGCATTCGAATCAGGAAGCGATAAAGATAGAAAGAAAAAAGAACAAAGAATTCCATTGATAAACTCCCTCGGCGACAAAAAGTAAATTGCCTTGAGGCAAAGAACACGTACACACCCCGAAGGGCAACCAAACCACTTGATTAACAAACCCCGAAGGGCGATTACATAAGAGCGCCCAAAAGCAAATGGCATACTGCCGCAGAAAAACCATCCAAGAAATCAACTCAGCGGAGCATCCGAGGTCCCCTCAGCAGGGTTGATCGGCGTTTCTTGTTCAACCTCTTCATCACCGCCATCCTGGCCACCCTCCGTCTCGTCATTCAGCAACCCAAGAAGCTCCTCGGGATCATAAAGACTGGCGCTAGGGGGGAAGAAAACTGAAATCCACACCGTAAGCTGCGAGGTCTTTGATGGGAAGATCATCCCCCTCCCTAACAGGTTTGTTGCGCATATAGGCCACGAGCATCTCGTGTTAGGATTATACTGGAAAGTATGCTTTTACTTTGTATAATCAGACTAACTGAATTTCGGACTTATTTACTGAAATAAATTGTTTATCACTGATGCTTTAAATATCATTGAATGTTACATATATTTACTTTGATAATGCTTAATTAAATAAGACGTGTTACATTGTAGGTAATTTAGTGATACCAAGATCACGAAGATTAAATTAACGGTTCCTTGTAACTAAAAAGTACACCATTCACGACCTAGATGAAAATGAACAATCCATCGTGAAAGGTTGTAGTGTAAGGCTCAGATTGGTTTGTCTTGACCAAGAGATTACACTAGTGCATGACCGATGCATTGAAGAGGACCTACATGAGGATAAATTCTTCGTAATCCCGAACTAGGAAGAATTAGACCTCAGTGGTTAGTTATTTCTTAATCTTCGTCCCTTAAATAGGATTGCGTGTGGTTAGTAACTATTGCTTTGATTTATTACGGGAAGAGAATCAGTGAGATTCAATACCCTATATCTTGGGCAATATTATTGGTCACATGCGATTGCTAAGATTTAATACAGAGAATCGTGTGCAAGTAAGCTTGTTCGATTTGCCCCCTTGGGAGATTCATAAGTTTTATCATACCAAATCTTGCAAGTAGAACTAGTTTCCGGTATGGATAATAATGTTGAACCGTTCCTTTACCAAGGATAAAAGATATTTATTAATGGAAAGTTATTTCAGTGGCTTGAATTAATTAATGGGCTAGATAATCTTAAACACGGGAAATAATAAACGGGAGCCATATTAACTGTAATATGGGTTAAGATGGATAGTTCAATATTAATTATGTAGTGGGATTAATTAATATTTATGGGCTTGAATAATATTGTGGCTCAATATTGATAATTCAAAGTTCATTGGAAGGTCCAATCTTAATTCTCCTAAAGGCCCCCCAAGTAGCCCAACATAAAGTCCAATAACTGAAAAAGGTGTTTTCCTTGAATTTCAAAATTATTAAAGAAAAAGAGGGAGAAGAATTTTCTTGAAAAGATTTTATGGAAATGAGATAAGTATTCTTGGAATACAAGATTATCCCATAAATTCAAGAAATCTCTCACTTGGTTTCTTTAATTGTAATTTTCGAAATATATAGAGTAATAATAGGAAGAAGGATTTTCTTGATTTTCTTGAAAAGATTTTATGGAAAAAGATATGTATTCTTGGAGTACAAGAATATCTCTTAAATTCAAGAAAGATCTAATCTTGAAAAGTCTCCTATTAATTTTGAAAAAATGGGTTAAATAAGGGTGTGAGATTTTTGTGGAAAAATACACATGGAAAGAAGAATATATGGAATATATTCAAAATTTCTTGGAGATCAAAAAAAGATCTTTCCTAACCCTATTTTGAGTCATAAGTTTCGTCCCCCTCTCTATTATAAATAGGGGATGAATGTTTCATCCCCAAAGAACATTTAAAATTGGTTTTTTTAAAAATATCGGCGTCGATAAAATATCAAATATTTTGAAACGTCGACCATTGTGTATTTTCTAAAACGCCAATTGTGAGTGTGCAATTCCATGTGCTGGAAAAATTAGTAAATCCACAAAAGTGGTGCAACAAAGTTTATTTTTCCTTTTGTTAATTGTTCGCGAGTATCCTTCCACCGGATTGTCGAGCAAGGACTAGGGAATACTTGGGAAGGACTTTTGGTGTGTTTTCATATACAAGACCATTGTCATTCCAAGAGGTAAGTTCACGTAAACTCGTAGTATTTTTCGCATCGAGGTTTTTTACGTGAATTGTTTATATGCATGATTTGTTGTTGAAATTATTATTTGAATTAATATGGGTTAATTCATGCTAGTAATAATTGTTAGAATTAAATTTGTATTTAAATATTCATCCCGAATAGATCCGGGTAAATAATTCCCCAACAACTGGTATCAGAGCCTCGTTTTCGGGCTCTGAATTTTAAATTGTAATTTAATTCATTTTCATTAAATTAGAAATTGGATAGTGGAATTGCTAGATCTTTTTTTGCAGGTATCCAATTGTCATGGAATTTAATGTGTTTATTTATGCATGCATATAAATTGTGGTTTTTTAATTCGATTCGTTCGAATTCGTTTTGCCTCGTGAGAAAATCCACGAGTAGATTAGAATTTGTTTGATTTGATCAATGTAATAGACTAGTCTAGATCTAGGTTTATTTATTTTTTGTAAATAAATTGTAACCGGATCAGAAACGGAGGCGGAGATGAAGAATTAAAAGTTGGGATCCTAATCCCAGGCGTGGCGGCGTGGTGTCGCGCGAAATGTGCTAAGGAGGCAGGCACGCGACGACGCGGACGCCGGCGGAGCAAGACGGGCGTGGGGCGAGACCGGGGGCCGAAGTCTTGGCGTGATCAAAGCCGAAGGACGACGGCTCGCGTCGGGCGACGCGGGCGATTGCGAGATACAAGGCGACGCGGGCGAGGGCGCGGGCAAGGCGGCACGCGAGGCGAATCGGCATGGGCGGGCGCTTGTTGGCATGTGCGACGCCTGCCGAGATCTACCGAGGGCTGCCGAGTGGGACGTTCACCGCCGGGCGACGTGTGTCGGGCGCTTCGGCGAGCGCACACGAACGCCACTCGACACGGCTGGGGGAGTGCTAGGCGGGCATTCCGACCCGCGAGCTGGTTGATGACGTGGCTTGACAAGGCGTTTTTTATGACGGTCAAGTGGGAGCTTTTCGAGACAAACGATGAAGGCTATGAAGACGATTTCTCAAGATCAAGACATGACAAAAATTAATCATGACAATTGGATATGTGTGCCCAATATGTTTAATTTTTGTCTTGATGTTTATGCATATTTAAATTGTGTTTAAATTTGCGATGCATGAGAAAACATTTTGAAAAAATCTCACTTTCGAAAATTACTAAGTATGCTTAAACAATTAATTGATAATTTTATTCCGGATAATAAAATTAAATTAATTTTGACCTCCATGATTTATTTATTTGTGAATTCTTTTGGAGAAATTCCCCCCACGGGACGGTCAAAAGATAGCTTTCACATGAATAAATTCCAAATGGATGATTGTGGATTACTACTAGTGGCGACGATGACCCTCCCCCACGAGGCTCGTTCAAAGCGAAATAATAATTCTGTATTTAATCATGGTTATTACTTAGGTATAAAATTGATATGCATATATTTCCCCGAAGTCCCTGTCAATTTTATATTGGTCAAGTGGGAGCCAACTATTAATATGGATATTAAAGGTTTGTAATTGTTTTCTTGTTTGTAACCTGCTTGAATGTGTTTAAATAATGACCCACCCCACGTCGCTTATTTAAACTGTTTTGAGATGTTGGTTGATGTATGTTCATATTTTTTTTGAGATTTTAATATGAAACATGTGATCGAACCTTGTGATATATTTGTGCTTATGCATATTATTATTTATTTCAGTTCAGCATGTCGTAACCGTTTAATCCACTGCTATTATACTTAAAGTCAATAGAATAAGTATGGAAACTATATTGATTGAAAACGAAAAATTATAATTGTCCTAACTGCACAAAAGCACAAGTGGATTCTTGAAACACTAAAATCAAATGAGCCAACTGATGAGTCAAAAATGTGGGACTCGTCAGATCACCTTGCGAGAGATGTCATCGCTGAAAATGGTGGAGGACAAACCCGTAAGGGATTACGTCCTCAAAATTGATGACACATCTGAACAAACTTGAGGTTCTGAGTGCAGATTACAATCTGGAGACTCAGATGAATTTGGTATTTCACTTTCTGCCCAAAAGTTTCTGAGCATATTTTGGCCTCGCTAGCCGATCTGTTGCAAGCTTTGGTCTCGACAGAGATGTTGATGGGGCACCAAACTCAAGATTTGAAGGCAAGTGGTTTTGTCTTCATTTTCTAAGCAAAGGGAAGGCAAGAAAAAGAAGAGGACCAAGAGCCATAAGCAATCAAACTCAACTGTTGCCAAAGGCAATGGTAAGTTGAGGAATGCTTGTGGTGTCAAGGAAAAATCCAAAGAGGAAGTGCTTAAGCTGCGGTGAAAAAGGACAATGGAGGTTTGACTATTCCAACCCCAAAAGGGACGGAAAGAAAGGTAGTTCTCACACACTAATTGTTGAAGCTTGTTTAGCGGCGTATACTTCTCATTTGTGGGTAGTTGATACGAGATCCACTAATCATGTTTGCTTCATGGGTTCAAACTGATCCGGCAACTTAGTGGGAGTGAGATCCTCATCACACTGGGCGATGTTACGAAAGTAGCGATTATTGCAATGCTACGTAAGTAGCAGATATTGCAATGCTACGTAAGTAACGGTTATTGCAATGCTACGTAAGTAGCAGATATTGCAGTGCTACATGAGTAGTGGTTAAAGCAGTGGGAGAAGTGCACCTGTCTTTTGAAGATAAAGTTTTTTTTAAGAGATTATCTTTATGTTCCCAGTTTTAGAAAGAATTCACTTTCAGTTTCTAAAATTCTATTAAAGGACACTAAGTTTATTCTAATAAGAATGACATCATTTCTTGAAATGATGAGTGTATCTGTTATGGGACATTGGTCTAATAATCTCTATACAATTAACTGTGCACACCACTCACGAAATGCATCCTATAACACATAAACTATTTCCGGTAAAAGAAACATTCATCAGACGTGAACGAAACACTTCTATGGCATCTAAGATTGGGACATATTAATCCAAAGAGGATCCAAAGGTTGGTGAAAGACGGTTCACTAGAGTTTCTCCAAGTTGAACCAATTCCAACCTGCGAATCATGTTTGGAGGGTAAAATGACCAAGAGGGCATTCGGAGCCAAGGGGAATCGAGCCAAAGAAGTGTTAGAAATCGTTCACACAGACGTATGTGGTCCAATGTCAACCATGGCAAGAGGAGGTTACAAGTATTTTGTCACTTTTATTGATGACTACTCGAGGTACGGTTATATTTTTCTCATGAAGCATAAATCTGAGACCTTTGAGAAATTCAAAGAATTTGAGGCTCAAGCAGAGAATCATAGGGAAAAACGTATCAAGTCTCTACGATCCGATCATGGAGGCGAGTACCCCAGCGATGAGTTTTTGAACTACTTGTCGGATGAAGGGATTGCATCCCAGCTGACTGCACCCGGAACCCCTCAACAAAACGGGGTTGCAGAGCGAAGAAACATAACTCTTTTGGAAATGGTTAGATCAATGATGTATTATGCAGATCTTCCCAAGTCATTCTGGGGATATGCCTTGGAAACAGCTGCTTACATTCTGAACTTGGTGCCATCCAAATCGGTTCCCAAAACTCCCAAAGAATTGTGGACCGGGCGCAAGCCTAGTATGAGACACATGAGAATTTGGGGGTGTCCGGCCTACTTATTGGACAAGGAAGCCGGGAAATTGGATCCTCGATCAGAATTAAGGCTGTTTATAGGATACCCCGAGGGAACAAAAGGGTGTATATTTTATGGTCCCAAAGATCAAAAGGTGGTCATAAGCACCCACTTTAGATTTTTGGAGGAAGACTATATGAACGAAAGAAGACCCAGAAGTGAAATTACCTTAAGTGAGCTAAGGGGGCTAACCTCATTGCCAACTGTACAAGATGATATACCAAACGACACACTTTCACAACCGGAGCCTCGTCGTAGTGGGAGGGTTGTGAGATAGCCCGAGAGATTCATGGGGATAGGAGAGTCCTCGGACTTGATTCCCGGACAAGATGAATCAGACCCATGGACATACGATGAGGCAATCCAAGATAAGGATGCAGTTTCTTGGCAAAAGGCAATGAAAGCAGAAATGGGGTCTATAGATCATAACAGAGTGTGGGAGCTAGTCGAACCACTTAATGGGGTCAAACCTATTGGTTGTAAGTGGGTATACAAGAGAAAGAGGGGACCGGACGGGAAGGTGGAAACCTTCAAGGCAAGGCTTGTGGTGAAAGGTTATACTCAGAAAGAAGGGATCGACTATGAGGAAACCTTTTCACCTGTAGCAATGCTTAAGTCCATCCGGATTCTTTTTGTCGATAGCTGCGCATCTCGATTTTGAAATCTGGCAAATGGATGTCAAGACAGCTTTCCTTAACGGAAGTCTTGATGAGGAAATTTATATGCAACAACCCCAGGGCTTTATTGGAAAGGGCCAAGAACACCTAGTTTGTAAGCTCGTGAAGTCCATTTACGAACTCAAACATGCATCCAGAGCTTGGAACCAATGTTTTGATCATGTTATAAAGTCTTATGGGTTTGATCAAAACGAGTTCGAGAGTTGTGTGTATAAAAAGTGTGTTGGAACTGCATTGGTATTCTTAGTACTATACGTAGATGACATTCTGCTCATCGGGAACGATGTAAAGGTGTTATCAGACGTAAGGGCATGACTTTCAAAACAGTTTGATATGAAGGACTTAGGGGAAGCCGGGCACATCCTTGGGATCAAGATCACTCGAGATTGCAAGAAAAAGATGATAGGCTTATCGCAAGCTTCATACATAGACACTGTCTTGAAACGATTCAGCATGCAGGATTCCAAGAAAGGCTTCGTACCTTTTAGGCATGGAATCCATCTATCCAAGAAAATGTGCCCTAAGACACAAAAGGAGATAGATGACATGAGAGGTATTCCTTATGCTTCGGCTGTCGGAAGCCTTATGTATGCAATGCTATGTACGAGACCGGATATTTGCTTTGCCGTTGGCATGGTGGCAAGATATCAGAGTAACCCGGGGAAGGAACATTGGACGGCAGTTAAAAACATTCTAAAGTATCTGAAAAGAACTCGAGATAGAATGTTGGTTTATCAGTCAGATAGTCTAATCCCCATCAGCTACACAGACTCGGATTTCCAATCAGACTTAGATTCCAGAAAATCTACCTTCGGTAGTGTGTTTTGCATGGGGGGAGGAGCCATGACGTGGAGAAGCGTAAAGCAGAAATACATCGCAGATTCTACCATGGAAGTCGAATATGTAGCTGCTTGCGAGGCAGCGAAAGAAGCGGTTTGACTCAAGAACTTCCTAGTGGACTTGGATGTAGTTCCGAATTTGCCCAGCACAATCACTGTTTATTGTGACAATGCCGGAGCAGTTGAAAATTCAAGGGAACCAAGAGCCCACAAGGCCAGCAAACACATTGAAAGGAAATACCATCTTATACGATAAATCGTCAAGAGATGAGATATAGAGGTGGCAAAGATCGTGTCGGAAGACAACCTAGCTGATCCATTCACAAAGGGTCTGCCTCTGAATACATTCGAGAGACATGTGAAAGGAATGGGTGTCAAGACCGTTGCCAATCTGCTTTGAGTATAAGTGGGAGACATTATTAGGTTCGTGTAGGTGGCATTAGTTTTCATGTACTACACGAGACATGGTGATGTATACTTAAAAGCAGACTTTGAGTATAAGTGGGAGATTGTTGGGATTATACTGGAAAGTATGCTTTTACTTTGTATAATCAGACTAACTGAATTTCGGACTTATTTACTGAAATAAATTGTTTATCACTGATGCTTTAAATATCATTGAATGTTACATATATTTACTTCATAACAGTTCATTAAATAGTACGTGTTACATTGTAGGTAATTTAGTGATACCAAGATCACAGAAGATTAAATTAACAGTTCCTTGTAACTAAAAGTACAGCATTCACGACCTAGATGGAAATGAACAATCCATCGTGAAAGGTTGTAGTGTAAGGCTCAGATTGGTTTATCTTGACCAAGAGATTACACTAGTGCATGACTGATGCATTGAAGAGGACCTACAGGAGGATAAATTCTTCAGAACTGAACTAGGAAGAATTAGACCTCAGTGGTTAGTTATTTCTTAATCTTCGTCCCTTAAATAGGATTGCGTGTGGTTAGTAACTATTGCTTTGATTTATTACGGGAAGAGAATCAGTGAGATTCAATACCCTATATCTTGGGCAATATTATTGGTCACATGCGATTGCTAAGATTTAATACGGAGAATCGTGTGCAAGTACGCTTGTTCGATTTGCCCCCTTGGGAGGTTCATAAGTTTTATCATACCAAATCTTGCAAGTAGAACTAGTTTCCGGTATGGATAATAATGTTGAACTGTTCCTTTACCAAGGATAAAAGATATTAATTAATGGAAAGCTATTTCAGTGGCTTGAATTAATTAATGGGCTAGATAATCTTAAACACGGAAAATAATAACCGGGAGCCATGTTAACTGTAATATGGGTTAAGATGGATAGTGCAATATTAATTATGTAGTGGGATTAATTAATATTTATGGGCTTGAATAATATTGTGGCTCAATATTGATAATTCAAAGTTCATTGGAAGGTCCAATCTTAATTCTCCTAAAGGCCCCCCAAGTAGCCCAACATAAAGTCCAATAACTGAAAAAGGTGTTTAAAAATAAAATAAATTCTTGTTGCATTATTTTCCTTGAATTTCAAAATTATTAAAGAAAAAGAGGGAGAAGAATTTTCTTGAAAAGATTTTATGGAAAGGAGATAAGTATTCTTGGAATACAAGATTATCCCATAAATTCAAGAAATCTCCCACTTGGTTTCTTTAATTGTAATTTTCGAAATATATAGAGTAATAATAGGAAGAAGGATTTTCTTGATTTTCTTGAAAAGATTTTATGGAAAAAGATATGTATTCTTGGAATACAAGAATATCTCATAAATTCAAGAAAGATCCAATCTTGAAAAGTCTCCTATTAATTTCGAAAAAAATGGGTTAAATAAGGGTGTGAGATTTTTGTGGAAAAATACACATGGAAAGAAGAATATATGGAATATATTCAAGATTTTTTGGAGATCAAGAAAAGATCTTTCCTAACCCTATTTTGAGCCCTAAGTTTCGTCCCCCTCTCTATTATAAATAGGGGATGAATGTTTCATCCCCAGTGAACACGAAAATTACTTTTTCGAAAAAATATCAGCGTCGATAAAATATCAAATATTTTGAAATGTCGACAGATTGTGTATTTTCGAAAAACGTAAATTGTGAGTGTGCAATTCCATGTGCTGGAAAAATTAGTAAATCCACAAAAGTGGTGCAACAAAGTTTATTTTTCCTTTTGTTAATTGTTCGCGAGTATCCTTCCACCGGATTGTCGAGCAAGGACTAGGGAATACTTGGGAAGGACTTTTGGTGTGTTTTCATATACAAAACCATTGTCATTCCAAGAGGTAAGTTCACGTAAACTCGTAGTATTTTAGCATGCGTAGGTTTTACATGAATTGTTTATATGCATGATTTGTTGTTGAAATTATTATTTGAATTAATATGGGTTAATTCATGCTAGTAATAATTGTAAGAATTAAATTTGTATTTAAATATTCATCCCGAATAGATCCGGGTAAATAATTCCCCAACATCTCGGTCATCGCCGACATGACCCCTTCGAGGTCCCCGACCCGGTGACAGGCCCGGACAGCATTAGAGAAGGAATGGATATAGGCCATGTTGGAGGCGTGATGACGCTCCAACTTGATGGTGACAGGGAAGTCATGGACCCCAGCTTCTAACCGGCGACACCGATTCTCCACCTCGGCGGTCTTGTCCATGCCTTCCTTCACTTTCTTATCTCGGAGCTCGAGATCTTTCGCCATCTGCGAGAGTTTCTTTTCCATATCATCCCGCTCCCGAACCACCTCTTTCAGCTTTTCCTCAGCTACGACTTTGGTACTGATGGCAATTTCCCTATCCTTCGTCAACCTCGCCAAATCCACCTTCATCAGCGAACAGGCTGCCTCAGCTTTCTGGGCCTGGATTTTCGCTCGGCTATACTGCTCCCGACTCCTCTCGATAAATGCTAAGGACCGACACATATGGGCGACCCCCGAGGTCAGGTTCTCCTAGAAGTGCTGGGTATGAGCCTCCTCATGAAGATCCAAAGTCCAGGACTTCGGGGCATCGACGGCGATCTGACGGAGATAAGTGGGTTGAGTGTCATTGGTAGCAGGGTCTCGCGACCATAAGAAGTTGCGAGTTGCCTCACCTCGGAAGACCCCATCATCTAGGCTATATCTACAAGACAATTATACGTGAGCACGAGGTCCTTTTCCTGGCGAACAAAGAAAAAGACAGGATGATAAAGAAGTATTTACCGTCGGCTGAAGTCCGAGTTCCAACCGAGGAAAGTGCGATCCTCGACCTTGCTGTTCCATCGCTGAGTAATTTCAACGATTGTATCTGGGTTCCCCGCCGAACCCGACAACACCACTCTCCCGCTCGGGGAGTTCCGCAGAACATCCATATCCACGGATGTTCGGGCCTGCTTTGGGGAACTCCCCCCAGATACTCGCACTTCGGCGGCCGCCCTTTTCTGACCTCGCCCCGGGGCTGCAGTTTTTGTCTTCGGAGGAGGAGGTTCGGTGGCCCCGCCCTGTGCAACTTTCTTCTTCCTGTCCGATTACTGCCTCGAAAGAGCCAAGGCCCGAGCAACCTTCTCACGCATATCCTCGGAGTTAAGGTTCTGCATCTCGTCAAGAACTTTGGCAGAATTGAAGTGTATAGGCTCGATAAAGGAAACTGGAAACAGATGAAAAGTCAGGCCAGTTAACAAATGGACAAATAAGCAAGTCTGATCGAATGATGTCCATATCACTTACCAGGAATATCGCCGACCAGCGAGGAACGAGGCGGGACTGTCAAGCCAGCAAACTCCAAGCACTTCAACCTTTGCAGAACGGTCAAAGATCGCTCGTCGGGATTAATAAGACACACTTGAATCAACCGAACGAGGAAAGGGAGAGAGAGTTCGGAAGTCTTGGAGTTCTTGGGAGCTGCAATAAGGGGGAAAAGTTAAATCAGTATAATGAATGATGGTAGATTCAAAAGACTTACATTTAAACGTCATGTAATCACGAGGTATCTCGTGATATCTGAGCGAACCAAGGGCGAAGATCGGACTTTGCCATGCTCCCCCGACCAACCACCACTTTTCTTTCCAGTCTTGGACATTGTTCGGAAGGTCCTCGACCAGCTTCATGTGGGGGCGAGCTTTCACGTAATAGTATCCCCGACCTTTTCCCCACTTCGCCAGCGAGATAAGAGAGTTCATCTCCTTAACGGAAGGGAACGCTCGGGGCTGAACCCGACCAAACAGCGATAAGAGCCCTATAATTGTGCTCCACCCATTAGGAGCGATCTGCGTAGGCGCCAGACCCCAAAACTGCAACAGATCAGTGATAATGGGGTGAAGCGGGAAACGGAGCCCCGCCTTCATGGTATCGTAGTTCATTGCCACACAGCCATCCGGCACCTGATCGGCGAAATCGACCTTATGCTGAGGAACCCAGAAATGAACATTGCTCGGGACTTGGAACCTGTCCCACCACACGAAGGTTTCAGCCTCGGTCACGGTACTATTCACATTGGCCGCGGCGAACGAACTGTCTTCCCGAACCCGAGTCGGTCGAGAAACCATTTTGTGAGAAGCGACCACGTTTTCCCGAAGCTGAAGCCTACGGTCCACTTCGTCAACTTCATCATCCTCACTGGGGACATCGGGGATAACTTCGTCCGAAAGAAAATCGAACTCGGCAGGGTCCACTAGCTCAGAGATCGAGATAACGGCACCATCTCCCGCCTCTTCTAAAATTTGAACTTTGGGATCAGCGGGATTAAGGTCTGGACACGGGGGCTCGTCCATATAACGACGGCGCAAGTGGCGCCGCTTTTTATATGTAACCTCCCCGGGAATAGGCACGGGTATATCACTTACGGTCTCGGAAGAGATGTCGACCACAAATGGCTTGCCCCCGCCGCAGCCTCTCCGCCGACGGGCCACGATGGAGGGAGCAGAGCTCCCCGCCGCACTTCCAGACTGACTATTTTCTCCAGAGTCCATCGCCGAGAAACAAGAAAAATGGAACAGAGGGAAGAAGGAATAAAAAATTTACCTTAAGAATCGCGAGCGCTGAAATCGCCGGAGTTTCACACTGAGATGGGCGGAGTAACAGAGTAATTTTCAGAGAATTGGAAATGGAAAAAGAAGGAAAGGAAATGAAAGGGGTATTTATAGAGGGGTTTAGGGCACAAGTGATTGGACCGCGGCCTTTCGCGTCCAGCGCGTGAAAGCCACGTGCCATCATTGCCTACTAAGAGTAGGCACAACAGACGAGGCGAACAGCCGTCGCATCAGCGATTTCCAAGACAACAACCACGCGTACTCAAGAAGCCACCGAATCTCACACCTTGCATTATTGACTGGAAGGATAGCTCATCCCCCTTGACAAGCATTGGCGAACGAGCTAGGGGCTATTGTTGTGGGCATGTAGCGCGAGGTCAGGCCCGACCTAGAAAGAAGTAGAGGAGAACCGACCAAGTTTTGCACGAGTATGGCACCTCGCCGAAGAGATGGAAATAAAGGCACGCCAAGCACGAAAATGCGACCTGAATGCACCTCGCAGGTCGCATACTAACACAAGTACGGAGCATTAATTGAGATGGGGCCCGTGGCAGATGAGCAGCGCCAGGAGCCTTACCTAAGAATGGCCTTAATCAGAGATGTCTCAGTAAAGGACGATAATGATGAGTAGCTAGGAGTAGTTAGACGGCTAAATCCCTGCAAATCCGGATTCGCCTCGGGCGACGTCCCAGCGAGGAGCGCGAGCTCTTGATCCCTCGAGCGACCTCCCAACGACCTCCGACCTGGATCATATCAATCATGTAGCATTTAATGTTTTGCAGAGCTATTTCCGGCTACTTGTCCTTGTAAATCGGGAGAGTGAGCTCCACTCTCCCAAACCTTATAAATACGGGTCATTTATGACCAAAAAAGAAGGAGAAATTAATACCTTACCAAACCTCTTGCAAATTTATTGCTCAAACTCTTATTATCTCAAGCAATCATATAACTTAAATACAATCCACTTTACACATTTATTGTTTGTGTCACTAAGATCACTAAGCCACATCTTATCCCATAATCCTCATATTTTAGTGCACAACGATCCAACAATATTAATTTTAAGTGATTGCACTTCACACCTAGATGAAATTTAGCACATGAATTGTACATGTTGTCATTTCTTTTCAATAAGCAATAATCAATAACCAACCATTTTACTATATATCATATCTTCATCTCTCATTTCAAATATCACATCTCTCTACAAATCTCTCTCTCTATCTCTCAAAACCCATCCGGCAAAACTTGATGTTCCCTGAGCCGTCGACTCAAATTGAGCAGTCAAGATTTGGAGACGATGATGTGAGAAAGGGGAAAAGGAAAATGTGAGAAAGGGAGGGGAAGGAGAGTGTAGTGAGCGATATAATTTGGGTTGGCGCTTATCAAGTAGTGTGGATTTCTCATTTTCTTTTTTCTATAGTCTTTTTTTTTCAAATGTCTTGAAATATTTTTTGACTGAATCTGTTGTGAATTTTTTTTATTTATTTTAGCTGTATATTCAAGCTATTGGTTGATCTATTTGTAAATATGATCGCATTTTATATATTATAGCTTATGTTTTTTTCTGTAGATTGATGTAATTTCTTGGATTTGATCTATTGATTTTAATTTTCTTGGATTTGATTGTTGATCTACTTGATTGATTTAACAAGGGGTTAATTTGATTCAATTGATTATGAAATTCTACAGTCATATATTTTCCACAAGTACAAAATGGTTTGCACTTTTGCATAATATTTTTGCATCTCTATAGAATATTTTGCACCTGTGTAGAAAATCTTTTGCAGTCGGGAAGCAAGACCCAAAAATATAAGGGTCAAAAAGAGCAAAAAGGTTGAAATAATAGAAGGACCCTTAAAAAGCATGTAGGGCTCGAAAAAAAAACATGATGACCCAGAAAAGAGTAGGCCCAAAAAATGGGGAAGCCAGATGGGTTCGGAAGAATAGGGTCTGGAAGATGGGTTCGGAACAGCTGACCCCATCGACTACAATGAGGAAAAAAAGGCTCGGATGATCTGGAATAAACTCTCACCTCTCAAAGTTCAAGCACTGGCATGGAAAGTATTGCGAGACAGAATTCCTACCAAAATGAATTGAGATTAAATCTAAAATGGTCCTATAACTTATCACCTTTTTTTTGAAATGGTCTCAAAAAAGTTTGACTAACAAAATTGGTCCCAATTTTTTTCGAATTGTACAATTTTGACCCCAAAATTTACCGGCGATGGAAAACGACACGAAACGACGTCGTTTTGTGTCACGTACAACGCACGTGCGCCTTCTCTCCGGTGGGTCCTGCTGACTATATTAATAATAATAATTTTCATTTATTTTTAAATACACATCGGTAAATTAATTTTTTTAATCCCCCTCCCCAACCCACCCCAAATCGAAACCCCTTTTCTTCCCAAAATTAAACACCCCAAATCGAAAACCCTTATCTTCACCAAATTAAACCCCCCAAATCGAAAACCCTTCTCTTCACCAAATTAAACCCCCCAAATAGAAACCCCTTTTCTTCCCCAAATTATACCCCCCAAATAGATTGAAACCCAGAATCAACGAAACCTTTGGTCGATTGAAACCCAGAATCGACAAAAATCTTGGAAATGTCTCATCATAGTGGAAGCTCTTGAGAGGTAGATGCCACTGTCAGAGGGTGGCGACGATGGACACCTGTTGGAAAGAAGGAAACGTCGGGCGGCGATTTTACGGGTGAGAAAACTACCCGGTAATATTTATATTGGGTGCGATTTATTATGTATTGGGTGCTATTTATATTGAATTGAGTGTTGATTTAGGGTTCAGGGAATTCAATTGATTGTGGGAATTTTTTCAATTGATTTAGGGTTTAGGTGATTCAATTGGGTGCGATTTAGGGTTTATGGGAATTATGGAAATTTTTATGGGAATTATGCGATTATGGGAATTTTTTTCAATTGATTTAGGATTTATGTTAAAATTAAGTCACTTTCAATCAGTTTTTTATGTTAAAATTTATCTTCTTTCGATTTTTGTAGAACGGTGGATTTCTAATCTGACGAGGATTTCTAATCTGATTCATGTTTTTAATCTGATGTAATAAAATGTTTTTACTTTTTTAATGATATGTTTTTAATTTTTAATTTTTTAATTTTTGTTTATATTTCTTATTTTTTAATTCAATCCTCCCCTGTTCTGATTGATTATTAAATCCCACTCAGCATGACATGGCGTGCCCAATCATCAGGTCGTCGAAAATTCCCAATTTGAAGGCGCACGCGCATTGCGCGTGACACAAAATGACATCGTTTCGTGTCGTTTCCCATCGCCGGTTAATTTTGGGGTCAAAATTGTACTATTCGGAAAAAATTGGGACCAAATTTGTTAGTCAAACTTTTTTGGGACCATTTCAAAAAAAGGTGATATGTTATGGGACCATTTTGGATTTAATCCCAAAATGAATCTGCTGAAACGGAACATTATTCAGGATGTTGCCCATTGTCTGTGTCCGGTGTGTGGGATAGAAGATGAAGAAGCTGCTCACCTGTTTCTATTATGCCCAAAAGCATCACTGATGTGGAAGAATTGCTACAGATGGCTAGGTGTCATACTACCTCTTCATAATGACTTGGAGTGCCATTTCGTGATGCATTCCAGATTATTTAGAGGTAAGAAATCTTCGAGAATTGGAGCTTATATTTGGGAGTGTGTGGTGTGGTTGATATGGAAGGCAAGAAATAAACTGGTATTTGAAGGCGTGGAGTACAATCCAGAATTTTTTTTTGAAGAATTGAAAGGAAGGCTTTGGAGCTGGTTCTTGGCAAAAAAATTGTTTCTTGATGATCCGTCTTTCATTTCGTGATTAAACAACCCTCTATCTCTTTTCAATCTTTAAATTTTGAACTCTATGTACTGTTATTTCCACTCCAGAGCATATCTTATGCTTTGTGGAATCTCTCTTTAATAATATTACTTTTCCCTGACCAAAAAAAAAAAGGAAATTGACTTGTACTAAAAAATAATAGTGTCTTATATTTTGTATCGTAGAGTGATGGACTCTTTTTCTAAATAAATTGCACTTATTTTTTAACAAACTATACCACATAAATGGTACAATTTTAATTTAAGGTTCAAAATTACACTGCCGCACTGCCTATATACTTGTGCAATATACAAATATATATATATATATATATATATATATATATATAAGGATCGTGCAAAAATCTATATCAATAGTATCCTGTGGATCTTTTACAAACACGGATAGGAAATTACTGAGAAATTCCATAGTCCATGAGTTAACCTGAAAAAAGCTTTTACACCAAAAAACGCATGCGCCTATTCATCGGCAAAATGGCAAAAAGGGCTAGCCCACATGGTTAACTCATGAATATCACTGGAAAGCTCAAACCTACCGGTTAAACCAACTCTACCTTTGATATATCAAATTACAGATCAATATAGGAATATAATTCCAAATGCACATGATAGTAGAGTATAGTTAAGTCAGGTCATGATTCAATACAAGTAATTTAGCCGACCATTGAGGCGGCAATCATCAGAAATAAAAATTTAAAATACAGAATTTAAATAACAATATACCTTTAAAAAACCACAAGCAAAAACCAGTTTATGAACAATAATATTACAAGGTTGCACACAAGAGAGGGATTTAGAGAGAAAGAGAGGGGTCTAAACTCGAAAAGTTCTCCTCACGAAAAAAAAAAAAATACAAGCCTATTTATAGATGAAAGAGCCGGACATCAAACCCCGGATTTCAAAATAAAAAAGAAATAGTGCAGAAAAAACAAAGCCACAAAAAGACAAAAAAAAAAAATTGAATAGTAATTACTATTCATGAACAAAGATTTTTTTCTCGCCGATGCAAGCAATGACGAAATTTGATTTTGTCTCGACATCGTAGCCACATTTTGTTGGAATGTGCTAAATCAAAGTCTTCTAAATCACCATTAGTGAAGCTTTGTTTCTTCGTAAAAATTTAGAGTCTTCTTAAATCCTTTTTAAGGAATGAGGATAATGTCTTCCTTCATCAATATCATTCCTCAGATCTCATTTTTTCCAAAGACAGAATACATATTTCAAGAATCTTAATTTTCTTCTTGAACTTTGAGATAATTTTTATCTCGGATTTCATTATTATTTTCATAAAAAATAACATGAAAAGGGACCTGCCAGATATTAGAAACTGGCATTAGTTTGGAGCTATTTAGATATAATCTCCAATCTTTCATTAACACTTTCTTTCTTTAAGTTTCTCTTTAAGAGAATTTCTCAAAAGATCAAAACTTTCTTGAAGAGAAAAGTTTTGATAGTCTTCATTAGGTCCCGAGCATCTTGTAATTGAACCTAAAATCATAGAGACATCGATTTTTAAACCAAAAAATCAATATCATTGAATAAATCTTTCTTGATATGATCCATATAAAGATCCATATTTTTTTCCTTGGGAAATAAACCAACATATTTCTTAGAATATTCGGAAAATGAAGAAAGACTATTTGAAGTCTTTTCACCAGAAGACTTTTTATATTCTTCTATTTTGGATTTAATCCTATTGATATTTTCCTGCAAAGGTGACTCATGGGAGCCAGGAGTAATAACATTTAAGTTATTTCAAAATCTCGTAGTATGGATCTTCCATAAACTTGGTATACCATCTTCAGTATAACTTAATTCTGGTCTCCATTTCCAGACTCATGGGATTCCGGAATCAACAAAAAACATACAAATAGTTTTACTACTTGTATTATGAGTTTTTAATGAAGAAAAATTAATAGAATATTCTTCCAATGGAGATTTAATCTCTTCAGGCAAAATATCTGCCATAGTACCAAAATTTCCCCACCAGGAGAAAAGTCAATTAGGAATTTGATTCCTACTGATATTATCACAAATTTTTATCAGCCAAGTGTGAGAATGCTTAGCATTCAGATAAAATAAAATTTTATAAAAACTTTGTAGATAATCCCAATAATTGTATTGGTAAATTATTTTAGTGACTTCATTAGTCATGCTTCTCTCAGCAAAAGGAGAAGTACCACATTCTTGGATGGAGATGATTTTTTTAATGATAAATTTAGAGTAATTTATTGCTTTACTCTTAGGAGGAAAATATTGAATATCAACACTTCCAAGGCTAATGAGGATATTCTCATAAAATCCTCTCATCTTATAAGTTTCCATATTCCAACTATTAGCTGGAAAATACTTATCCATAAGAATCCATGGGGACTCTTTGAATTTTTCATCATCATCTTCGATGACAAGAATCAATTCTCTCTTAGGAGAATCAAAGAATTTATATTCTTTCTGAGCGACTGAAGAATATGACTCCTCATCATCGTTTTTGAAGGATTGTCCCGAACTTGAATATTCTGCTCCGTTGTTTGAGGAATTCTTGAAATTCCTTATCAAAATTTTTCTCCTTTTGAAGAAGAACCAATACCGTAAATGTTCGGTTGTAAAGGATTTCTTCCTTGTTGTAAAATAGGAGATCATCTACCTCCCCTTCCTCTATAAGAGGAATAACTTCTTCCGATCGCTCATAACCGCCATGAAGAAATAAATTCACGAGTTAAAAAAAAAAAGGGAGATGATTATCTTTCCCTTGCTTATAAACAATATCAAAATCAAAATAAGCAAGATGAGATTGTCATTGGGCAAACATTTGTTTAGAAACATTATGTTCAAAATCTTTGAAGAGCATAAAAGTAGCAGCCCTGCAATCAGTTTTAATAGTAAATTTCTGATTATATAAATCATCCTGAAATTTAAGGACACATTTAACAATAAAGAAGAATTTCTTTAGGTAGCAGAATAATTTTTCTGACTATTATTCCATTTACCGGAATAAAATCTAATGATATAATCCTTTTTATTATCAGGATTAATTTGTTTTAAAATACCTCCATATCCCAAATCTGAGGCATCAGTTTCAAAAAAAAATTTCCCAAGAGAGATTAGTCAGCATAAGACAAGGAATATTTTTAACCTTTTCTTTTATCCTGATAACATCCTTATTATGATCATCATTCCAAGGAGAAGGATTTTTTTTAAGTCTATCATATAAGATAGCGGAATCTTCAGCAAGATTCTTAATATAAGAAGACACATAATTAAGGCTTCCTAAGAATCTCTGTAACTGGGTTTTATCAGTTATAACATCAGGGAATTTATTACCAAATTCAATACTTCTTTGAATTGGAATAATATTACCTTTATCAATAATATGACCAAGAAATTTTACTTTAGTCTGGAATAAAACCATTTTAGGTTTTGAAATAACTAAACCATTTTTAATGACTAAGTTTTTAAACATATCAAGATGTTTAAAATGTATTTCAATATCTTTAAAAAATACAAGGATGTCATCAATATAGACAATAATAAAATCACTATAAGGATTAAAAATATCATTCATAATTTGTTGAAATTCTGAAGGAGCATTTTTAAGACCAAAAGGCATAACAATCCATTCATAATGACCAAATGGAACATTAAAGGCAGTTTTATACCTATTAAATCAAATTTAGAGAAAATAAGAGCATTGACTAATCTGTCAAGAAGATCTTTTTTATTAGGAATAGGATGTCTAATCCATTTTAAAACCTTATTGAGAGGTTTATAATTAATAACCAATCGAGGAACTCCGCGTTTCTGCTCAGAATGTTTATTAACATAGAAAGCAGTACAAGACCAAGGAGATTTAGAAGGAGTTATAAGCTTCTTCTGTAATAAGGAAAATATTTCCTTTTTACATAACTCTAAGTATTCGGAGTTCATTTGACAAGGTCTAGACTTAGTAGGAATTTTATTTTCTTTAAAATCTTCTTCATAAGGAAGAGAAACTATATGTTTCTTTCTGTCCCAAAAAGCATTGGGAAAATCATTACAAATTTCAATAGAAAATTTATTTATTAAAAATTTGATTTTATCCTGTAGTTTAGGATTATTTAATCTATCACTTATAGTAATAGAATTAAGCTCATCTTTAAGAAAATTGATTTGACAATTTTTATTATTAATTTGATCTTGAATCAAATTAAGAACCTTATGAATAGGTTTAGTGATAAACTTGAAAGTAATAGGTTTACCATTATAAGTACCTGTAATACCTTTTTCACCAACAAAGGTAAGAGGATATATTTTAAATAGAAAAGGAAGACCAATAATCATTTAACTAGTGATGTCTTCAGCAATAAGAAAGTCGTTACAAAATACAACAACCATCTACACAAACATAAGCATTTTTAAGCTTATAATTAATCTTTAAAGATCCTCCACCTGCATGAGAAAGTGAATGAGTAGTTTTTTCAAAAAACTTAGTAGGAATTATTCCTAACTGTATGACACTTAAATCAGCACCACTATCAATCATAGCAATAAAAATCTTTCTTATAAGAATTATTTATAAGAAGAGAAATCTTAGTATACCATTTATGTGATATAATCATATTAATGGTAGATAAATGATTTTTCTCAATATTAACATTGTCATCAATTTCAAAGTATTGTGAAAGAGCTTTATAGTTAGTTTCACTATCCTCAATTTTTTCTTTATCTTTCTCAATAAAAGAAAGACGAACAGAAAGATTTGTATTCTGTTTTTGAAGAATCTTCACATCAGTTTTGAGATTATTAATCTCATGAACTAAATCATTTATAGTCACTGGATTATTTTTTATATTTTTTAGGCGAAGAAGTCTTTCTAATTCACCCATATTATAATAATTACCATCAATCTTTTTAGAAAGACTAGTTTTATCATTGTCTTCATTCTTAGAAGAATCATGAAATTGTTCAATGATTTTATCTCTTAAACTATAATCTTTTATATGTTTAAGAAATTCTAAAATATTATTATTAGTTAAGACACTAATATTCATATCTTGAAATTGACTCATGAGTTTATAAAACTCATTATCAATATTATTAGTATTATCAGTATTACTGATACAATTAAGACAAGGTTTTCCAAGTACACATTCATTGCACTTTTATTTATCTGATTTAACAGAATTATCATCATCCGAAGAGGATTCAACAGAAGAACAGTCATTATAAGACTTTTCTGATTATGTATCAATATTAGGACTCATAACAATTTTAAAAAGAGTTTCTTTTAACTCTTCATCAATATCAAGATTTTTAATCTTGTCTTTTGCATAGCACTGATTAGCATAATGACCAGACCTATTACATTTTTTACAAATAATTGTATCATATCTTCTTTTTTTTAAAGATTTTCTTTTACTTTTATCATTTTCATGATTTTTTTCTTTCTGTTTTGAAGAATTATGTTTTCTTCTTTTATAAGTAGATTTACTTTTATAATCTCTCTTATTATTTTTAGTCAAATTATTTGTATTTTTAGAATTATGATTATCTAATCCAAATTGATCACAAAATTGACCTAATTGTTTTCTTTCCATAAGATTATCATTTTTAATTTGATTTTTTAATTTGAGTTCATTACAAAGATTTAATCCTTCCTGAACACAAACACTAATGATTTGACCAAAAGTATAAGACCCATAATGGATTGAATCAGAATCCTTTCTAAGAGTTTTCTTAACTCTTTCAGCAAATAGATTAGGAAGACCATCTACAAATTTATTCTTCCAAATATCCTGATTACAATCAAGAATCTCATAAATATGAGAAAAAAAAAGTAACTTTGTACCATCTGAAATCAGTAAGAGTTTTACACTTCATATTTAAAAGAAGAGTTCTGGTATTTTCATATTTATTGGTATATTGACCAGTAAAATAATCCAAAATAGTAAGAATCAAAGAGTAAACCGCATTGGTTTTAGTCTCACCATTTTCAATTTTAATAGAATTAAAAATTTCCATTCTATTTTGGGGAGTCAAATAATTATCCCACCAACCTTTAAGTTGACCAATAAAACCAGCAGTAATAGCTTGTGCAGTACTAATATCACTATTACCACAAGTTTGACAAGAAGAACTATACATAAGCATGCGATGACATTGAGTGAAAATATGATTATCACTTCCACCATCAATATTCCATTCATAAATACCTTTTTCCAGAATAAGAATTATTGAAAAAGTTTTTATGTTCTTCATTAAGAACATTCGTAGGAGTGGGTCTCTTACAATAATAAGTAGACATGGTAGGTCTATCAGCCCATTTCATTTTATTAATACTATCAGTATTACTAGGACTACCAATATTATTGGGTTGAATAGCATGATTATCATCTAAGTCATCATCTAAAGCTGAAATATTTAGATTACTAAATTTATCATTAATAATCTTTCAAGATCAGAAATAGAGGCTTCAGATTTAAAATCTTTTATCTCAATAGGAGATTGAATAGATGAAGTTGTTTTAATAATAACATTATTATTTTTATTATCATAATCTTCAGATTTATTCTGAAAATTAATTTTAGAGATTATTTTATCAACTTTATCATGTAAAGAAATAATTTCTTCTCCAAGGATAGAAAGATAAAGATTACAAAAATTATTTTGCTCAATCATTTGATTGACATGTTTAACAGTAATTTGTAAAACATCATTTTCTATGATTCTGGAGAATGGAAGAAAACTAAATATCTTCCCATTTTTCTCGATTTGAAAAGGAACATGAGGAGGGTAAATAGATTTTTTTATTCCTCCAGATATTATTTTATAATCACGTTCAATTACTGAAATATAATCGATATAAAAGGTTTTAATAAACCAAGGAACGTAATAAGTAATTTCATTATGTTTTTCATAGAATTTATAAAAACTGTCAACAAAGTAGTCTAAATCATCTTTTGAGAATGATTTAAAATACCAAATTCTAAACTTATCCCATTTAGGATTATTAAACTCATCATTAATATGAGCTCTAGTAGAAGAACCTTTAGAAAAATCTAAAAAGTTTGTAAAATCCATAAAATTATATTTTAAAGTTACAATCCGAAATTGTTTCGAGATCAAATCCATCTTTATGGATAATATTGTTTTCATTAATAATAATTTTCTCATTGTTATTATTAATTTTACAATAAGAATTTTCTCTATAAGAGGAAGTAGAAGCTCTAGATTCAAAAGGTAATTCTACCTCATAATCCAGAGGAGATATAAGAGAATGATTAGACATTGATCTAGAATAAGAAGTCGAATGTCTTCTTTGATTATTTTGAAAACCAATATTAATTATACCATCATTACTTTGAGTAATATGTTTAAAATCACTATTTATAATAGGATTTTTAGGAACAGATTGTTCTATTATCCAATTTTCAGGAAAAATAATTTCTTCTCACTTAATGGATCTTCTGGTAGTAATATTTGATTTACCAAAATTAGTTTCTATAAGAATAGTTTCATTATTATCTTTCTCAATTTTTTTACACATATGATTGAGTGTAAATAAAGGCTTATAATAAATACGATAACAGAAACACATAACCTCTGTACCTGGTATGTAATTATAACCATGAATTTTAACATTTAATGTTAAAGCTTCAAGAATATTACTATCAGATAAAGATAGAGATAAATTAGGATATGCGTCAAAATAGACAGGTCCTAAAGCCAAACTAGACTCTATAATTCTCATTAAGGATTGTGTCCAATTAAGATTTCTACCATCCCTAAGAGAAGCTAGAAAGCTTTCTGGTAAACCATTTAAAGTAAGCGGTCTAAAAGCGACCTGAACACAACCAATATGTAAGAAGTTATGAGTTCTTTTGTAAGGTAAAATATCATTTTTACTATGCAATTTAATAACCATCTCTTCTTCATGAAGAGGTATAGAGGATTAAGTAGTTTTAACAATTTGTTTTTGAAAACCTATTTTTTCAAAAGCTCCTAATTTATAAACCATTTTAGGTTCAATTTTAGGAATAGTCTATTTATTCAATAAATCAAGATTTTCAGGAATATCATATTCCTGAGTCATATTGTTCTTAACAGTATCCTTTAATCGGAACAGATTCATTAGAATCAAGATGTATTGAATCATGAAACCATATAACTTATATATACCCTACTTCTCATGGCTCTGATACCATATTAACATAAGGATATATATATATATAGTACATGTTGTAATCAGATAAATTTTTTTATACGGATTACAAATTGATAAAATGTTGTAAATTGATAAACACAACACAACATAAACATATATAAGAAATTTTATCAATTCGCAACCAGTACAATTTTCTTTATCCAATTACAACCTATATTATACGAAATTGATTGATCGCAACTTTTAAATTGCAATTTGACAAAAAAAAATAAAAAATAATACATATTGCAATTTGATAAAAAAAAAAAAATTTGTGTAAATTGCAATTTGATAAAAAAAAATCACAGTGTAGGTTGTAAATTGATAGGCCAAATAATTAAATCCACTTCTAGTTTTTTTATTAATTTTATCACATACTTTATTATCTCTCCAAATATAACACTTTTTTTTTGTTTCTTATAAATTTTAGTTTTATACTTTTTTCTTTATCCAAATCTAAAACATACTTCCACTTGATACCTAATAACATCCCGGCCACCAGTTCCGTCAATGTCCATCTGAGTCCACTTATCTTGCTGATGTGGAAAAAATATTACTCCCTCCGTCCTTAACTCGATTGAACATTTACTGCGCACACGAGTTTTAAGAAAAAAATTGTTTATTATTATTAAAAGGGATAAAGTTGCTTTTTGGTGGGGGTTAAATGACAAAAATAGTGACATTTGTGTAAATTAAATGAGATGAAGTTGACTTTAGTGTTGAAAAAATAATGAAATTGGATGAAATATTGAGATATTTGAGGAGTATAGATAAAAGAGAAAAAAAATATTTTATTACTATTTATAGAAATGTTCAATTGAGTTTGGGACGAACTTTTTTACAAATGTTCAATTGAGTTAGAGACGAATGTAGTATCTTTTTAAATTTTAATGATTGCACATTGTCATGTAACTACTCATATTGAAAAAGTGATTTAAGAAGAAGAAAGAAGATGGGCAATTGGATTTAATTTGTGGGCCTTTTACTTGTATTAAAAGTTATTGGGCTTTAGTATTTTATGTTGCGGCCCACTAGTTACTTTAATTAACTTGTAGGGTATTTATACACAGTAGCATGAAGAAATAAGAACAAGTAGAAATTATCATCGTCTTCTTCCTCTCAATTCTCTCTCTCTCTAAATCTCTCCTTCTTCTGTATCTCTCAATCCATCTATTTCTCTTCTCTATTATCTATCACAGATTCATCCCTTTTAACTGTTGAAATTTAGAGGCACGTAAATACGTAATACATGCGCAGCGGAAATAAATAGTTTCACCAACAACGAACAATTAATTGCATAATTCGATTATGTTAAACATAAAGAGAATCCTTACAGTATTTCGTAGACAGATTTCTCAACTATAGTATCCACGTAATCCCCGTTCACAGACTTGCACAGATTCGCCAGCGTTGAATCCCGAGACAAATTTGCTAGGAAAATTCTAACTCTAGATTTTATGGAGAAATTAGGTTTCTTGTGTGTTTAATGAATCCCTAGGATCTCATATATATAGGGGAAGCCCAGCTTAAAGATTAAGCAATCTTTATTAGGAAGATTATATCCTAATCTTACAAATCATATCTCCTAGATATGATTTCCCTAAATATATTTTCCTACAATAATATTCCATATATTATTTGGGATTCCTATTTAATTAAATCTAATTTAATTAAACAATAATAATAATTAATTCCAAATTAATATATTATTAATTAATTCTTCATAAATTAAATATTAAATCCAATTTAACATTTAATCAACCAACTACAATCCGTAAAAGGGAATTACTTGTTGTGTGACCCATAGGCCCTCATATATCGAGCAATTAGTCAAACTAACGGTCTTAATTGAACCCTAGACAATAAATCAGACATTCTCAATATATGAGGTACGTTGCGAGAAACGTGCAACTACCTGTAACTGAAACATGGGCTATTGCAATATCTTCCTTTCATTCACGAATACTCGATTAGTCTTGAACATGATGAAGTGTCTATTCAAATAACTTAATCATATTATCTATAATCACTAATTGATCATATATGTCACACTTAGCCACAAAGTCTAAGTTGACGTGCATCGGTCGGTGACTTAGATCCAATTATGATGAGAAGATGAGTATTCTCTCTAAATCCACTTTGAGGAATGAATCCAATTCTTGGCTCAACTACCACGCACATGCACTTCGTGATGAACCCAATCCAAGCTATATCTACCCATGGAAGGGTGCAAGAGTCGGTTATGGTCAAAGTTCATCACTCCACACATGTCGTGCGTATTGACCTCAAGTTAAAGGAGTATCGCATCGCTCCCACTAACCGAGACACCCGTAGACACATATAGTGGAACTACATCAAACGGTTTCTAAGATGGGTATACCAATACACTCTAAGGTATCTGTGCATCCATCATGAGATACCTAGTATCTCGTAGTAAGTGAGATCTTAGTACACTCTCTAAGACTATGATGCAGATCGCACACCAATCTCAATTGCATCATCAATATCCCATTTTTTATGATTCTTGATCGGGGCAATTTGAGAATCATGCTTAAGTCATCTGAGTTCTCTCAACATCAATGACAACAATGACTCATGGGAACACATATAAGAACAAATGCAAACAATCAAACATAATATTCGAATAAGTGTAATGCCATATATTTAATATTAAACAAACAATAATATTAAACCAATACTGAATATTATCTTAGCATTATGTCCTTACAAAGGATTGTCTCTAGGACACTAACACTAACATTAACCTCATATAATATTCCAGAAAATTACATAAAAATATGAGTTATAATGCTTGTAGTGTTGGGTTCACTACAATTGGTATCCAGAGACAAGCTTCTTTCTTCATCATGGCTGAAAACACTCGTTTGAAAGCCCTGCAAGAGACACAAATGAAATTATAACAATTTGTTACTGATGAATCCCTGAAATGGAAAGCTACTGATGATAAAATTAATGATGCTATCAATACTCTTTCTACAGAGTTTGATAACAAGTTTTCTGGTATGCGTGGAGAACTCTCCATGTTGGGAGATGAGTTTGACAATATTACATCGGTTTTGACTGGCTTACAACTTCAGATTCAGAATTTTGATAGGGAAAATGGTCCTGGTAGTGGTCCATCTATTCTGGGCAGCCCTAATTTTGGGTTTTCTGGGGGTCCTTCTTCCTTTCAGGGCTCTGATGGAAGGTTAATTCCTAATCCTAATCCTCTTTCCTTTCATAGCCCTATCTCTAAGGTTGAGTTTCCTAAATTTGATGGTTCAAACCCTAGGAGTTGGATTTTGAAATGTAACAACTATTTTCAACTCATTCCTAATGTCCCTGACCCTAAGAGAATTAATCTGGCTTCTATTAATTTTGAGGGGAAGACTGCTTTATGGTTTCAAAATTTTGCCCTTTAGCAACTGAAGTTACTTGGGAGCAATTTATTGAAATTGTTTCTGTGAGATTTGAAGAGATTTAGAGAGAGAGAATTGAGAGGAAGAAGACGATGATAATTTCAATCTTTTCACCGAAACTCCATTAACCTCCACAAAAACAACCAACTTTTATCCAAATTTCATGGCCCCTACTACACCATCCTGAAAGAGATTAGAGAGGTTTCTTGTGCGATAGATCTACTTACGGGGTCTCAAATCCATGCAGTTTTTCATGTTTCACATTCAAAGAAAAAAATCCGAGACATGATCATATCTTCTCCAAATCTACTGCTTATGGATTCAAATGGAACTTATACCATTTTTCCTTCAGGGGTCCGCTATAACTATATCATCCAGAGGCGTTGTAAACTAATTGAGTAGTCCGTGTTTAACTTCAATCTTACTACTGCAACTTGGGAGGATAAAAATACAAGCATAAAAAATCTAACTTTGGAGCCTTGGGGATAAGGCACATTCAAGGCGAGAGATGTCTTTCGAAATTCTATGGCTGAAGTAAAATTGGAGCTTAGGGGCTCCGTGACAGAAAATGAATGGATTATAATTGATATAAAGCTTCTTGTTGTTTCTTTGTGGAGATTTGGAGACGCTCTTGGTATTACAAGTGTGGTTGCTGCAATGCTCGAACTGTCGATACCCTTATCATTGGGAGTGCTTGACTGGGATGACTACTTAAGTGAGAAATCAACAGGGGATACATTGGCATGGTTTTCACTTCCATTGGGCGCGGCGGGTGAATTGTCAAATATTGGCACTGTAATTTGGATGGCTGATTGTGTAGCCAAATCACTACAGTCACTATCACTAAGTTGTCATATTCTTCAAGCATCTTACTTCTTTATCCACCACCTATATGCAAGTCAAATGGGCCATATTGGAACATTGTACCATGTGTTTCTTGTCATGATTTTCACTGCAGGAGTTCCAGGTGTGCTAGTTGCATTGACTCTTGTTTACAATATCAACCTGTTGGTCCCGGTGAAAAACCCATGAAATGCGGAAAAATCATGAAATGCATATAAAACAGGGGTGAATGAATGGTGATTCCAGATTTTTGCTTTTTAAGTCCATGTGTTGTGTTTTGCTTATAAATGAATGCATATGACAAGATAAGAACGTAAATCAATAAAGAACACAACAAAGTATAGTGGTTCGGAGACTCAACCTCCTACATCCACTCTCCCTGTTCCTAGGGAAATTCCTTCCAACTGGACTTATCACCCTCTTGGGCTCGCCTCTAGATATTTAACGAGCTCTCACTCAAACTGGACTTATCACCCTCTCGGGTTCGCCTCGGGACTTATCACCCTCCACGGGATTGCCTACAGATGTTTACAGAGTTTACACTCCAACGGGGACTTATCACCCTCTCGGGATTACCTACCAACTACCTCACTTCAACACTAGTTATCTCTTACGAGAATGGGGTTTGGGTTTGGTGTTGTCTCCAACTATGGTGAGATTTCCCCTTACATTTGTTTAGCCTCAATGCTAAGGTTGGGAAAATATCTCTAAGCTTTATGATACATCGTGGGTTGCTTAGATTGAGTTTTAGAACACTCTTTGAATATATTTGTATATCTACAGACTTGTGTTCTATGGTGGGAATGCTTGAATATAAGGTTCTTGGCTCTGTAGCATCTTTTGCCACATTCTCCACACTTAATTTGATGGAAGATCTTGTATTTATAGTGTGGATTTAAATGTTACTGTTGGAGAGAATCACATTCAAATCCATACTATTCTTTGTAAGTTCTGCAGCTTTTTCAGGCTGGTTGTCTTCCTCTCATTTGTCCACGTCAGCTGAATTCTAACGGCTATATTCTTCAGGATCTTCAGGTCTATTTGAGTGTTCAGGTTTATCTGAGCCTTCAGGATTCTTCTGAGTCTTCTGAGTCTTCTGAGCCTTCAAAATTCTTCTGAGTCTTCAGGTTTCTCTGAGCCTTCAGGTTTCTCTGAGTCTCAGGTTACTCAGGGTTCTTGATTCAAATAGACTTCTCTTCAATGGACCTTATTCGATCAGTCATCTCGACACTCAGTCGACCGAGTTCATTCTTCCGACTTGAGACATCCCCGACCCTCGTCGAGTCACTTTTTACTTCTTGAGCCTCGATCACTTTACTTCATGAAGTCTCGTGATCACTTTTACTTACTGAGCCTCAGATCACTTTTACTTACTGAGCCTCATATCACTTTTACTTACTGAGCCTAAGATCACTTTACTTCATCGAGTCTCGGATCACTTTTACTTAATTCGAGCCTCGGATCACTTTTTACTTCATCGAGTCTCAGATCACTTTTTTACTTTCTTCGAAGTCTCGATCACTTTTTACTCAAAGCTCCGATTTATTCTTTTCGACGATCGATCAAATTAACCGAGATCAACACATCTTCAGATCAACATATCGATAATAGATCGGTCGAGACATCAAAGTTAGCATATCGGTTTATCATATCCGATCTCGATCACGTCGATCTCATCTCATCTGCTCCTCTTCATATCGATCTCGACACGTTTGATCTTGATCGATCTCATCCGCCTCTCTTCCGATCCGCAACCTTCTCTTCCGATCTTCCGGTGGGTTTCTTTACGATCACCGCTTTAGCTTTTTTCTTCTCTTCGATTTTCATACTCATTAGTTAACTTCGAACTCGTTTAATCTCATCTCGATCTCGACCCGGTCTCGTCTGCGCGGCCTTCGTCGATCTCGATCATCTACTTCTGATTTCGTGAGTTCCCCCTCAACTTGTTCTTTAGTTCCCCCTCAACTTGTTATCTGTAAATTAGCTTCAATAACACAAGTTGATAATGTTTTGGCATAATTCATCAAAACTAAAAATATCCCAACACAACCTCTTTGGAAATTTGATGCATTGCAACAGTGGTCAGGTTGATGTATTCTATGGAGTTGGTTATTTAGATCTTCCAGATGCGATCAAGTTTGAGTTCATCATTGTTGTCGTTACTGCAGTTACCGTGTTGTCTTTGCATTATTTAACTAAGGCTAATATTTTAGTCATCAAGGATGTTGTTGAGAGGGTCACCGAGAAAGGGGCACTAGAAAAGCAGTTTTCTACCGCTGAACGCATCCATTACCATTTGGTTGTTTCATTTCTAGCGAACATCATCTTAGATCCTTGGGGACAAGAATCTAAAAAACGGGGGAGTATTGTCATGTACCTACTCATATTGAAGAAATGATTTAAGGGCTCGTTTGGATTACAAGTTAGGTTTGTTTGTAAGATACTTTAAATTATGTCATATATTTTCCAATATACCCTTTTCATTTTTTTTATAATATTTATAATATATTAAATTCATTTGTAACTATCATTAAATGACCACATTCACTTTTCCTCTGAATGCTTCTCATAGTGACGTTTACCCTCTTCCACGACGACACTGTCTTCTCCCCATTTCCACTACTAAAACTCCTTGATACCACGATGGGCTTATCCCCAGTCCCAGGACGGACGATTGTAGATTACGTTCTCCCCTATTCGACGAAGGCGATTCCTAAGGCATTGTAAGTATGTATTTTTCTTGCTAATTTGTTTGGGTGTTTAATATCGGAATTGGGTGGGGGTTTTGCTAATTCAAACGGTGTAGTCTGTAGTTTGGTTTTGGGTCACATATTTTTCATTTCTACAAGTTAGAATTTGCGATCTGAAGCTTTTCTTTCTCTTTTCCATTGAAGACGAACAGTGCAAAGAACCCCGAACACATCAGCAATGGATTGAAGCGATGAATCCCTACACGACGAACCTGCATCGGGTATTATCTATTTCATTAAATCGTAGTGTTTTATTTGATCAAGTTCAGTTTTTATGGTTTATTGACCGGGTCCAATTTTAGGGTTCGATTGAGATTGGGTTCTCTGTAAAAAAATGCCGGATTTGAGATTGGTTTTTTTTTTTTTAAAACAAATTGTGGTTTTCATTGATTCTGTAGAGTTGATTCCGTTTGTTTGTTTTTTTTTTTTTTTTTTGGTTTTCATTGGAACAGATTCTTTTATTTACATGCAGTGTTTGTGATTATCGTATATGTTAGGATTTTCTGAAAACAGAGGTTTCGATTTTATACATGCATTCTTTCCTTTGGTGTAGATTTACAACGAGCAAAACACACCGCCACCGCAAGTTGAAAAAACAAGTAAAACGTAAATGAGAGTGGAAGAAATTGAACGTAGGGTTAACGATGGAAAAATTGGGATTCAGAGCAACGATACCTTCGGAGCGCAGCTGACGGATGAATCTTCGTGATGAAGATGATTGACATTTGTATATATATGGCTGAATTATTGACCTAGTGGGCCGAATGGTTGGGCCAGAAAACAGTCAAATTCAATGACAATTTAGTAATATGTGTTAAAGAATGAAGGGCATTTGTGACATTTCATCTTCTACACAATTGGACAGGTTTTGACTTGATTAATAATCGCCTTGGATCAATAGTCATGTGAGTGCAATTGGACCCGGGCCCAAGAATTAAACCGGGTTGTAATACACTATACAAAATAACTTAAAAAGGTCCACTAATTAATCTAACCTATCTTATCTAATAAACAAAACGCACCTTAAGAAGAAAAAAAGATGGACAATTGGATTTAATTTGTGGGCCTTTTACTTGTATTAAAAGTTTGGGCTTTAGTATTTTATGTTGCGGTTCACTAGTTACTTTAATTAACTTGTTGGGTTTTTATACCCAGTACCCAGTAGTATGAAGAAATAAGAACAAGCAGAAATTATCATCGTCTTCTTCCTCTCAATTCTCTCTCTCTAAATCTCTCCTTCTTCTGTACCTCTCTCAATCCATCTATTTCTCTTCTCTATTATCTATCACAGATTCATCCCTTTTAACCTCATATAATATTCCAAAAAATTACATAAAAATATGAGTTATAATACTTGTAGTATTGGGTTCACTACACACATCAACAACACAACTAGATTCAGATGTCCACGTCAAACGTTGATTGCTGAAAATGGTGACCTGAGATGTTCTTAATTACCAAATGAAAATATATATTAAATTTAAAGAGATAAAAAAATTATATGTTAAAAACGATAAAAAACTATGGATTTGAAATCCATGGATTTTCACATACAAATCATCACTCTTCAATGGATTTACAAATACTTAGATGAGAGAGTCTAGTTTAAAATGAAGGGATTTCAAATCCTCACCAAAATCATGTCATTTGTGAAATCCCTGCTCTCTACCCTTCCCTCTCTCTCCCCCCTTCACTCTCTTCCCTTCTCTCTCATCTAAGTATTTGTAAATTCATTGGAGAGTGACGATTTGTGTGTGAAATCCATGGATTTCAAATCCATCCATCCAAATGGAGCTTTATAGAATTGGAGAGAGAAACAAATATGTGCTAAAATTGATAAGAAACTAAAAATACGGACTAGATTTGATTATTTTAACAAATTGATATTAACCCAACAAATAATGTAAATGCAAAATTGTAAATAAACAAAAAAAATAAAGAAAAAGAAAAATGAATACTAGCTGACCCTTTTTCAAATCACGCTTGAAACCCTAATTCCGTCGTCTCCCATCCCATCTCCCGCCACGCCATTCCCTTTAATCGCAGGTACTATTTTTTCTCCGATTTCCATCGTTTCTAATCTCGGTGCATCACTTGCTTACCGAATTGCAATTGTTAATAAAAAACCGTGAATCAGACTGATGAAAATTCCCTTTTGCCAGTATAAATCAATTGCTTCAATTCTTAACTTTTTTTTTTGCCTTCTAATATGTTCTGCGAGCAAGTCCCGGTTTGAGAAGTAATGCGTAATGTACTTGTTTTTTTAATACAAGTTGATGCATTTTTTGACGCTTAACTTAGGGCGGCTTGGAATGACTAGGGATTGGTAATGACACTTAGAGTTATTAATTAATGGCACTTAGAGTTATTAATTATATTGTTATTGTTTGGTTAGAATATGAACAATGAGTATCATGTGATGTGAGTGGAGTGGGTGAGGGTAATCAATTGCTTACTTTTATTCTTATTACTAATGTATCAAAAATACCAAGTAACATTAATAGAAGTGATTTCCATTACCCCTTCCATTACCCCCAACCAAGCGGGCCTTAAAGTTTGCTTCTTTGTATTTATATATTTCTCACTAACTTGTTGTGAATATATTTCGGTTCTCTATGGGTAGCTTCATATCTTTTCATGACAGACCTACTGCAAGCTCTGATGAATAACCAGTTTTATTGTTTCTTGGAAGTGTTTTAACTGATGTGATGAAAAAAAAATCAACATTTCCTCAAGTTCCTAGCCATTAATATGGTTAAACATAGAAGCATGGCATCTTAAAATGTTCCATTATATTATCTTCACTGCATTATTTAGTTAATGATTTTACAAGCTATACTGAAAGTAGTACCTATAAAGAGTAATAAAAATGCTCATATATATATGAATTATAGTACTATTAATTGCCTTAAATTCAATTCTTTATGCCTCAGATGAAGGTAGTCAAAAGCAAAGAGGCAGTCAAAGCGTAAAGTAAACAAGCAAAATCGCAGCGCAAACATTTGTCTTGGAGTATGACAAATTCCTTAAAAAATTTCTTTCTTTTTTTATCTTTTTGTTGTAAGGATAGACTATTAAGTTTTACTTGGAGGCTGAAGGTGCGTTGTCTCACATAATGTCGTCTTGCTGCCCTTTTTTTGCCTAATTCTTTAGATTCCTGACGTACTTGGAATTATGATGTTTTCTCACTTGTTTATAAGGTCACATGTAACCAAATTAAAATGGTTTACATACGTTGAGAAAATTATAGTTAGTTCCACCAATAGCATTCCCAGATTGAAATATATGTATTTTGTCTTCCTTCCTCACAGAAAGGGTTCTTATATTTCCATACAACATATTGAATAGGTAGAATGACAGGGCGAGTAGATCGGGTATGCCATGTTTGTGGTAGCATTGTTGGCTTTATCAAATCTGATGATGGCTTCTTCTATTGTGGCTATTGCAATTCACAAGCAGAGGATATCTTTGAAACGGGAATGGATGATGAACAGATTTTTAGCCAATACACTGCCAGTCGCAGCAGAGTCCGCCCGGCCAAGATCATCCCTGATGAACCTGTCTCTCAGGTAAAACCCACCACATCTCATTTTCTGGACCATCCTGTTATTTTGGACCATCCTAATATGGACTATGATGGAGTTGGGCCTACCGAGCCAAGTGACTTTGGTTCTTTCCAGAAAAAATTCACCTATGAAGAGTACTATACTGAGATTAGGTTAAGATACTTGAAAGGACTTCAGATTATGATCCAATTGCAATCCCAGGCTTTAATTGAGAAGTTCAATGTGAGCCCTCTAATTATTGGGCTTGTTGGGCCTATATGGTTAAGGTTTTTGGCTTCCACAAGGATTCAAGCTGATGAATGGGCAGACTGTGCTGTTCATGATTCTGAAGCTCAGACACAAGGTGCAGTTCATGATCTTTTCTTTATGACATTCAAACATTTCTGCTTTTTTCTATGTTATTGCATTGGCTAAGTTAAATTTCTGCTTACTTACAATACAGAGGTAGTTTTTTTTTTTTTTTTTTTTTAAATGAGAGTCAAAGAGAACAATCTGTTGTATGATTTTTGGTCTTTGCTGTATGGCAATGATGGAATTTTGATTAATTGAAACTCATGTTTTGAAAACAGAAGTTAATTGATCTTTTATGTTGCATGGATATGAGATTGATGAGGAATGGAACTTCATAAAACAATGTATTCTATTCACATACATGACATACATGGCACAGTCACTATCTTCCCATTACATTTCTCTCATTCTTTTTTGTCAATAGCATGAATATAAATTGTATCCCAGCTCATCATGTCCCCATCTCCATTCCAGGGGAAGCAAACGAATTTCAGCCCACTGCTAACTATCGCAGTGAACCTGTTAATATTTTTGGAAAGCGCCTCGTATATGTATGGAATAAATCTCTCAGAAGCACATTGCCCATATCGTGTTCTTTAGCTATCTCCTTTCTCGTTTGTCATTTGGCTAGGGAGCCTATTTTGCCATCTGACATGTTAAAGTGGACCCTAGAAGGAAAGCTTCCATATTTTGCTGCCTATAGTGATATAGAGAAGCAGCTTGGACCTCCCTCCGGGGCATGCCCAATTTCCGCCAGTCGTATGTTCAGACCTATTCAAGCCATTTCATCACAGAAGTTGGAGTCAATGGCAGCTGAGTTTGCTCAGAGAATCAGTTTAGTGTTGCCTCCAGTGAACTTTTATGCTATTGCTTCTCGCTATCTTAGGCAGTTATCTCTTCCTACTGGGGAATTACTTCCTTTATCGTGCCGCATATGCGAATGGTCTAATCCACCTGAATTGTATCTATCAGCTAATGAGTCTAGGTTGCCCACTTCTGTATGTGTCATGTCAATACTTATTGTAGCTATAAGGATTAATTTTAACATAAATGGCTATGGAATGTGGGAATCTAATTTGTCTGGTCCCAGACTTTCATTATCCCCGGTTAGAAATGAAGATACTAAATCTCAAAGCCATTTCAATACGACGGAAAATGCTGATGATGAACACTTATCTTCCCCCGACTCGGAGCCTTGTGATACTAATCCAGGTGTTCCGGATTCTAGTTCGAGTGTCGTGAAGCTTCTAAAGAGTCTCGAAGCAAAATATTATGAACTCGATGATGGACATGGTAATACTTTACTAACAGTATCCATTTTCTTTGTGCATTAGAAGATATATCTTAGCTAAGCTTGTCTCTTGGCCTCCTTTGACAGAGTATTCTTGTGACTTGCGTTTGTACCTCCAATATTGCAAGGATGTAGTTTTTTCTGGATTACGCCCACCACACAACGATTTTGAAGAAGAGCTAGTGGAAGAGTTCTGGGAGTTCTATCAGAAAAACAAGGTACATTGATCTTTTGATTGATTTCAGATAAATTTGCATTTATTTTTCTTCTTTCAAGGTGATTGATTATCGGCCTACAAAATTGCAATTTTGTCACTCTCTGATTTCAGGGTCCTGGAACATCACATAAAAACGAGAGATCTAGAGATGTTTCCGAAAGTAGGAAACAGGGTGTTAACAGTACATGCAGCACATTACAAAAAAGTGATGACGATTCAAAATGCAGCATGAATCAGGAAGATTCAGCTAATGACGAAAGAACATCAAAAGAGAAGGCGGTGAAGAAATTGAAGTTGGATATGAACGAAAACCAATTCTGCTATATTCCACCAAGGGTGAAGGTAAAGAACAGAGACTATCTACACTACGCGAGGAAAAGGCAAGACGTGTATATTTATGCTGTTCATGCCGATTATTATATCTTACTTAGGTGCTGTGCTAAGGTTGCTCAAGTCGAAACTAGGATCATGCATACTGCAGTTTTGAGTTTAGAGAGGAGATTGCAAAGGGTGGAGAAAGAGATAGAACCTTTATTGCATATTAAACCAAATCTTGAGGATTTTTGTACATTTTGTGAGGGTAAGCTTGTTCAGAAATGACAGGTTTTTGAGTAAAGCAAATTGTATTTTATTTTATTTTTTAAAATTGCCAAACAAATGGGTGTATATACTTTTGATAATTTTGTATTTTCAATTAAATAGTACTCCCTCCGTTCTAATTTAGATTGATCATTTCTCGTAAATAGGTGTCCTAATTTAGATTGGTCATTTCCTTAAAGGAAAATAAAATAATTTTTTTCAAAACTATATCTCTTACAAATAATATTTATTTACATCACATGACACTCTACCACACACATACACTAAATTCATTTGACATAATTTAATAAATTTTATTAGCAATGAATTCAAAATTAAATATATAAATATGACCATGTCAAAATTAAATAGAGATGACCGAAAAGTCAGGCATGGTGTGCCGTAAGGCCCGTAACCGTGGGTCTAGGATGGACGACTTGCTTTTTCACATTTTCTTCTGGTGTTATTATTGCAAACAAATACTACTAATACTCAAAATAGAGATTGACTAATACTTTGGCTCAATTTGGAACATCATTCCTATTCCTATAATTCATTTTTGTGACCGACCGGTTTAAATATTGTTTGGTTCGTCAATAATTTTAAATTTAATGTGCTATCTTGAAAATGGAACTAATTATTTTTGAAAATGAATTATCGTAATTTGAAAATGCACATACTGTACGTGGCAATATCATCGTATGGAAAAATAATTTAACTATTTTCTCAACTTAAAATCTTGTCCCCTAACTCTAGCCATTTGTTCCAAATCATTATCCCATTACATATGAAACCTAATTCCAATTATCCAACATTATAACTTCTATGAGTCAGCGACAAAAATCTCTAGCAATTGATTTATTTATATATAGAATAATGCAATTTGTCTTTAAGCTCAATTATGTGATTGTGACAACCTTTCCAAAAAAAATAAAAAAATTATGATTATGACATAAACCAAATTATCTTACATTAATGCATAGGGCAAGTTGGACTTTGTGTTCATCTATCATAGGTTCAACCGTATTGTACATTAATTAAGTCTTGCATCATTTGTATATAAGGACTTGGACTCTTTTAAAATATCCAATATATATATTTATCTTCAATATTGTTACTATTTATTGTAGGGATTTAGTAGTTTTAGTGTTTAGGAATGATCCTTGCCTTATATCCAGTATAAGAGTACTATACAAGACTTTATAGTGAGATTTACTCTCCACTCTTATTTTTTTATTTTAATGCACATTTAAAAAAAAGAGTGATAATTTAAACTAGTTTGTATTCCGTTTTATGTATGAGATATTTTCACATGAGTCTTTGTCTTTTATTTTTGCCCCTCCTAGCCATTGTCTTTTTTTTAAAAGAAAAAAAGACGTCAAATGAAAAAGAAAAAAGAATACAAAAGACAAATCCTACAGTGCCGGTTAAAAGACAAAAAAACCTTCAAACGAAGCACAAGTCCTTCAGATGAACGATCGAAACACCGATCGGAACAACACCTACCTCGAACCAATCTTGAGGAACAGAGGAGGGGAGAATCACAATCAGGTAAAAGCACAAGGACAAAGGGAAGCCACACACTAAGATTTAAACTATGTCCGTAAAGATAACCAGGATTGCATCAATCAAAGCACAACAGACAAACCATCTTGACCCAGAACCGGAATAGAACAACAAAACAAACAAACAACAAACCCAAACAGGGAGGAAATCTCACAACAAACCCCTAACTAGGAGAAAGCAGAGAAGAGAAAATAAATATAAACCCTAAAGCATAAAAAGAACAAAAGGTAAAGATAGCACAAAATAAAACAAAAAAATAAAGATCCGCCGGACCGAAACCACCCACTGATTGCCGTGACTCCGGTGGGGGAGATCGGTCCGACGAACTAGACACGACCTCTAAACGGCGCTCAAAATGGCAGGCGGCGGAGTGACGACGATGAGGAATAAGGCGGTGGGTTTGATTGGGTTTAGAGAGAAGACATAGGAAAGGTTTTAGAGAGAGAATTTTTTTTGAGAGAGCTATCCATCCATACTGGGGTTTTGTTTTGCCGAAAATATGTATGCACTGCCCCCAAGGGCATAGTCAAGTGGTAAGACTTATGGTGATGTGTGGAGAAATACTCCGGCAATGCAGGTTCGGATTTAGGTGGAACAAATTTTTCATTGAAATATTATGATAATTTATCTTAGAAATTGAATCATGTTGACTTTCTCCCACACGTGTCTACTATTTATGCACCTCTTTCGATTTAATATCCGCCCAACTGAGGAGCCAACGGCACGGGTGAGAAGAGTTTCTCGTCCGTTCCTTCAAAAAAATATACTCCCTCCGTCCACCAAAATTGTGCTCATTTCGTTTTGACATGTTGTACGGAAATGTAAATTAAGTTCCTTTATGAATAATATAATTGATTGTGAGTAAAGTATAATGATAACTTGAGTAATTAAATGATTGTTGGACGATGGAGATAAAAAAAAATTGTGTCCATAAACGTACTTAATTTACATATCCGTACAACATATCAAAACGAAATGAACACAGTTTTGAATGACGGAGAGTATTAACTTAGTAAATTAAGGTCGGAATGGAGTATTGACCAATAATGTGGGTCTGGACTCTTGAGTGGGTACGTAATAAGGTGGACAACGAGTTGGATAACAACACAACTTTTTTCATTTTTTAATAATTTCATTTTCTTTTTAAGACCAATTCTTAATTTGCATGCTCCATCCCTTTGAAATATACAAAAATACAGTCTAAATAAATTAAAATATACTCTCTGGAAGAGGACAAAAGTTAATAAATCTCCTTAAATAGAAGGAGCCAACAAATTAATTGAACATGTTTCCTAAAATAACGTGAGCATTGAGTTGGGCAATAATGTGGCTTGCAAATGGGCATATGATTGGGTGTAGTGTAGATTTGTTGGGCAGAATTAACACTTTACAAACGAGTGTTAAATTTTACAAACAATGATAATAATAATGTACATTGAATAAAATGCACATAATATCTGAGAGAATTCCGTCTCATCTAAAAGCTTGAGCTTGTAGAGAGGGTCGAGAATAATCTATTTATTTAATTTCCTTCGACATGCGCATAATATCTACTCGATTTGTTGTGCATTATGTATACTGTACAATTCAAATGTATTTTAAAAAAAAATATACAATTATTTTTATTTATATTTAAAAAAGATGCATTTAAATTGCACCGTGTATAATTAAGACATCATGGGAAACAAATGAGTTGGCACTGAGGTGATGAATATTTTGCCTCTTGGAGAAGATTGAGTAAGTAGGTATTCAGATGAATATTTTTTCTTGTTTCTTTTATGTTGATGGTGATTGATGATGAACACATAAACTAGGACGTATTTATTTACACCTAATTTAGATTTGTCTCTTAACAATTTTTCATATAGAAATTTGTCTAGAAAAGAAAATTAGTACTGAGTTCATACTCGAGTAAAAAAAAGTCTTGTTTCACCCAAAAATTCAAGCTTAATTTGTCTTAAAGAAGTCAACGGAGATGATTACCTTGCAGATTAGATCGTCTCCCGGGCCTAGCAACAATTTCGTGATAAAAATGAAAAGGAAAAACATGGGGTCAAGTGCATTCAGGTGCACCGTACACTTATACTGTATTTTAAAATTATATAACTTATTATATTAAAATATATAATTTATTTACTCTGAATCATGTAATTATTAATATGAAAAAATAATTGCACGATTCAGTGTAAAAAAGTTGCATCTTTCAATATAACAAGTTGTATGATTCTAAAATGCATTATGAGTGCACGCTGCACTTGAATGCACATCAGACTTACTCCCTCGATCCGTCTCAGAAGATTTAGCACAGTTGACTTTTACACGCGTTTTTACAAACAAATTTTGTATTAATAATTGAAATGGTAAAATGACTTTAAGGAGGGGTGTGATGGATAAGTTCATCTTCTATCATACCGCTCCTTAAAAGCTCACTTTATCATTTCAATTATTAATATAAAAATTCACTCGTAAAAACGCATGTAACAATCAATTGTACTAAGTCTTTTGGGACGGAGTGAATATTATTTATTTATATCATCATCACTCTGTTTTACATAATTAATTATTAGTTTCTTGAAAAACAAGGAAATGATAGATAGATAACATAGATAATAATATCGTATAATTCCATTCCATTTGAGACAGTGGTTGAATTCAGGGCATTTTCAATGGATCACCACATCTTGATCTAGCATTACATGTAGTGTAGATGATCTTTCCAATAAATACACACATTGATTGTAGTCTTATATTAATATAGTGCGAGATTCATCACTACATGTAGAGTGATACTATTCATTACACTACATCTTTTTTTTCATTTATTTTTAATACAATTTACATTTTATCATTTTTCTTTTTCATTATTATTATTTATGAAAATTATTATTTATTACATTTATACAATGTAAAATTATTTTAAACTAAATAATAAAGTTCTAGATAAATAATTAAAACACACAAAATACAATAAATTAAAATACATAAATCACAAAATAAATTACATAGTTCATAATTAAATAGCACAAATACATTAAAATACATGAAATGCTAAAACAAAATACATAATTCATAATTAAATCACACAAAATACATTAAAATCCGAATCATGATTCTTAAGCTAAAAAAGTACGATACTTGAAATTAAACGCCCTAATTAAAAAAGACCGAGATTACTTCCTGACCCTCCAAAATTTACCCCATACATATCAAATGCATCATTAGTTGGTGGTTGTTGAAGACTTTCAGCATTTTATACGTATGGTTTGTATTTTATCATGAAATTTAATTTAATGTCATTTTATAAATTTTGTCTTTTTTATTTACATAAATATGTAATAAAAATAATTATATTTGATAATAAGAGTAGTATAATATTTATTAAGTTTAGAATTGTATAATGTATTAATTAAGTTTAAATTGTATAATTTAATTTAATAAAAATAAAAAATAATATATATAGTGTAAAATGTAGCGTTAACTGTTGGAGACAAAATCGAATGTAGCCTTGTTACTATTACTGTTTAAATGAAGTTAACTGTTGGGAATGCTCAGGGAAAAAATAGCACATGTGTATCATAATGTAAAGGGGTGGACATTGTTGTTTCCTACAACCAAGAAACACAACTCTGCCCAATAATAATGCATGGAATCAGAATAATGTGCCAACTCTATAATGTAGAACACAATAAACACTTTTTTTTTTTTAAAAATTAGGTCACCAAATTTAAAAAAAAGTGTTTCTCCACTATTCCAATTGTAGTTTAAAAAGCAGGCCTTAGTATATCTTTGTTGATGGTAGTGTTTTTATAGCCGGATGAACGACCACCATACCGGGTTGCACACGAATAATTGACAATTCAAATTGATTGAACCATCGTTTCAACCTGTTAAAACGAGTCCTACATTTTCTTTTTTAATATTACATATGTTACGTTAACAAAAAAAAATTTGCATGCATTTATAAAAAAATAAATTATATATAACTTTTAAGTTTCCTATTTAAATAAACACAATAAAATTATGTACAACAAAATTTAAAATACTATATTTAAAATATGGATGATATAACTTAGAATTAAATTTAATATTAACCGGTTCAACAATAAAAATGACTTTTTTTGGGGTAATCGAAACGATTTCATGGTTTGGCTCCTAGTTCAACCGCTTGAACCGCCCTATTCAATTTGGTTCTAAAAAAAATCTTTGGTTGATTGATAATTACAATATTGTATCACGTTAGAAAAAGTAATAATAATAAATTGTTGTACTGCGTAACTTTAAATGAGTATATATTATATATCTACTTACAAACTCAAGTTCATATATGTTGTAAATGAGAAGGTATTATGTATACTATGTGTATCGTACATCGCTATGTTTATAAGATGTTATTATTATTTATTTTTTAAAAATTATAGTAGTGGTGGTGTACGGTACACAAAGTACAGATAATACTTTGTCATTAGTCGATCTCATGAGAATGTGTCTTGATAACAATTGTAGGCATTGTGTTGGAACCAATATATTAATTGTAATGATATCATCAAGGATTGTTCGATGCGGTACACCAAAAATAACGTCTCATATTATACTAAAAATTTTGGTATGTAAAATTTCCTACCGTTTTTGTACTGACACTTTCGGTATAGAAAAATATATATTGATACATATTCAGTTTCATGTGAAATTTTGATATACTATTTCATACTAAATTTTTTATATACCAAAGAGTCGAAGATTTGTGTAAGATATTGATATGCATTTTTGAAACTGTCGAAGTATCAATTTTTTTCTGTGTTTCAGTATTTCGATATATACCATTATACCGAAAATTTTAAATGTATTAACCATTAGTGCACTGAAAAAACTAAGTACAATATCAATAGCATATAGAAAACCTTGGTATCCCGTAGGTATTTTTCGGTTCAATAAGTGTGGTATATCGAAATTTTTAGTATATACCTCCTAGATTTCAGCTGATCACACGGTGAAAACGCATGTAGACGCAAAATAATGTATAAAGAGAAAAATGTTTTTTTGTAAATTTGGGGTAGACGCAAATTTCGATATATATATTTTTTTAAAAGAGAGACCTTATAAGACTAGCTACGACACTGCATCATTCTAAGCCTCTACGTGGAGATGATGTCACAAATATATCTAGTGTATGGACTGCTTTAAATTTATGATAACAACTTACCACTGAGGCGTTATTTTGAGCTCATCATAATTAATTGTTCCAAGATATTGCCTTCCGGCCGAAGTAGTTCTGTCGATTGTTGATTGCATTCACAATGTTGATGGAGAGAATGATCAAGAGGCTCGTGTGGAGCCATACATAATGCTGCAAACTCTGAGGTTGTTTTTGTTTTGAGATTTAAGTCATGATTTTAAATATAGGGATTTAGAATCAATGTTTGTTTTGAGATTTGAATATGATGTGATTTAATTTTATGTCAATAATCAATGTTTAATAGTGATTGATGTTGTATTATTATATTATATTAATAACAGTGATAAAGTGTGATGTATTGGAAATAATAATAATATGTTTTATAAGTATTTGTAGGTGTGGATTGAATGTGGGATTTGAAAATCTGACTTTAAATCTCAAACTCGTATGAGACGGGGAGTTCAAAGTCCCAAAATCATCCGTGCGAGTCCCTAAACAAACAGAGGCTGAGAAATTATGTCCAATTTAGTCCATACTACTGACCCCGTAGGTCCAATATTTTGACAACCCGCTAATAACACCTTGCCCTGAAATCTCTATCGACGAATCCAACTGAAAAGTTCAAATTTTCTTAATTAAAACTGTGTCCACGTACAATTTGTTGCACTCTAATCCAATATATTTCGAGTTCCGACTCAACTTCATTCCCCATCATTGAATTCACGCCCACAACAATTTGCGCTTTCTGGTTATCATCAAGAAAAGAAGCCACCTCATCAGTATTGAAACTTATTGTAGCAGCATAGCTATTCTTTTTTAATAATTTGGTATTCGGCCCCCAAGAACTAACTAATTTGGGGACTAGAACCAACTGTTTACTAACGAGAGTCTCACTTCAAGTCAGAGCTAAGCTCTGTATGGACTGACCTATCTCAAGGATTGATCGCACTTTAGAGGGTTCGAACTTGAGATCTAGAGAGAAGCACACTCCTAAGTCTCAAGCCTACACCACTAGGCTAACCCTTGGGGTATTAATATGTTGGGGAATTAATTGTCCGGATCTATTCGGGGTGAATATTTAAATACAAATTTAATTCTAATAATTATTACTAGCATGAATTAATCCTATATTAATTTAAATAATAATTCAACAACAAATCATGCATACAAATTCGTCACATAAATTCTACGCATGCGGAATAGCTAGGAGTTTACGTGAACTAACCTCTCGGAGTGACAACCGTTGAGAAGAAGGATATCCCGTTCACACGAACAAACCCAAAGAGCCTTCTAAAGTATTCCCTCGTCCTTGTTCAACAATCCGGTGGAAGGATGCTCGTGAACAATTAACAAAAAGGAAAAATAAAATTATGTTGCACCACCTTTGTGGATTTCTAATTTTTCCAACACATGGAATTGTCTGAGGATGAAAAATTCATCCCCTATTTATACTAAGGGGTGGTGACCGATTTTTCTATGAGGAATAAGATGGGAAATTTTTTTTCTTGGTCTCCAAGAAATCTTGAATATATCCCATATATTATTTTCTCCATATTTAAAATATTCCACAAAATCTCACCTCCTCTTGTTATGGTCATTTTAGAAAATTAAGGCCAAGATTTCTAAGATTGGGATCTTCTTGAATTTATGAGATATTCTTGTATTCCAAGAATACATATCTTCCATAATATATTTACAAGAAAATCTTTCCTTCCTTATTTTCTTCATTATTTTCGAAAAACATACAATAAATAGTCAAGTGGGAGATTTCTTGAATTTAATGAGATAAACTTGTATTCAAAGAATACTTATCCTCATTCCATAATAAAATTCAAAGAAAATCTTTCTCCCTCTTTTATTTATTTATTTTCGAAAAAAATGAAAAAAATAGGCAACAATATTTTATTTAATTTTAAGCACATTTTTCAGTTATTGAACTTTATATTTGGGCTACTTGAGGGGTCTTTAGGAGAAATAAGATTGAACCTTCCAATTGACCTTAAATTTTCAATATTGAGCCACAATATCATTCAAGTCCATAAATATTAATTAATCCCACTACATAATTAATATTGCACTATCCATCTTAACCCATATTACAGTTAATATGACTCCCGGTTATTATTTCGCGTGTTTAAAATTATCCAGTCCATTAATTAATTTCAGCCACTGAAATAACTTCATTTTAATTAATATATTTTTCCTTGGTTCAGGAACGGCTCAACATTATTATCCATACCGAAAAACTAATTTCACTTGCAAGATTTGGTATGATAAAACTTCTGAGCCTCCCAAAGTGACTAATCAAACAAGACGCACTTGTACACCGATTCTCCGTATTAAATCTTAGCAATCGTCATGTAACTAATAATATTGCCCAAGATACAAGGTATTGAATCACATTGATTCTCTACCCATCGTAAGTCAAAACAATAGTTATTAATTCCACACGATCCTATTTAAGGGACGGGGATTAAGAAATAACTAACCACTGGGGTCTAATTCTTCTATATTAAGTACTGAAGAATTTATCCTCTTGTAGGTCCTCTTCAGTGCATCATAATGCACTAGTGTAATCTCTTGGTCAAGACAAGTCAATCTGAGCCTTACACTTCAACGTTTCACGATGGATTGTTCATTTCCATCTAGGTTGTGAATTCCGTACTTTTAGTTACAATTGACTGTTAATTTAATCTTCTGTGATCTGATATCACTAAATTAACTACAATGTAACATGTACTAATTATTGAATAGTTATGCAGTAAATATATGTAACATTCAATGATATTTAAAGCAACAATGATAAATAATTTATTTCAGCAAATAAGCCCGAAATTCAGTCTGGTTATACAAAGTAAAATCATATTTTCCAGTATAACCCCAACATAATATACTCCCTCTGTCCACCAAATCTATGCTTGATATTTTTGGGCACAACTATTTGTTAGTGTTAGTGTCCTAGAGACAATCCATTGTAAGGACATAATGTTCAGATAATATTCAATATTGATTTTATATTATTGTTTATTTAATATTAAATATATGGTGTTGCACTTATTAGAATATTATGTTTGATTGTTTGCATTTGTTCTCATCTGTGTTCCCTTGAGTCACTGCTGTCATTGAGTGTGCGAGAACTCAGATGACCTAAGCATGATTCTCAAATGGTCCCAATCGAGGATCATCAAGAATGGGATATTGATGATACAATGGAGATTGGTGTTCGATCTGCATCATACTCTTTGAGAGTGTAGTAAGATCTCACTTACTACGAGATACTAGGTATCTCATGATGGATGCACAAATACCTTAGAGGGTATTGGTATACCCCATCCGAGAAACCGTTTGATGTAGTTCCACTATATGTGTCTACGAGTGTCTCGGTTAGTGGGAGCGATGCGATACTCCTTTGACTTGAGGTCAATACGCACGACATGTGTGGAGTGATGAAATTTGACCATGACCGACGCTTGTACCCTTCCATGGGTAGATATGACTTGGATTAGGTTCATCACGAAGTGCATGTGCGTGGTAGTTGAGCCAAGAAAAGGATTCATTCCTCAAAGTGGATTTAGAGAGAATACTCATTTTCTCATCATAATTGGATCAAAGTCATTGACCAATGCACGTCAACTTGAACTTTGTTGCCAAGTGTGACATAAGTGATCAATTAGTGATAGAGATAAATTGATTAAGTTATTTGAATAGACACTTTATCATGTTCAAGACTTAATCGAGTATTCGCGAATGAAATGATGAAATCGTAATAACCCATGTTTCAGTTACAGGTAGTTGCACATTTCCTCGCAACGTACCTCATATATTGAGAATGTCTGATTTATTGTCGAGGGTTCAATTAAGACCGTTAGTTTGACTAATCGCTCGATATATGAGGGTATATGGGTCACACAACAAGTAATGGTTGTTTACTAATTATAGTTGGTTGATTAAATGTTAAATTAGATTTAATATTTAATTTATGGAGAAGTAATTAATAATAGATTAATTTAGAATTAATTATTATTAATGTTTAATTAAATTGGATTTAATTAAATAAGAATTCCCAATAATAATATTTGGAATATTATTGTAGGATTTAATATATATGGAAATAAATCTTAGAGATTTGTCATAAATGGAATTTAAATCCGTAGAGATTTTATATGTGGGAAATAAATCTAAGAGATTTATTTAAATAAAGATTAGGCATTTTATTTCCCAATCAGGTTAACTTGAGATTTAAGCTAGACATCTCCTATATATATGAGCTCTTGGGAATTCATAATACGTGAGTTCATATTTTCTCCATAAAATCTCTAAGTTAGAATTTTCCTAGCAAATTCATCTCGGGGATTCAACGCGGCATCTCGTCTTGCATTAGTAAACGACATCATTACGTGGATACCATAGTTGAGGAATCCGTGTACGAATTGCTGTAAGAATTCCGTTTACATTTACTCGTATTTAATTATGCAATTAACTGTTCGTTATTGGTGAACTTTAATTTCTGCTGCGCATGTATTACGTGTTTAATTGCCTCTAAATTCCAACAGTGGTATCAGAGCTTCAGGCTCTTGATTAATTACTTAATTGAATTGATTTATTGGTTTATAATTTTTTTTTATAAACATTCGGTACGGCCAAACTGGGTTTGACCGCACCTATTGATTATTTGTTGAGGTATGAATGTTGGGGCATATTTGTTTGTTTTGGGCGAATTTTGCTTATTTGCTTTCTTTCACTTGTGCGCCCCATCGTGTTCATCTTCACTGGTTCCTTAAATTAGGGTTTTTGAAACCCATACTCTCATCACCGCTCTGTTGGTGGAATTGGACCGCGATTCGTTGCTCGAGGCGGCGGTTCACCACCGCGCCTCGCGACCTCTCGCGATGTTCCGATCCGCTTGGAATAACGGTGGCCCTATCCGTACCCTCTTGATGCGTCTCTGTTGAAATCCGAATAAACATCCCCATGAGCGCGCGCAATCGCGGTGCGTAGTTCTCGTGCGGTGGTAGAAATTTGGGTTTTGCGGCGGCGTTCAACCCTCTGCTTCATGAATTGTCGCTTGGAGTGGCTGATTGACGAGTGACCGCAACGAGTGTAGCCTGCGATACGCCGGTGCGCCTAGGGCGACGCGTGGTCACACGCGCTTGATGGCGGCCACGACGCTGTAATCTGGACCCTCTCCACGGCGGCGATTTGACAGCGGACTCACATGCAGCGCTGATTCACCACTTTGGCGAAGACGCGGCTGCGACGCATCCGCTCACTCTTACCGCCATCGCGTGACCTGCTGGTTCTGTGCTTCGCCGTTTTACACGAATAATTTCTAATTCTGGTTCTGAAAATTCTAATTTTTTGAAAGTAATTATATTATTATCGATTAATGTTCACATAATGTTGTTTGATGTAACTGATTTGATTTTTTGAACCTGATGACGAATACAGATATCCCAAATTACAGATCAGACTCTGCCGAATTGGGGTGATGATGAGGGGAGGACCATCTAGCAAATTTAATTTGGCTAGGCCCTCCTATGCAATTTTTGAAATTGCATTTGAGCCCCTACAAATAAAATAATTAAAACTGGACTTTAAAATTGAAAAGTTTAATTTTAAAATAAAATTGAAAGTTGGACTTTTGATTGAAAGTTAATTGGATTAATTTATTTAAATAACTGATAAATGACTATCAAATTTATTTTTGAAAATTGTTTTTTGAATTTAATTTGATGAGTTGAATGGTTATTAAATCCCACTTGGTTGACTTATTTTAATTCATTAACACTTTGATAGTCCGCATTATAACTGTTTGGGTAGGCGGCGCCCAATAATTGCTCAAATGTGATGAAGATTAACATGTTGGATCTCGATTAAGCAATTAATACCCCGCCTTGAAAACATTCCTCACTAAAATATGATTTTCATTAAGTTGAACGATGCCTTCCATCAAAATTAAAAGTAAACCAGAGATTTTGTTCCAATGAGTATTTAAGGCCCATGTCTTTTGCTCGGATCTACATCTAACGGGACTTTTATAGGGACATGTAGTGTCGCCGCTTGATGGTTGTAAATCAACTTGACTTTGTTTCACCAGCTTTGTTTCACCAGCCCAAGCAGGGAAACGAAAGTCAAGGGGCATCCGATTGAACTTTGTGGCCAAGTGTGACATAAGTGATCAATTAGTGATTAAAGATAAATTGATTAAGTTATTTGAATAGACACTTCATCATGTTCAAGACTTAATCACGAATTTGTGAATGAAAGGATGAAATCGTAATAACTCATGTTTCAGTTACAGGTAGTTGCACATTTCCTCACAACGTACCTCATATATTGTGAATGTCTGATTTATTGTCTAGGGTTCAATTAAGACTGTTAGTTTAACTAATCGCTCGATATAAGAGGGCCTATGGGTCACACAACAAGTAATGGTTGTTTACTAATTATAGTTGGTTGATTAAATGTTAAATTAGATTTAATATTTAATTTATGGAGAAGTAATTAATAATAGATTAATTTGGAATTAATTATTATTAATGTTTAATTAAATTGGATTTAATTAAATAAGAATTCCCAATAATAATATTTGGAATATTATTGTAGGATTTAATATATATGGAAATAAATCGTAGAGATTTGTCATATATGGAATTTAAATCCTTAGAGATTTTATATGTGGGAAATAAATCTAAGAGATTTATTTAAATAAAGATTAGGGATTTTATTTCCCAATTAGGTTAGCTTGAGATTTAAGCTAGACCTCTTCTATATATATGAGCTCTTGGATTCATAATACGTGAGTTCATATTTTCTCCATAAAATATCTAAGTTAGAATTTTCCTAGCAAATTCATCTTGGGGATTCAACGCTAGCAGATCTGTGCAGATTAGTAAACGACTGTTACGTGGATACCATAGTTGAGGAATCCGTGTACGAATTGCTGTAAGAATTCCATTTATATTTACTCGTATTTAATTATGCAATTAACTATTCGTTGTTGGTGAACTTTAATTTCAAATTTCAAGATGTATTACGTGTTTACGTCTTAAAATTCCAACACTTATTAAGAAAAAAAAAGATAAAAAGTAATATTATGGGATCTTGTGGGTCCATTTATAAATAAAGTTGTTGTAAGTCGTCTTATGTGGCAATATTGATGTGGCTCTGTGATTTGACAACTTTAAACAAATAAAATACTCTTGTGACGAGCACAAATGCAATGTGGCGAGCACAAGTGTATGTATGAAATGGAGAGCAGGTATATGAGGTATTAGTAGAAAATTTGTGAACCTTTTATTTGACCTCTGAGGGTCTATTTATACTGATTTGGCAAGCATGTGCTGCCTAGGCAAGCACGAGCTAGCACTTTCTTGTCTAACAAGATTACATGTGGTAGTGACATGTGTATCATTGAGCTTCCCTGGTCGGCATCTGTCTTTGCTTGCTTGTAAAGTCTTCGACTTGTCATCCAGGTGGTATCTGCTTAGTAGGTGGTCTGGTCCTTTTGTTCGTCACTATGAGCTTGTCTTTGTGGACCCATTCTGCTCGCCCCGGGTGTGCGGCCACAGCCCGGTCATGGTGTGATCCTTGCTTTGTGCTCGCCTGGTTGGGCGAGCAGATCTTCCATTCTCTGCTTTGCTTGGACTAACTTATTGTCATAAGTGAATTAGGAGGCAAAGAATTTGCCTATGATGGAGAGAAAGTGCGCTATCCCTTACTATCATCGTGTTCACCTCCTGTTGGTCATCTTTTCTACTCGGCCTAGGCTTCGTCGTGCTTTCATGGGACTTGGCGAAAGCACGCTATTGGTTGCTGGGCGAGCACAATCTTCGGTGGTGAGGGGGCCTATGATTGCCCCTTGTGTGTGCGCGGGGGCGTACACCTAGCGAGCACAGATAGGCGAGTCGGGTGCCTACCTAGCTGGCGAATACCCGTTTTGTGAGGTTCACGCGCGCAACCCATTAATTGGTCCACGTGGTGTTGGGCGAACACGTGGCCTCTTGATCTTTGACCGAGTGCAACAAAAGTGATTGTTTGTGAGTATCTGATAGACAATTGAAGTAATTAAATGATGATTTGAGGATAAATATAAAAGTGTTTTGTTTCAATAAAGGTATGAGAAACAGTTTGGTGGATGGACAAATAAAATGATGAGAATAAATTTTGTGGACGGAGGGAGTAATACAAATGAATTAATTTTACACCACTCAACAAATTCGAATTTTAGATGAGATAAAATTATTTTATGGTATCAATGTCAAAAGGCTCACGCCAACGTCTTGCCCGGTTCAATTCCTACTTAAAACAACTCCATCAATATTAAAATATTCACTTTTCACTATGTAAATTTCCTTCTCATGCATCCAAGCTTATATTACAAAAATTCATATGAGAAGACGGTCTCATAAATGAGATGATATACAATCTAACACAAATAAATACTCATCCCTCTTAAAATGATAAAATATCAAAATGTCAATGTCTAATTATGTTCCATCTCACTGTGAGACTAGATGTGTCTCTACTTATATACTAATATCTTCAAAATAATAAAAATGAGCATATATTATTAAATTACTTTTTTTATAATATATAAATCTTTACGAATTAATATTCAAAATAAACAGAAATAAATCAAAAAATATTCCAATAATAAGATATAATAATAAGAATATATCCCATAAATAAAATATACTTTCTTCGTCCTGTAATAACGTGCATAATTTTTATTTTTTTTTGGTTCATCTCACAATAACGTACACATTTTTTAAAATAATAAAATATTTAAAACTTATGCATCACAATATTATTATAATTAATTTAAAATATGGATAGAAGTGCACGTTATTTCATAACGGAGGGAGTAGTAATCAGAATATTTGCATCTCCGTAAAATTGATCGTGTTTCGTGTGTACTCCATAACCCATTGATATTTAGCATTAAATACTCATATATTTTCCGTAAAGGAGTACAGAAAAGTCAATTGCGTTTATATATAAGTAATAATGTGCGTGCGTGTGATAAGACCAAAGCAAGAATATACATAGCGCATGAAAAGGAAAGGCAACAATTAAATAATATTATAGCAATATTAAGTTAAAGAAAAAGGAAAGAAGGAGGTCGTTTCCTTGCACCCAACGTAACTTCAGGTACAGCTTCGGAGCTAGGCTCGGACTTTGTTTACGTATGACTTTTCACAGGATAAGAACAACCCTCACCGCCTCCACTTGCATAAAACTTTCCACGCCAACCTTTTCTTTTTTCCCTCTTCAATCGCAAAATACACTCACACTCAAATTAGGGATTTCCAAAAATATTCTCTCTCTGCATTCTACATTTCTGTATTATCAAAGCGATTAAAGCTGGCGATCGATAATCAAGAAACCGTTGTTCGTGAAATCAAGCCGAAGAACAGGAGAATCATGGTAATTTTAATTCACTTTTTGTTAATGATTTTGTCGAAAATGGTGCTTTTAATTGAATCAATCAGTAGAGAGAGAAAAGGTTAAATGCTTTTCTGGTTCTGGTTATGCCTTTTATTGAGTCTCAATTTTTTACGCAGGGACCTGAGGAAGAAAACAATCGATGGCCGCCATGGCTGAAACCTCTGCTCAATGTTGAGAAATTCTTCGGTCACTGCAAAATTCACGCCGATTCACACAAAACGGAATGCAATATGTACTGTTTGGATTGTACGAATGGACCTCTCTGTTCGCTCTGTATTCCTTCCCACAAAGACCACCGCGTAATTCAGGTGAATGCCGCAATTGATTGAATTGATTTTTCCCCATTGCTGCTGTTTTGGTCAGTCACTGATTTAGGGTTTCGAATTTGAATCGCAGATAAGGAGGTCGTCGTACCACGATGTTATCAGAGTTGCTGAGATTCAAAAGTATTTGGATATTGGCTCTGTTCAAACCTACATAATCAACAGCGCTAAAGTTGTTTTCCTGAATGAGAGGCCGCAGCCCAGGCCTGGAAAAGGCGTCACCAACACTTGCGAAGTATGCGATCGGAGCCTCCTCGATTCCTTCAGATTCTGCTCCCTTGGTTGCAAGGTAATACCACTGATACTGTTTCCCCTTTTCAACTAATACTATTTCCCCTTACCCACATTCGATTGATTTTTTTTAAAATTTTCAGATTGCTGGAACATCGATGAATTTCCAGAAGAAGAATAGGCACTCGCCAGAGAAGAAGACCGGTCTATCGGCGTCTGATTCCGACGACTCCTACAGTAGCAGCAGTAGTGTTGGCCGCCGGAGTAGTAATAACTTTACTCCGTCAACGCCGCCAGTCACCGCCGTCAACTACCGGACGGCCAAGCGCAGAAAGGGAATTCCCCATAGAGCCCCCATGGGAGGACTCACCATTGACATATAGTGGAGGGGTAAATCAGGAAATGTATAAAAGAAAGGAATCAAGACAGTTTACCCAAACAGCCTTGTCCAATGCAGTGTACATAGTCTACAGAAGTAGAGTTAATTAACCAAGGTTAGTGTATAGAATGTCCAAGGGTAGGATTGGAAAATAACGTAATGTGAAAAAGATTAGTGGGTATTTTACGAAACACGTGTGGTATGTTTATTTGGGTTTGCTTTAAAGATTTGGGGTTTTTTTAGAGTGTTTTGTTTTATACTAGTTGTGGTATTTGGGGGTGATATTAGATTACCCTTTAAACTTTTTCCCCACAATTTAGCTAAATATTGTGTATACCAGTATACATGGTCTGCTCATATATTTGCTAAAAAGGATATATGCTAATAAAGGGAATGATTTCCAGTATACATAATCTTGTGTCTTGGTTACTTCATGAAAAAATATTAGTAATTGTTATGTTATGATGTGATGGTTACTAATTAGTTTCAGGTATATTGTCTTGCATTTGATCAATTCTTTGATAAATTTGGTTGTGGGATGTATTTTTTATTGGCCAAGTCGCACCTGGTGTACTCCAAATTGTATGATTTTAATTGTTATACAATTTGTTGCACGGTTGGAAGTGTCCACTCTAAATTATATTTTAAAATTATGTAATTTATTACGATGGGGTATAAGATAGACTTTTATTATTTTCATAATGTTGCTACAGAAATTGCATTTAAAAAAAAAAAAACAGAAATTGCATATTTGTCGTGGGCAATGTGCCATTTTAAGAATCAATGTTTAGACTTGTTGATATAATCATCGCCAATCTGTCAGGCGGTACAAACAATGTCGTTCCCAGCTGTTACGTGTCAAGCGATGATTGGTCGGGGTTCATTTTCAGAAGGTGTTACTGACTTAGACTTAGGGGGTGTTTTTAAACACGCTCATCCAATAGAAGCACTTATTTTTCAAATACTGCTAAATAACTTTTAAAATAAGTGTTTTTACACTATTGAAATGAGGTTGCAAACACCCTTTATTCGAGAGGATTAGTGGTCAGAGATTAGTCGATGAGGGATTATCCAGAGGATTAATGCTCCTCATCTCCAGAAGGGATTACTCCCTAAGGTTATCCAGATGAATGATTACTCCTCAGAAAGGAAGAAGAGAACACTCCCCATCTCAACCCAGGATTACTCATCATATCTACTGAGAATTGCTTTTTATTATTTCCATCTGCATATGACGAATTTTGAGGTTCATATATTTAATTTTCTCTTGGATTGTGACCAACTTTGAAATTGACATTTTCAAATTCCTCCTAATTGTATTGGAAGAATATTACAAGTAAACTATGATTTGTCATGCACTATTGACTTCAGATTACGATGGACTTCTAAATCATTGTACATTTTTTGTTTGAGAAATCTTGAATTACATATTTACTTCCCTCTAGCTCTAGGGGATCAAGGCAAGAATTGCATATGATAAGCTCGGATTTAGCTAAGGATTTCAGCTTATTTTCTTTTCCTTTCAAGTTATAATTAACACCTGCAGGGAAACAATATAATGTACGGCAAATCTTGTGTAAACTATTGATTGTACTTTTTAATGGTATTACTTAGTTCATTAAAATGTACTATTACTTTGGTAGCATAAATTGTTTCATTAAAATATATTAATGGTTTTATGATAAAATAACAGTTTTGAATGCTAATGCATTCTTAAAAAATTAATAAAGATGCGATGATCGGATTCGCGCGGGGTGCGATTCGGTGGGATTCACTGAGATTACCGATAATTACCACGTGGCTTAATCCCACTTTTTTTTTATTTTTTTTATTATCGGATCACGCCGTATCTTGTTCCGATACGCGTGATTCCGATAGAATATCGATTTTTTGTAAAATTTATTAAATTTTGGGGTTTTTTTTTGTAAAAATTAAAACTTACTAATATTTTGAAGGACACACTCTAAAACTTATTAAATATTAAAATTTATTAATCTTTTATTATGATTTATGACTTGTATATGTTAATGATATTTGATTTAATTGTTGTTTTGTTACTTATGGATGAATTCCTTGATATTAGTACTTGTGTTTTTTAAATATTCTTGATATTATTACATGTGTTATATATAATTATTGTAATTTTTTTAATATTATTACAAAAGTGATATATATAATTAAATTAAAAAATTAATGATATCATACCGTATCGATCCTAAAATTTGAAAATCTCCCCTAAAAAATTTGAAAATCTACAATTTTACAATAAATCAAATATTTTTATATAATAAAACTTTGATATAATAGTGATAAATCGTACAACATACCTATTTACATTTATAGATAAGACCGATATAGAGATAGGTCCTATAAAAATTGGGCAACACTTCAGATATGAAACAATTTTTTAAAAATTCATACAATAAATCAAATATTTTTTATATAATAAAAACACGTATATATAATAACGAATCTGTAATTTTTTTTTAATGAATTTCACAACATACCTACTTTACATTTATAGATAAGACCGAAATAGAGATATTTCCTAAATAAAATTAATTTTTAAATATATATAACAAGAGATATTTAACATAATTTAGAATTTCGAAAAAATATCATTAGCTATAAGGAACCATTTGGTCGAAACTCGCCCCCAAATAAGGACAGGTTTTAATCATCCGGGTCACATTTATTATTGAGAACACTAACACGCTGAACCCGGTTTATACCTTACTATCATCAAGATCCAAAACAATATAATTTACTATTTAAAAATAAAAATATTTTTTTTTTAATTTAAGATCATTCGATACATAAGAAATAAAGCGATTATACGTGAAAATATTTTAATAATCGAATACATAAAATTTAAACATGACGATTTAACATTTTTAAATAAATAAATATTAATTTTTAAATATATATAACAGGTCATCTCATTTAGACAACCGCCTAATCCCATACAATACAGACCACACACACAAAAGATGCAGTTAGGAACAGAATAGAGCCATTCCATTCCATGCCATCAATGGCGGCTGCTGCTTATCACGTCGAAGAGGAACACCTCTGGAAATGTCCAAAACACCCTTCCAAACGCCGACGCAACGGCGGCATCTGCCCCTCCTGCCTCCGCGACCGCCTCGACAACCTCTGCCCCAACTGCGGCAACCCCCGCCCCTGCGTCTCCTCCTCGTCGCCGTCGTCTTCCTGCTCCTCCGACCACTCCTTCCGCCGCTCCAGATCCCTCGCGATCCCCAGCTTCCTCCGATCCAACACCAAAACGCCGTCGTTTTTGTCCGCCTTTAGACGGAGCAAGGGTGAAATTGGGGATAATGTTGATAGGGCGGAATTGGAAAGCAATGAGAAAATTGAGAATTTCGCGATGATGATTACGAGATCTAGATCCGTCAGCGTTGGAACGACGTCGTCGAACAAGGGCAAATTTTGGCGTTTTCCGAGCAGGATCAACGCTTTCAAGACATCCAAAAATCCAAAGGTTATTGTTAAAGATCGATCGCCTTTGCACAGAGGTTAACCTTTTCTTTTCAATCAACACTCGGAATTATGTTTCTGTTGTTTTTCATTAACTAGTTGTAATTATATGATTACTGCAGAATGTAATTGGGTGGGAATATAAAATGTAATTATTGTTTATATGTATATGGATGAAATATTTTTTAACGTAAATATCGCTGTATTTTTTGGTGATTTAAGCAAGGACATGAGCAGAAAATTTACTGAAATATTGGGATACATGGATCACAAAACACACAACTCATATACTAGAAGATAAATGAAATTTCATTGGACCAAGTTGTTCATATATAATGATATACTCCTCTGTCCATTGCGAAGTTTCTCAATT